>CM069453.1:66655786-66943763 GCA_035610835.1 Ophiura sarsii
TCACTGGGAGAATGGACGAACGAAGCAACTTTTTAGAGGGCTTATTTATGATTTAAGCTATCGTGCCCTGAGTGAGACGAACACGTATTCGTTTCAGATCGATCGTGCCCATGATAGACCTATCTACATCACCACCACTGCACTGAGGATGTTGATTAGCCCCTATTACCATGGTAACCAAACACACTCACTTCGAATCCAAAGACTTTTTGGTTCCTCGATCTAAGAAACATTTTCAGTGATTTTGAACGGCGCTAATGACATGGCAACTAATATTGCTGGACAAAAGACATGCGCCATATAATATCGTGTTATAGGGTAAATTGGGAAAGGTCGAACATAGGGGTATAACGGGATATTTTTGCAAACAAGCCTTCAATTATTCAGATTTGTATGTTAAAAGTAGCCTACTCATAATAATTATCAAAATGATGCATTGCCCGTATATCAAATGTGCTCGATTCCTAAAAAGAGCGTATATGTTGGAAAAACAAGCAGTTACAAATTAATAATTATTTATAGTAGGCCCTATACATAGCATAGGCTAAAAACAAAGTAAGGCTTTTACTTTGTTTTAGTTTATGTAAGGCTTTACTTTGTTTTAATTTACTATGTATAAATAATTGTTAAAGCCATCATTTGGAGTGCTCGATACTAATCTTAAAGGGCATTAAGAGGTGTGGTGGAGGCAGCGCCCTCAATTACAAAAATATATGATTACAACTGGGATTTGTATATTTTTACATTGTATTACATGTATGAACTTACACATAAGGATTAAGAAAAATCAGCCCTCTTTGTACCAAAAAAACGTCGATTCAAAAATGCTGGTAAAGGCCTAGAGCCGCAACCAGCATTTTACATGGTTTAAGGGTGGTATTCCAACATATTTGAAACATTGTTTTAATCAAGTTTTGCAGGTGTTTTTTTTTAGTAGAAACAACAATAATGGCGATTTTAAATGTTCATCTTGAATTCTGAAGTAAATTAATTAAAATTAGTGAAATGAGTCTACGGCGCGTAGGTCTATGGGAGTTCCTTTAGTATACCCAAGGAGTTATCATAGTTAACATTAAATAACTCCTTGGTATACCCTACCACTGCATGTCCTTCAATGGGGACTTTTAAAGAAAGCGCTGAGGGGCTAAAAAACTTCTTCTTTTCTTCTTTTTTGGATTTTTTTTTGGATTTTTTTGTTTGTTTGGATTTTTGAAAAAAAAAGGGAAAAAAAAGTTCCTCTGTAAGCTTGGATTAGCAAAAATAAAAGAAATAGCAAAAACAAAAAATCGCATACCTCATAGCCTATTTAAAAAATAAATAAAATAAAATCGCACACTTTTACATAGCTTTTATATTTGCAAAATGTTTCTTCTTTCTTTCTTCTTTGTTTGGCCTTACACTACAGTACTGTTTCGTGCAACCAATATGGCTGCACTCGACTCCTCATGCTCAGGTGTATATAGCCTATATTACATAATAACTATTTTTGTATCAATAATTATTTATGTATAAACTGCTTGTTTTTCAACATAAATGTACTCATATAGTTTTTACACCCTATACAAATTTTCACGTTCACGGCTTTGAACAGCAAAACAAAACAGAACGAGTTCGACCATTGGTAGACCCCGCCTATTTATAGGCTATGAAAGGTCCTGTTGTCATGACCCGTCTGTCGGTCTGTGTAGTACATGTATATTGGTCAATGGGGAAATAGAAAACGCTTTTGAATGCTGGCGTGAGCGTTGGTGGTGACTGGTGGTGAAAATCTTCCTCGGAAAATTTGTACACAGATGAAAAAATTTGTCTTCCCAAAATGCAATATTCTTTGCTACAAGCTTGTTTTAATAGAGCCAAAATGTACCTCGATCGTGCAAAAAATAGGTGCAAATTCGAAAATTTTTCTGCGCGCTGCGCGCGCATATTTGTCTCACAATTTTTGTGGTTTTGAAAACGCCCCCCCCCCCCTTTGAAAAAAAGTGTCTTACGGGCCTGGCAAGGTCGTGAGTCCCTTTTTTCATCATTTGACAGCCATTGTCCCCCTATATAAAAATCCTCGATAATTAATTTCGATATTTCGCGTCAGTCGGCAGACTTAGTCGATCCGGCCCATTCCTCATACCCTGGGAACTTTAAATGTACTTTAAAATAACTTTTGTGTAGATGAATAGATTTAATAACGGAATCATTGTTATTAAAATGAAATCGACTTCTTTAATTCATCCTTTACAGCTCTCCCGTACGTTCACCCTGGCTATTGTGTCCAAAATGCCTATTCTCTCGTCACATACCAGACGTATAAAGTTAGGGAGGATTTTTTAGGTTGACGATTGCTGGGGGTGGGGAGAGGGGGGTGGTCGGAAACTTAAAATAATCTAAAATAATCTGGGGACCTTCGTCTAATTAGTCCAGAAAATAATATCGTAAAACTGTTAAGTTTCCTCCCCTATGTTAAAATAGAACATGCTTAAAAGGGGCCGTGATTAGCACAGTCTCCCCTAATTTCGGGCCTAAAGATGGTGCCTATAGGGAAAGATCTTAAAAGATGGAAATATTCAAATTTCGATCAGAGTCAAAGAGTAAGCCCATGGAGTGGGCCTGTATATTTATAACTTCATTGTGGACTTTTTTATCAGCCCAATCATGCAGATGTATGTTGCATAGTAAGGGACGCACCATTAGATTTTCAGGGGGGGCGGTAGGAAGTTTTTGGAAGAAAAAAAATTCACCCTCTGTGCGGGCACACAAAAAAAATTCACCCCCTGATGAGTAAAAAAAAAAAAAAAAAAATTCTACCCCCACCCAATTCAATATGAATGGATACCTTTAAAAAAAAAAATTCGCCGCCTTCGGCGGCGCAAACAAAAAAAATTCACCCCTTACGGCGGCCAAAAAAAAAAAATTCACCCCCGAACCCAACTTCCTACCGCCCCCCTGAAAATCAAATGGTGCGTCCCTAATGAATAACATCTCTCTGACTCAACAGTCGTCCCTTTAATATCATCACACTATATTTGTAATTGTCAACTTTAGGCGTTTTTCCAATATCACTTTTTGGAACGAAAGTAAACTAGTATAATAGTACTGGCAATTTCTTGAAATCTATGATTGTGAAGGACATTTGAAAATACAAATTTCGCTATAGGCCTACGTAGCCTAGTCCTAAAACCCGACATTTGATACGAATTTGAGATCAGGTCACTTGCGGGGTCGCTTGACTTGATCTGTCCTGTCAGTGTCGCGTATGAGGTTGACTTCGCTTTTCGGACGCCATTTTGAATTGGGCGAACTCTACCAGGCACCCTCTAGGTTACCGTAAATTAGTAGTGCTGGTCAGCGGTAGAGTTCGCCTGTTTATCGTATTGATCATAACCTGAGTGTTTGAATACTTGTGTGACTTTTGGGCAATTTGAAAGGCGTGCTAACGTGTTTTGATGACCAGATTAATTAAATTAGTAGTGTAAAGGTCCTGTTATTATTTTCGTGGGGCCGTAGAGTTCACCTGTTTAATATTATATCATAGTGAGTTTCTGTCAAAATTTGAAGTGGATGGTATGATCCAGGGGAGGGAGGGAGGGGGAGTCGGGCAAGTTGAAAAGGGGCTGTGTGGCCCCGGGGGGGGGGGGGGGGCACTCAACATTTTTGGGGTAGGGGTGTGCCGCCTCAAAAAGACTACATAACTGAGTTGGATTTTATGACGAAAAATAGGGTCTTAGTTAGGTACTGCTTTTCTTTTTAAAGCAACGCCCCCCCCCCCCCCCCCCCCCCCCCCCCCCCCCCCCCCCCCCCCCTCCTCCCACCCAACACTGCACCTAAATCCCTAACACGCACATCATAAACTGTCTATGCACAAACACCCCCTGGCCACCATCTCACGCCCACATCAATGCGCCTATGTGCTACTTTTTTTCAACACACCTAGGTGGCATGGCAGTGACGTAACGTGTACTGTAGAGTTCGCCTGGGCATTATTTTGGCGAACACAACCACTTTGGCGTCAGTGTCACATCTAAACTTCTATAAAGTAAAACATTGGATAAAATGAACATTTTAATAGGCCCTAGGCCTACATAAATGTCAATTTCATCTTATTATTTCTATATTCAGGTTATCCATCCAAAGACACTTTGACGGCCTACAAAACAGGCCATAATACCTACTGTATCGGATTTAAATGAAGACGATCCCTTTAGAAAGCAGTCCAGACCACTATGAAAACTCTCTCATTGCTTGCGTGGTAGATTTCGATCGCGACAGGAGCATGCGCAGATGCGATTTTTGTGTAAGTGGTCTGTGATTTTGTCAATATTATATTTTTACTGTGATTTGTCGATCTGCATTAAATGCAAAAAAGTAACAACGCCCCCGGCTGGACTCGAACCACCAACCTTTCGGTTAACAGCCGAACGCGCTAACCAATTGCGCCACGGAGATGATTATTACTAGGATGTTTTGGTTTGTCATGTTCACTCGTACACTTCCCCGTACACTTTCTTGCAAAGTCGGGCATCGTTTTTTCTCAAATGTTGCTTGCATATTGCCTTTGCTGTCGCCTTTAATACATGTGCTGTTACTTGAACTTGGAACCAACGTTTAATTTGAACTGTCTATTTTCAATAAAAAAAATACTCCAATACGGGAAAAAAATCAGAAAAGCTCACAGACAACAAATAAGAACATCATTTTACTCGACCTAGAATTTCAATCAACGTATTTCAATCATCGGCAAAACCCGATGATGTGAGTGACGTCATTTAATGAGCTCCATTAGCATAATTTATGTCCGTGAAATATACAATAGGGTTTTGGTAGTGCAGACTTCACTTTTTCTAAAGGTCGGGGCTAAGCTATTGTTTGACGATTTCACGCTCGTAGCTAAAACCGTCTTGTAGCTATCGGTCATTGGTCATCGATTTTCACGTACTTCAATATTTTATTATACTTTCTAAATTTAGACTAATCGCCTTAAAAGTCTTGAATAGTTAATTACTCCCAAGTACGCTATATAAGCATTAATGCATGTAATTGTATCATTATTGACATTTGTAAACATTCTTTTGATAGCCCATCAAACTTTAAATTGAACATTTTACGTTTATCCGTTTTTCACGCCGCGCTGCTTTTTTCGGAAGCCCACCACACCACCGTTACGTACTTTCATGGTTAAATACCAATAGACCCAGTAGTTCAGATAATTTGATGAACATTTTTAATGATTTATCTCTATAGATAAAAACTGCAGGCTGCAGCTGAACACTTGACTTAAAAACTTATCAATTTTTAGCTAACCTTTTTCAGTTCTCGCGGTGCTGGTTTGAAATAAATTTGCAAAATATTGCTTTCCCATTGAATATTGAATGAACATTAAATTTCTTCTGTAAAATTGTACGCAATCGTGCCACTATGTTCATTCACACGTCGGTATGTTGACATCCGATCGCCCCTCTGCTCATAGTGTAACTGTACTAAAAACTTGCGAAACGATATGATTGGCCGGCTGCAGAAAGCGCGCGATTTTATAAGCCCCGCCTTCAATTGAGCGGACGGATCACGGCTGTATGAATTAAGTAGAGGTCCGCGTAGTAAACACTACGTTTGTATTATTATTGTTGTGTACACACATGGTATCACATTAATAAAATTGATTTTTAGTCGTAATTTTGTGTGTGAATTATAACACAATGTCTTTGATTTTTTATTTAGAGAGAAACAAAAACATAGAACAAAATAACACTGCATACCGGGGTGCAATTTATTTTGGCTACAAAATGGACTGAGAAACTTTCAGTCTTGACGGGGGGGGGGGGGGGGGGGGGGGGTGGTGACAGGACGGAGGAAGGGGTATTTATGGTGGGTATGGGTCGCGGTTGGGTCCCAGTGGAGGGGGTAATCAACTTTCATTTTGGTAAAAGGTGCGTGGTGCGAAGTACCGAACCGATGTACTTGGGACGGACACAGTGTCAAATTGCTGGGGGGGGGGGGGGGGGGGGGGGCGCGTGGCTTTGAGGAGAAGTTGAAGCTACTTTGAAACTGAAGACTTTCACAAATTTGTTATTTTGGGTTTAAATGACTTTAAGAACTGGAACATGTTCTGAACAATGAACATAGCTGTCATTATTATTATTATGGAACTGCCTATCATGCTAATATTATATCATAGAGGCTGAAAACGGGTCTTTATTGGAGCCGACAATTATGTCGTAATGAGAGAACGCCCCCTCCCACCCTCTTTCCGAGGTTCAGGTGCGGGTGGTGTGTTCTCTTCCATATTTTTGAACAACAATGAATCGTTTTATTTACCCATCGTTTAAAGGTTTATTTAAAGTATTAAACTACAAGTTTCTCCTCGTATTTTCTATGGTTTCGCTCAAATGTTACTGATTTTCATGAGAATTTATTTTCAAGTTTTCTTAACAGGGCCTATACAAAGGCTGCACACATTTATTTTTCAATTGTTTGATTCTATACTAAAATAACTAAGAGGGAATAGGCCTAGCCTAGTTGTAGCTTTTGATGTTTAAGTTCTGTTTAACTTTTAGAGTGATGTTTCATTTTGAGCAAATAAATGATGAACGTGAGCGTATTTAATTGTTTCCAGCGATTTATTATAAACTTTTACGGGAACTATAATAAAGTAAACATTGGAAAAAAGCTGACTTCATCAAGGAAATCATAAACTTTATAACCCAGCCCGTTGTCTTGTCTTCTGCTTTATAATGTTATATACACTATTTTTATATTACTAGTATTTAAAATCAATACTGGTCAAACATTAGCCAAATTAAAATAAATATCGCATTTAGTTCAATTCATAGTTTATGGTTACTAGTATATTATTAGATCATGCAATGCCTTGCTATCCTCATATATTTAAGGATAATTTGTATGATAGTCGCTCATGGATTAAGAATTTCAGTAATATCAGTGTAAATAACTCTAATGATAAGTGGTTAGTTTCTGCTATGGCAAAGTCATCTTTGAGGGATTATGTACTGTACAAGAGTAAACCTAGTTTAGAAACGTATTTATTATGCAAATTAGATTTCTATGGGGCTGCGATTAAGTTCAAAGCACGCTCTAATACCCTGACACTTAACAGTCGTGTGCATTCATGGAAAGCAGATATAAATATCATATGTCCTCTTTGTAATAAAGAGACAGAGGATCTTAAACACTTCTTATTTTTATGTTCTGCTCTTAATGACATTAGAGTCGATGAGTATCGAAAATTAGAGATTAAACTCTTATCTCATGATCTTGAACCTTTCTGGAGCATATTTATTGCTAGCAATCTAACTATTAAAATGTGTTTTATGCTAGGTTTCTCTGATGAAACTCTCTCTGTAAGCGATGACTTTCCCTTACTACCAATATTTGATGTGTTTTGTAAGTCATATTTGAAACGTGCATGGGCTGCACGTACTGCTATAATTAGCTCACTATGATTCTTGTTGCCATTTATAATTTTGTAAATTGTTTGTATATAATTTTCACTCTGTTTTTCATATTGTGTGTATGGACGCATTCGCCAAGTTGGCGGATGCCACTGTTCTGAAAGTGTATGTCCGAATAAATAAATAAATAAATAAATAAATAAATATCAATGAAATAGCTTCGCGTATTCAGCTGTTCATCCCTCAGACGGCGGAGTGATATGGCAGTCACCGTCACTGAATTCGGCTCGCCTTATATCAGACATGCAAATGAACACTGCCGGCGTAGTTGAGTGAGTGAAATTGTGAAGGTCGGAAGTGTCACCGTGTGTGTTTGAGTTCACCCGTGTTACTACTACGGATTTTAATACCTAACATTTGGAATATAATTTCCTCATCTAGCTTTCCGGTGAAAACGGTAAGCCTGTAGTTGCTTGTTTATTATGTTGAAACGTAACTCTACCGAGGCAGTGTATATACTGGCATGGTTGTAAAACCATTTTATTCACTACGCAGTATTATACTACTGACTGCACCTCCGTACATGTCATGATCAGTTCCGTGTTTGGATCGAATTTAAATGTCCACAGCAATTTAGACGTAAATCCCGAAAATTATCGATTCATTTGTATCTGTGTTATTAAAACATGAATGTTGGGGATGGATGTAATCGACTAAGTAGTGATGGTCATCAACTATTAATAGTAAGAAGTGATTTAAATTGTACGATTTTCGCTGCTATATGCAGTGTTTTCACTCACCCTATACAAAGGGTGAAATACCCTTCACTTTTGATTTTCACCCTTCAAAATTTTTCTCAAGAGTGAAAAATGTTGAAAATTACTGCCTAAAACACTGCGCAAGCACACGTTTTGGCCATCATTTTGGTTTTTCACCCTCAAGAAATTAACCCAGTGAAATTGCTGTATATGGTTGCATTGTATCATCTGTGTACGTACATGTGTGTGATATGTTCAGCATGTTGAGTTTTAGTAGTAGACATGCCGGTGCGATTTCGCAATCACGGGCAAGCAGCTCGCAGCGCAGGTACCTAGATAGAATGGACTAGAGAACTGTGTCATTCAGGGATGGTCTGAAATTTCAAATCGGGTGGCGGATTGGGTAGTGGAGTAGCTTTTCTAATAATGCTTTTGACATAACTATTTTAGGCTATGTCAAAACAATAACATTGATGATGGATTTAAATATTTTCCAGATGTGTTAAACATTTACAATTATGATCTTTCTTTTGTTTTAAATATAGGAAAATACATGGTAGTTGACCAACCCAATACATGCAATATGGCTTCAGGTACGGATTTTTTAGTTCACGTTCACGAGATGATGGACCGCAACAACCACCACAGTCTTAAAGTTTGTTTGGAGGATGACTCCACCGCACACGCCGAGGAAGAATTCTACAACAACACTCCACCGACGCCCACTTCAACTCCAAGCGAGGATATATGGAAGAAATTCGAACTGTTTCCAACACCTCCGCTGAGTCCTATCCATTCAGATTCTTCTCTTCCACCGCTCATCTCTCGAAGTTCACCAGTTCCGGTGAGGTTGCAGAAAGTGTCCGAATGTCTTTTGGAAGAGGACTCTCATTGGCTTACACAGCCCATAAACTATACAGCTACGGTTAGTAACATTAACAACATGCAACCGGCTCGGGCACCGACACCGACATTATGTCTGAAGTCAAATCTCATTCAAGACTGTATGTGGAGTGGACTTTTCGCTGAGGAACAACGAAAGAAACTGAGTATTAAAAGTGAGAAAACTGTCAGTTCCGAGAAGAAACACCCAGTGCGATCTTCATCCCCACCCCCTCTTGTTCCCGTATCCTCGGATTACAGTGTGACATCGGATTGTGTGGACCCGGCAGCAGTTTTCCCATACCCTCTCAGTGAAACCAAATTGGATATATATTCTACGGGGACTTGTACACCTTCAGATTCGGGTAAGCATAAGTTACATCTAAGATTATTAATCCTGTCAAGTTGACATTAATTTATCGCGAGTTAAAAATTAAAACAAAGTGTCAGTTATTAAAATTGTAAATGCATTTGTTGCTTTTACCAATGTAAATAACGCTTTTCGCGGAAACTGCATAAAACCGCAACATTCATACATGATACAACATCATGAGTCATGATTTAGCTACATTCATTCATTACATTAAATATCCCGCGTATACATTGCCAGCTGCGCTCTCCAAATGTTCACTTTGCTACATGCAGCCGTAGCATTTAAACTTCCATATTTGGCACACACGTGTGCATGTAATACCCCGGTACAAACGGTACTACTTTATTATGATACAGACGCGCCCTTTCAAGCGTGTCTGTATCAGGGGATTTTGATTAACCGGAAATCAGACGAATATTTAATGAACTGACCAGCATAAAACAGGTTCATTAACAGTTAATGACGTGAGAATATTAGAGAAAAGTGTTTACTTTCAAATGTCATGGGTGTGAAGCCGAGAAACTGGGTGAATTCATTGGCGAGATTTTGGGGCAGGGAAAAGGTTTTGAATGCAGCGCATAATTTAGTGAATGACGTCGTGACCGTCTGGTGAACCCAGACCGTACTATAAATAAATCCCCAATTCTCGTATGCACATAATGCCATGCCATTCACATGCAATGCGATTGTATTAAATCGATGCTTGAAGAGTGAACGCATGTCTAATGGGACGAGATTTAAATTATAATTAGTTAGTTGTCTGGTGGTTGGGAACATCTTGCATTTTATTTTATGTAGTGCTATGTAAAGATGTAACCATTCATTTCGTAATGAAAAAATGAATTGAGTGAAAGAAATTTGATTGGGAGGAACATTATTTTTCGAGCCAGATCTTAATGTTATTGCTGTGAATGTTGGTTAGATTTGCAAATTAAATATAATCACATTAATTAAATATCATTAATTCACAAGGGCTACAAAGAAAACAAACCTTGTCTAGACACAAGCAATTGCCTGCAGGCATTTATGAATGAAGTGTTAGGGGAAGGTCACTCAGCAAGGCTGCTTATTTTTGCCAAACTACTCATAATAAAACCTTCAAGGCTATTATAGTATTACTACTAACTAGTAATTACTACTTCTGTGTGTAATACTACACTAGAGTCAAGATTGAGTTAACGAGACCAAGACTGAAAAAGTAAACAAAAATGTTTGATTGTTTCAAACACAAGGAACCGTGAGAAAATTGTTGCGGAAAGAAAAAAGATCAGAAAGAAATCCGTAGCTAGTATGCAAATGTAAATAGTGAATGATACAAATGATTAAAATGGTCGATAAAAAGAAAGGCCTATATCATAGTGGGCCCACTTTTGTTCCCCTGTCCAACAATGCCCGTCTGTTGCTGTGCTAAGTGAATGTAACAGCTTGAGATTTCTAAATATATAATAATGGTACAGGACAGTTGTGTATGACTTTCTATTGAAAACATTTCCAATGTACTTTGTCATCATATTGTATTGTATAATAATGTACATGTATGTGGTAAATGTTCGCATTATATCCCAGCATGCAATGAGTTGGATGCATGACAGGTGCTTTTGTCACTGCTGGTTTGAAGCAGTCTATTGTTTGAAGTGATTTCTACAATTTCAAGGTTATTTTTGTGTATATGATTGTACGAAATGCAACTTGAGACATAAATAAGTCATTATTAGTTGAGGAAGTGCACTTGCTTAGGGAAGCTATATGACTAATCATGTCCAATCATTGGTTCAATTTACTCATTCCGCTGTGTATATGGGGGTAAACCTTGTGTGTTTAATATGATGATACATGTACTTGTAATATTATTGTCCAACAACAGTGTGTGGCATTTGGGCTACATGTAGTGGAGATGCTCCCTGCAGAAATTTGGACAGTGGCCAAATCAATTGTTGGCAAATTTATTTTTTCCTGACAAATTATGACTAGACTCGAAAACTTGAACCACCACCTTTGAATAGCTGATGATATTAAATGGGCTCATTCGTATTGACAGCATTGCGCCTCCACTTGATTTACAGGAAGTTTAGATTTATATAAATCAAATTATTTTCTAAGAATTAACATACAATACTGGTATCTTATTTTTGTACTGATGGAGAAATGATACGCCTAACCAGTCCTACATACTACTTACGGCTGTAGCCTGTGGCCAAGTTTTTACCATGGGGAAAAAATCTATGCGTGTTATGACCTGTCTCAAGAAAGCTGTAGACATTTATAGACTGAAACCATTAATGTGTCTTACATTTTGTTATTTTTACAGAGGAAGAGATTGATGTTGTCACCGTAGCAGACAAGAAAGCCATCATCATTCAACCCCAGCACAAAATTGTGTTGAAGACGCAACCAACGTTACAGCGCCACCACCTGGGCAGACCGAGAGTGATAACAGTCGTTGGATCGAAGAGATCGCGAGGCACAGCCGCAGCCGTTATGACGATACCGCTGAAGAGGCTCAAAACTGACGCCAACTTGGAAGAGGTGAAGCGCATGTTACAGAGTGCAATAGACAAGCCACATTCGTATGCCAGTAGCAGAGGGAGCAGCAAACTGAGTAGCAGGTGTACATCGACGAACAGTAGTAGAGCGAGTAGTAGGGCGTCAAGTCGTCCTAGTAGTCATCCATCCTCGGACTCTGAAGATGGGGACAAACGCGCAACGCATAATGTACTAGAGAGGAAACGAAGGGACGATTTACGGACAAGTTTTCACTCGCTGCGGGACGAGGTCCCAGACTTGAATGCCAAAGACAGAGCTGCCAAAGTGGTCATACTCAAAACTGGTACCGATTTCATTAATGCATTGAGGACAGAAGAGAAGCGTTTGTTGAGGGAGAAGGAGAACGAGAGGAGGAAACATGAAGTGTTGCTCAAAAGATTACATGCGCTTCAAAAAATGTAGACTTTATTATGATGTACACTTTGTAAAAACACTTATAAACTATTATATGAATGTTGATTTGTCCCTCGCCGGTGACCCAGATGGTTTTACTTTTAAATGGCATCTTTGTTACTACGTTCGTTTAGACCCAAGCCTTTTGTTTTGGAAATGTTGATCATTGTTCAAAGCAGAAGTTTGGGATTGAAAGGAAAATTGCTAGAGACGTGTCTAAATGCCCTGTACAATTTGATGTGTTATTGTTATGATAATAACTATGTTTTTCTTCAAAAATTGCAGAGATAGATTCATCATTCATATTTTCATGAATGTCTTTTTTGGGGAAAAAAAGAAATATCTGAGCATTTCATGTTTTGTTTTGGTAAGTTCAAAGCTTATAAAAACCTTCACGGAAGATATTGTAAGAAGCGAGTGGTTTTCCCCTTAATTTCTATACAACAACTTGCTACTTGCAGTTTAAATGTTTCATGTTAGGCCAAGTAAAATAATAACATGTTTATCATCAGAAATTTTTAAAAATTATTGAGGAAGTCTCATATTATATTATTATTTATAATACTACTTGAGCAAATAAGATTTTTTTTAAAATTCTCCAAATGGCACGAGACGATACACATTTTAAATTTTACTTGGCCTTCATTAAGTACAGGGTTTTTATGTCATGGTTTCTCTAAATACTCGCGCTGCAGCTGGAAGTTTTTTTGTTGAAAAGATTTATATTTTGATATTTTTTTAAGACAGTATATTATATAAAAGGTGTATATGAAATGGTTGTAAGATGGTGTTGGTTGCAGCAGGATCAGAATGCAAGATGGTGGTGGAGGAACAGAATACATTTACTGTAAAAGTGGAAATTCTCACACATGTAATTTTTTGAGCTTTGAGCAATTTTGCCCGTTTTTATTTTTGCGGTTTTAAGCTTCCTTACATTTTTATCGCGCTTGCTGATTTTAGCATTAAAATAAATGTAGCGCTAAAATTTCCACTTGTACAGTACCGTACTACTAAGTAAGGTTGTTCCACCAAGCTCTTTCATCATCAAAAACGGTTGGAAGATCTTTATTGAAGCTCTTTATAGAAGCTGCTACGCAAAAAAGTCGTACCAGGACAAGATTTATCAATATCATAACAGATGTGAAGTTTTGATAGGGCATTATTAGGGCTACTTTCAGGTACTTTGTGGAGTGATTGGGCACTGTGATTTGTGGCTAGAGCAAATCAAAAAGCCTTCGGCTTTTAAAGATGTAATGTAATGACAATTGTTTTTGACCAATAGGGGCATTATTAGGGCTACTTTCAGGTACTTTGTGGAGTGATTGGGCACTGTGATTTGATGTAATGTAATGACAATTGTTTTTGACCAATAAACAATATTATTTTTTTTATTGAAAGCTGAATATGCTTTTTAGTGACAAATTCAAAAAAACACGATGTGATTGGTGTAATAAATCACAGAATTTATATGAAGATTTAAGAGTAGCTTAGCAATAGCATTGGAAATCGTTACTAACTAATTCAATTGAATTACAATAATTATGTATTAAATGATAATTAAGTTATCTTCGATCCAAATCCTCTGACAATAATTCAAGTTGATTTTTAAGAAGTCGTTCTGGTGAATTTACATCTTTTATTTGTAAGAAAATGACAAATTTGCCCATTTGTAAAAAAAGTGGGTCCTTTTGATACAGACAAAATTGGATCAACCAGTCAGTGTTTACATAAATTGAAACCATTTTAACTGCCTATTGAACAATACATGGTTTATACATTTGTTGTAGATTGTTACATTTAATACTACAAGATACTTCAAAAATAGTTTGTTTTACCAGATGTTTTCTCAATTTTTGCCAACTTGATAATTTACAAAGCGCAGAAAAAGCTTTGCATTTCAGAAAAACAAAAAAATCTTCCACAATTTATTTTCATAATTTTTATATTGATTTATATATTTGGTCGCATACAGTTTTCTTAATGCCTTTTGCTATGAAAGCTAGCACGGGGAAGTACTTATTGTTGATCAGCAGTGCACAACCCATTGAGCCCGTTTGTAAATAAGATGTACATTATCGACATGTAAATTGTATCAAATGTACAGCAAAAGACCTCATAATTTTTTTATTTAGTTACATGCTATAAAGCGTACATGTATACAACAAATTGTTTCACATTATATTTATATTCTATTCACACGTTGACTAGACCCATCAAACTAGTGTGTCTGTCTGTTTGATGTTTTGCGTACATATTTGCAATTATTTCTTTAAAAACACAAAAAGTAGTGGCAGCGATTATTATTTGTTGTTGCTACATTTAATGACAATTGACATGCCTAGTTGTCAATGTCATGTTAACATTGCTGTATTGTGGAATTACAGCAAAACTATAATTACCACTTGTGGTGGAAAAAGTGTACTTTAGTCCCCCGATACTGGAACAGTCAAATCGTACCAGTATTGACCGATACGGGCAATTTCTATTTTCAGTATTGACTGATACTGGTTGACCATGAAAGGGTTGGCTGATACTGGTGTACCAGCTGTATCTGGGACCTAAAGTACTCTTTTCCCTCACTTTTACAAGACACAGTCGACAATGTATCTGGAGAGCGATGGCAATCTATAGTTTTTGGTATGTTTAAAATTTGTCTCCAAAAAGGGTAGAGGTACGTTTATAATTGTGACCCGTCACATCAAAATGGACATGTTGGTGGCCCGACCCGAGTCAAATCTGAGTTATTGGTATCACTTGAAAGAGCACAATTTAAGCTTTGAAATTATATCATGTTGAAGGTAAACGGACTTTGTAATCAAAAGATATGATTTGAAGAAGCCAAAGTTGTTCTATTATTTTCTTTATATTTCACCAAATATATTGGCCTCTATCTCAAAACTAGGTTTGCCGACAACATGCCCTTTTTGACGCGACTGGTCACAATTATTTGTCTCCAAAAAAGGTAGGGGTACGAAAGACATCAGACAGACAAACAGACAAGTTTAAGGTTTTACTATTTTTATTTTGCTTGGGGGAGTCTTGTGATTGTGACCACTGCCACCAAGTATAATTCACTTCCATCGACAGCTACAAAAATGTTGCCTATTTCAATGATGTTTTAATTTCTTTTTCATTTTAAGAGTATCCAAGTACTTAGACGCATGTTTTAACTAATATTAACAAAAAAGTTAAAATATGTTGGTCTCTTTCGCATTTTGCTCCATTCTGGTTTTATCTACATGTATATGAATGGCCCAGTGTTTACCATTATAATTGTATGTGCCATATTATATCGTCTTATAGCCCCACCCACGTGACAACAAACTTGACTTCTTTTCTTTATCTGTTTATCCAGTGGTGTTAAGAATATTGTTTGTTCGACATCAACAACTAATTTGGCTACCGTTGCACATTATCTTGTTGTTCGTTTCCTTTGGCCGGAGTTCCTTTAGTATACCCTAGTAACCCTACCACTGCAAGAACGACCCATACAGTTACACAGTGAGGAATACAAATGGTAGGGTATTCTAAAGCTTAACCCTTTGGGAGGCCAACTTCTAATACTCTATTTTCTCAATAATTCTACCTCTTCAATTCAGGTGCAGTATACCTCGCACAATAAACATCCTTTTTACCATTTACTGCCAAACAAAAGAAGCTAATTAGTGTTCACTTACTAGTAAACCCAAGTGTGTGGTTTTCCAATTAACACCCTCTACTTGTTTCTACTACCTAAACAACTAACACAAAAGGTCTCCTGAAGTGTTATGGTACCTTTTGTGACCCACGTTTTTTATTGCTCAATAAAAGTTAAAACTTAAAAGCAGGGCAACTTTCAAATAACAAAACCAAAACACTTGAAAATCCACCTGCATTGATTGCTTTTATAATACTAGGGTCATATATGCAGATGAGGTGCATGTTTTGTTTGTCAATCCAAGTTGAGCACAGTTTCTACTCATTTCAGTGTTATAATATTCTATCATATTATTATTAGTATATTACACCAAATGTAAACCTGGGGTCCTGACCAACTACGTAGAACTACGTAACTGTTTTTTTCTTAGTAGAAATTTGTCACCTTCGCTGAATTTCTTTATACTACACCTTGAGTTACAATTTAATAATGAGTAAATGTGAACCAAGTCAAGTCAAGCCGTGTTCAGGTGTTATGATATTCCAATGTGTTAACCCAGAATATTTACCTATTTTTAATACTTATAATTTTTACAAGTAAAGACTACTTGTAATACTTTTTTTTTACAAAACCTACACCAAAAAGTGACATATACAATGTTGACAGTGCTTCCTATTTCTTCATTGTCGCATGGATTGCAAGCAGTCCGTCCCAAATACAGTTTTAATGTTCAATTTATTCACAAAGGAAAATCCTCTGGTATAAAAGAGAGTAGATTGTTGTCAGTTGTTGCCAAGGACATTTTTCAGGCGATCCCTGAAATACAAACTGGTCCCATGTCCAAACCACACACATGATCATTTGGCACAGGTTTATAGCATACATGAGTTTACAAAATAAATAATGTTCTCGATTTATAAAAACTTATTTCCATGTGTTAAGAATTTCTCGTATTATATTGATATAAAACGAGTGTTAATATAAGTTGGCCTGTGTAAGGCGGGGAAAAAATCATAACAAACCGATGTTGTTATGAATTTAAAGGGCTGGAGAGTATGCTAATTTTAATTCTCATGTATGTGATGCATCGAATAATGCGATATCAACACTGCTTTTGTAAACTGTTTTCAAGTTTTTATCAACGGATTTGTGGCATTAATGGTTGACATGTGCTGGAGTAAAAATACTGGAAAATATTAAAGAAAAATAATATTGAATGGCACTTTATAAATGAAAGTTTCTCGTTTCTTTTTTTAGTTTGTTTGGGTAGTCTGGCTGTCAGTTGTAAGCATATTGGAAAGCGCGCGAAAATGGTCACGTGAGCACTTCCCTTTTGTCAGCTGGAATGCTATTAATATTAATGAGGGGGTGTGTGTAGCGCTTGTGGTGAATGGTTGACATACCACTCTGTGGCAACATAAAAGATCAGTCGATTCACTTGTCGGGTGTGCTGAACTCTGCAACACCGCGAGGGATCAAATTAGGATTTATTTATAGATACATTTATTTGGAAGGGGATATTATTATAGATCCTTTGGCACCTTGTTCCAAGTTAGGCCATATATCGTGGTTTTAATAGGCCCATTCGTTTTGCTATACAAACCATTTTGAATCAAAATAGCTAACGGTTTGTTTATTGGTAGTTTAATAAAGCGAAACTTGACCAATTGCGAGCAACTTCCGACAAGTGTCATATGTGGGAAATGGATTGAGGCATATTATACGAAGTGGGTAAAGCCAGGCCGACCTTCAGTGAACCTGTTGGATTGTGTGATAACGCATACACAAGGGAGTCGCGTTGGTTTCCTGAAATTCCAACGGTTGGGTCGAAGACCTTTTTGAAAAAAAATTATATAAAACCTGTGCTTTCCTCTGGAGGATCTATGGATTCATCAAAGACTTTCATTGGATTAACCTAGTTTTCATTAGCTATTAGACGTCGATCCCTAAATGCCCGGGATTTGGATACTTTTCCACTCGTTTCATAATTGTGTCACCATTCCTCCATTCCCTAGGCGATAACGTCATCGGTTCATTTCAAGGACAAATTCTAATAAGGAACATTCAAATTAATATACATTCTGGCAGTAAAATGTCAGTGATAATAATAGTCAGCGGGCATGAGTTTTGTAAATTGATTTGGCTCGGAATTGTTTTACAAATCTGGGTAGTTCCTGATGCGCGGTTCATAAAAAAAACTTAACTCGAGGAACGCCTCTCCATCCCACTGGTGGCCAGGTTTATCAGACTACAGAAAAATTGCAATTTTGCGAGATGGGACAATAATCTCCTGACCCCAGGCCATATTTCAAGAGTTTTTTCTTCTTAGTGGGACCTACAGTAAACAGTATATAGTTCGGGCCTTTCATGGACAGCAAAGACAGAGATCAGGCACAAAAGCTGAAGATTTCCTTGCAGGCATCTTCCCCTTTTGAAAGGACCGTTGGTGTATTTTAATACACCAACGGTCCTCCCCCCTTTAAAAAAAAAAGGGGGGGGGGCAGGGCTGGAAGACCCTCGAGCAGCATCCTCAAGCTAAAACAATTGAGAGCGTCTTGTATTATATATAGTAGGGGTGCATCAACAAGTGTGAAGGAATTATATGACGGCTTCACTTCCGGATAGATATGCATCCCTCAGCTGTAATACACATCAACAATTATCTCTGCAACAGGTTAAAAAAATGTAGATGTGTATTACCGTCTAGGACCGTCTATATGGTATTAATAGAGCTATATAGCCTAGGCATCATAATTGCACACATTTTAAAACCATTTTGTGCAAAGCTTGAGAATTGAAATATCTTTTGCGGCTTTAGAGGATTGACGATTTCAGGTAGGTAGGCTAAATCAAATCTTTCGGGATAATGATCGGCGCCATTTGTGGAATTTGATTGAAAGAAAATCATGAGCTGGTATGTGATCTTTTACCACCCGAGGGTTATTTTGCTGGCGTTACATGCTATGAACATAGAATAACAGACTTTTACGGCTCAATTTATGTTACTTTATAGTTTATAGTAGTAGTAGTAGTAGTACATTGACTGATTTTGCGGCATTCATGCTTCCGGCAGGTTCAAAAACCGCAAGGGACAGACCGATTTATCATTTATTTGCCTATTTCCATGATACCAGTTTTAAAAGATTAGAAACACTGTCCATCCCCTCCCTTTCCATGACCTCTTTTTTTTGTTTAAAAATCTATGTCAAATTAAAAGGGTCCGGGTGGGTCGTCAGTCACCAACCGTTTTCAATTTTGGACAAAATGACAATCTTTGATATGAAACGCGGCCGGGTATGTTCACAGGTTGGCTACTTTTTGCAGAGCAGTATCATCGATAGAGGGCGACATTACAATATTTCTATTGGTTGGTTCCTAGGGTTCCAGACGATTGTCCCATGAATCTGCATTTTCGTAAACAAAGCTGCATAATTTAGTACAAGGGCTACTTTGAAAGATTCGTTTATATATTGATATTTTAATAAAGTCATCGAATCTAAAATAACCTAGTCATGCAAAATCTAAAAAATGTTCAATTTTATTGCATAAAAATCCCCGGTGGACATTTTGTGAAATCACAGATGAATGAAATGAATGGTGTCATTCAACCAGACACTTTCTCGAACCCTGGATGGAGAGAAAAAAATGTAACAGAACAAAATTGCCACCAAAAAGTAAATGTAAAGGGTCTATATATTTCATGATAATGATAATTTACAAAACTATATCTATAATACAAAATACCCTATCAATCTTATTCCTCGCTAGTATTATATAGGTCGTTCTTTAAAAACTCGAGAATTCCCCAATGCATATGTTGGTTACAAAACATGCTTCTTTCTCTTGGATCGCCCCCATTCCATTTCAATGGAATTTTTATTTCGACTAACTTGTTCAATCTTTCGGGTCGGTATTCATTAGGACTTAATTGTTTCTTCCAATTTGTCTAAATATGGGTCGATCGTGGAAGGTTTCTTTCTTTTGTCGTCGCTTAAAGGGGTGTGTTAGTTTTTAAAGTTTAGACTGGGGTGCGTACGCGTTAAAAGGGGTCTAAAATCGACGATTTGAAAGCTAGGAAATTAAGGGACGCACCATTTATAGATACTCAGGGGTTGGGGGCATGGATTTTTAAAATTAAAATAAAAATTGCCCACTATCCAGGAAAAACAACTTTGCCCACCAACCAGGAAGAAAAAAAAGAAGTTGACCCACTGCTGAGTAAAAAAAAATCTGACTCACCTAATTTAATAAAGAAAAACTTTAAAACCTAAAATAAAATAAAAAATTGCCGCCTTTGCCCAATAAAAAAACCTTCCCGCCAAAGGCGGCGAAAAAAATGTCGCTGACTTCAGTGGCGAAAAAAAAATCTGCCTCGACCCCAACTTCCATGCCCCCCCTGAAAATCAAATGGTGCGTCCCTAACCTTTTCAATATGGTAGAAAAACACTCGAAATCCTGTTTAATGATGAATTTTGGCTTCTAAGGAAATACGTGCGACGGTGGGATGTGGGGTGTTTTTTGGGGGGGGGGGGGGGGGGTGGATGGGTGAAAAATCGGCGGTTACTCATGTTTATAGCATAACCCCCCGGGACATAGTGATTTAATGAGGTGTACAAATGAGAGTTTTGTTTGCTATCCACACATTTGTGTTTAATAGTACTGAGTGCTATCCGACCCGCGTAAAACAATGCTCATGCTGCGCAGATCATCATGATCATGTGCAGTTTTACTACGTACATTATATTACACCCGCCACGTGGTTTGTAAATTTGTAAGCAACACATCTGTTGTTTTCCAATATTGCGTGATTCATCAATGACATTCCAAGCTGGTCGGTAATAAAGTGAAGTCGAGGCTCATACTCACTCACACACACAATATAATAGTATGCAATTTTCATTCATAATTTCATCGCCGCGCCGGGGCTTTGTTTACAAAATACACGGGAAAAGAAATGTTCTTAACATTATTTATTGAAACTTTGAAAGTTTACAGCTATTTATCCGAGATATATAAATTTAATATTATAATGATATTTGATATCACGTTAAAAAAAGTCAGTCATGATATTGATTGTTGGTAGAGAGATAGGTCTACAAACGGGAGTCGAATTGTCTGTTTAAAGAAATATAATTCGATGATTATAACGACAATTGTATATTATACACTTCCAAAAATCAAAATCTGCCTATTTTGTCTAACTCTAATAATAACACTAATACAGATAAAATAGCCGGCCTTTTGTTATAAAATCCGCATACATATTTTCCATTTTTGCCTTATTTATTTAACATACATTTATTATTAAAATTGTTGAATGGAGAAAAAATAGTAAACGGCGGTGTGTGGCCAGTGGCCACACACAACATACATACAAATAATTGCGCAATATATATCTCATTATAAATTATTGCGTTGCACTTTCCTCAAGCACGACCAGCCAGCCGTCTGTTTGATAAGATAAGAGATAAAGTATACTATACGCTCTGAACCATCTGTATTTGTTGTATCGGGAACGGATATATTTAGCATTAAAATACTATATCCATCCAAATAAAATACATGAGAACTTTAACTGCTGTTTTGATGTCTGTTGTTTTATGTTGGTAGAAATTAGCATTATTATCGCGGTTTTTATCTCATGCATTAATAATCCACAGCGTTTTAATTGAAATTATGAATAATTTATGAAAATAACGGGATTTTACACAAAAGCCTATACTTTTGTATTTCATTAAAAAAAGTCAAATACCAGGGACAAATACCCATCATCCATGTGCCTTGGGCACAATTAAATAAAACACTCGTCAATATAATAATATGAAAATGACTGGATAATGAATATATTTAACTTGGTTCAGTTTGAATGGATGTTTCAGATTTAAATAATTGCATTTCAGACGAAACGCAATTATATACTATTATACCATATGCAATTTACATTTATTAACTTGGTGTCTAAGCTTTTTAAAATTAAATATATACTCTTGAAATGCAAATCTCTATTTTTTTGTGATGAAAATGACTGATTAATGTTGCTCTATGTACAGCGGTGTGGTTACCGTGGTTACTAATGTATCAGCGGTCAGTATAGACTAACACCTTTTGCAATTGAATTGACGTTTTAATGGATTGGACAATGAGCTTTCCCGTGAGATTTCATCTCCGCATTGTCTTTGTGTAATGACAATCCCCGCGTACATGTATCATGTCTGTCTAGTGGCTGGTATAGTTCGTCTGGAATAGCACTGGTATCGTGCCTACCCAATACCCCGAATATATAACCATGTGAACATACGTAGTAGTGGATCCGCCCATGCCCCGATCTACTCGGCCGGCTGCGCCGGGGCGCGGGCCTTCGGCCCGGTTGGGATCTTTACCTAGATCTAGTCTGGAAGACCTTTACGCTTCATTGCCTGTGACGCGAGGAGGATGAGGAATTTTGATGGAAGATAGTAGTATAGCAAGTAGCCTATAGAGGACGGAGCAATTTGATGGCGAGTTGTGGTTTCGGGTATCGAGTTTCAATTGTGGGTCATGGACATCGTTGAGCAATGTTCGAGAGATCGCACAGAAAAAAATAAATTGGGAAATAGATGCGTAATAGGAACCTGAAGTTTAATGATTTATAGTAAAAGGGTTGAATGATGGCGCAAGATAGACATTTCTTTTGAAACAAGGTATTTAAAAAAAACTGGACGGGGGAGATAGAAGACTGTTGAAAGTTCAAGAACAGACATTAACAAACAGCGTTGCTACTATGTTTCCTAACAATTTAACTCTAAGGGATTCAAAAGTGTTTTTGATATCAAATGAAAGGTCCCATTTCTCATTACACTGATGATGCCCTTAAATCTAGAATAGGGTCAACAACCTTTAAGACGTATGGTTAACATTGATGAAGAAGTTGGATTGGGGTAATTAAAGTTGTATGGTGGACACCGAATCATTCAGAAATATTATAAGGACACATTGAGAAATAGGTTATGTAAAACTTTTTTTATGAAAGACTGGTACCTTCTGTTTAAAGTTTGAAAATGAAAATAGGCTTATCCATTTTATTTGCGGCGGTTTTAGACTTTGCTAAACATGCTCAGCATTATCAGTCCCGGGCATCAGTGCACGCAGTGTACGTATACAACACACTGACCCATCTGCAGGCCGTCAGCTACGCGGAAATCTCTGCACAACGCATGTATACCATACGCCAACATTTCCACCCTGAAAGTACGTTGTGAAATTGCCGTTTTTTGGTCGAAGTCATGACTAAATTATTATGAAACTCCAGAATTTATCGCAAATGATGTGTATTATAAAAACAATCGATGACAGAAAATAAAATTTATTGATAAATGTGGATTTTTAAGGGGCTGAAGTCGACAGGTTTTCTAGCGATACATAGTCATTGGGAATACTACGCATCGCAAACAGTCGCGATTTAAACAAATTGTTGACACTTTTTAGAGGTGAATAATGATTTTTAAAATAGTTTAGCCAATAATCTGAGAAGAGTTAGAATCTACAGATTTTTTAACTAAATAGAGGAGGGTGTACACTTTTATTTGGTACCTTGGCCAATGTTCAAGTTTTACAACAAGTATTTTTCTTATTTATTTTGAAATATTTACCAAGTTATTTGGAGATTTGATGAGGTATTCATCTCAGTCAATCAAACAAAGGCATTCAAGCCGTAGCGTTGTATTATTCCATGATGGTTTTAGATTACATATTCTTGGTGAAATTATACACCGATATGGCTTGAAAAATAACATACCAGTATATAATTTCCTACGAGAATTGAAATCTGATGATCCAGTATCAAACAACAACGTCCAAAATGTCTCAAGAAATATTCCAAAATGTCTCCGGCCGTCCATACCATCGATGTATTCATACACACGCATACACCACTACAGCACTGCATTGCACTAACAGTGCATGGCAAAGGTCGAGGGGTTGTTGCCATATCATTGGGCTAATCATATTGAAGGGTTCACCTAGACTGTAACTCTCAGCCGCCCTCTTATGTCGCTATCTTGCAGGCTCCGATATTTGTACAGCTTTAGCGTCCGTACGGTAATATTGATGACTGGGGGATGCAGCCTAGGGTTCGCCATAATCATTGGGCTAATTGCGAGAGCCAAGGCAACACGGAACAAAGAGGCCGTGCCGTGGCCGTGGACTCAGTGACTCAGTATATTACTAAATCATATAATATAATACAAAATAGCATCCAAATAGCTTAGTATATTACTAAATGGCATCCAAATAGCTGAAATAACTTACTGTGTCCTCTTACCTTCATATTATAACAATATCAATTACATTTTACAACAAAATCGCTTCAGAAGATGATTAATGCAAGTTATTAATATTAGCAAATGCCGCGAATTTTAGGGGTTTGTGAAAAGGTTACGACTTAGAAACGTCGTTTCAAATGACGGGCTCGTCATCTCCCCCGTCAAAAATGCTCGTACAGCCGGGACGAGCATTTTACGTCCGACAGTATCCCCCTGCAGTACGCGTGATACATAACGCGAACCATATTTGCATAGAGGGCGTTTTTCAATAAATAGCGATGATATTGTTTTAACCAAGTTTTGCTGTGTTTTTGTTAGTAGAACAGTAATGGCAATTTTTAATGCTCATCTTGAATTCTGAAGTAAATTTTTAAACATTTAAAATTGTCAACACCACTTAATGTCCCTTTAAGTGTTCCAATAGATGCGTAATAGGAACCTGAAGTTTAATGATTTATAGTAAAAGGGTTGAATGATGGCGCAAGATAGACATTTCTTTTGAAGAAATGTCGAGTGGTGCTGAGTAATTTTGATGCGATCTTCACCGAAATGACCAAAACGTGAAATTTGACACGAGTCGACGAAGTATAAGCCTTCGGTAAACGGTTTCAGATGTTAGTTATTATGTGCCTGTTAAAGTATTACGTATAGGTGCAAATATCTTGAGGAAAATTAAGGTCAAAGGCAAGACAAGACAAGAACTATATAGCTAGGCCTTTTGAAAACAAAAACGTTTGGCTTGATGGGGAAATGAAATGTCATGGCAATTGATTAACTCGTTAACTCGCATATGTCGATCTCATCTTCACCGTTTGTAGGGCATCACATGACCGGCGTCAAATACCACCAAGTTCAAGCACAGTAGTACTGAGTTCACGTCACGGTCAACAGCTCCTCACTATCTGTCTGTCATTCGATCGTCTTGTATGTCGACACTTACGACGGCGAAAAATAGTCGCAGACAAAGAGAATCTTGAATGAAATTAAATAGTAGATGTCAACTGTCAAATCTGTAAGTGCTCAGCTCGAGACGGCGAGCTCTCTGCGATGCAATTCAATAATTATTCAAATTACACACGATTAGTTTTATATTACGGTTGATGCGATGCAGTCCGTCTATCTACGTCATTTCGTATTTTGTGCCATGCTGTGTGTGGATCCTCGGTCTTCCTGATCCTGTTCATTCATAAAATGTCAAGTGTAAAAAATGCCAAATGGCAGAATATGACAGAAAGGGGTGTTGCAAGGCATGTTGGGTCATGTTAACACTTTCCACGCGGCTATTGGTTTTACCATACAAAACAGACTTTTTTCAGAAACCTTTCGCAATTTTCAAAGTCTATTTCAAGGATTAATGAACCAATACTAGGCATGTTTGTACTTATTTCAATGCATTTCTCATGGTGATTCCAAATATGATAATACAATTGAATAATTTTGACATTTTTGAAACATTTTGTGAAAGTTTGGAATGTCGTCTGCAGACGTCTGCCGCGTGAAAAGTGTTAATTCTTGAAATTGCATTTGGTTGATAATATAAAAAGACCTTTATTGCATTACATTAATCAACCAAGCGTAAACAAATGAATGAAATGAACAATCATACGGCGCAAAGACAATAGGGCTGAACGAGAGACAGAGATATAAAATCATAGAGAGATTCATCAATCTTGAGACACCAACGCGAACCCAGTCAGTCAGTCACCTATTCAGATTTATGTCACCCAGCCATCGTATAGCTCTGTCGCCAAGTTGAAACCACTTACACATATTTATAGATATGCCACTTGTTGATGTTTAAAGTAGCTGGTCGAAATCCACATATACGTCAAGGTCAACGTATAGTTTGTCCAGGCAAAAAATATGCAACGAATGTGACAGAAGAAAGAAATTTGAACCATTGACAATTACCGTTGAACTCAGTGGAACTAAAATATTATGATTGTAGCAACCCTAAAAGACCTGTCTAACCACTGTTTTGATTGACTATCTGTGGGCTAACATTGATAGCTGCTTTGGAAGTATTCACAGGGACTCTTTCCTGGATTTTCTTAGTAAGTTCATCATCCTTTGAGAGGATATTTCCATATCGCCCGCCATATAAATGCTGCTGTGTTCCTTCTCTGTGTAACATGTATGAAGCAAATGGCCAAAACAATGCTTATGTTCTTTTATATCAGAACCCATCTGAACTTTATCACTCATTTTAGTACAGAATTCTTCTAAAAAATAGCTAAACATAAATACCACTCACAACTGAACGTGTTATTGGGAATATTAATGTTATTTAGTCTTCTAGGATCTGAGCATCTGCTTATAATAAAATATTAAGGGATCCTGTTATTTCTATCTTACCTATTCAACAAAATACGTATTAATTACACAGTCTATTTCATTTATTACAACTATTCTAAATCACCTTAACCCATCCAGGTCTTGTTTTGTTTCTCCATCCAAGCTGGACCTACCAAAATACCTGTCTAGCCACAATGTTAACAAATAGGAAAATCAACACGTTACAAACATATCAAAACATTGGTAATTGTTTTGATTGTTTTAGGTTTGTCATTTGCGTGGCATATCTAGAGGTGGTTGGGCCATATGTCACTGTTTACACTTCAAACTACACTGTGTTGGGGAGACATAAATTCAATATTCAACATTCGGGCTTCGCCCTCATTGAATATCTGTAATCTATACCCATCTGACATCACATGGATATTTAACTTAGTGGTTAGTACAGTACACCCAATTTTATGTTACAATATTCTACCCTTCATTTGTCTCTGAGCACTATTGCTCTATCAACTATTGGTGAGTAGAGAACTTCCAGGAAAACTGCTCAAAACAAATAATAAATTACACAGTCTAGACAATATTAACGATGTGATGATGACAAAATCAAAACATCAAGCTCTATTTTACGATGATCAGAACATTAAATCCCCTTATTAAGTGACAGTTTCAAAACATATTCAATTGTGACGACTGCCCAAACCTATCAAATACATGTGCCAGGTATATTATACACCCGTATTGGGATATAAACATCTCAGTTCCCTAAAGTCTGAATTTAGTGTACTATATACCCTTTGGTTTCTGTCATATATATCTTGTAAAAGCCTTGCTTTCAGTATAGAGAATAAACCTCATTACTTTTAAAAAATGGCGGAGAAAACTAAGTCACGTGTGAGTGAAAAAAGAGAAAAAATAATAGAAAGAGGGGAAAAGGAAGAAAGAAAAAACCACGGGAAGGGAAGACTGAGAAAAAAAACCAAAAGAAGTTGGATAAAAGGGGAAGGTGGGGAAAATGTCATTTGTACGGGGAAGAACCTCGGTGCCGGATCGAGATGAATAAATTGACACCTAACCAACCAACCAACAAACAAACCTAACCTAACCTAAGCAAACCCAACCTAATCTAACCTCACCCAACCCAACCCAAACCAACCCGACCCAACCAACCAATCGATCAATTGGGCTAGTTTTAACCAAACTTGGGCTAAACTAGTGGGATTGGATCAATCAATTGGGCTAGTAAATTGACACATAACCAACCCAACCCAACCCAACCCAACCCAACCCAACCCAACCCAACCCAACCCAACCCAACCCAACCCAACCCAACCCAACCCAACCCAACCCAACCCAACCCAACCCAACCCAACCCAACCCAACCCAACCCAACCCAACCCAACCCAACTTAACCTAACCTAACCTAACCCAACCTAACCTAACCTAACCTAATCTCACCTCACCTCACCTCACCTCACCTCACCCAACCCAACCCAACCCAACCCAACCCAACTCAACCCAATCCAAGTTCCAACCCAACCCAACTTAACCTAACCTAACCTAACCTAACCTAACCTAACCTAACCTTACCTCACCTCACCTCACCCAACCCAACCCAACCCAACCCAACCCAATCAATCAATCGATCAATTGGGCTAACCTAACCCAACCTAACCTAGCCAAACCTAACCTAACCTAGCCAAACCTAACCTAACCTAACCTAACCTAACCCAACATAACCCAACCCAACCCACCCCAACCCAACCCAACCCAACCCAACCCACCCCACCAATCAATCAATCAATCAATCAATCATCAATTGGGCTAGTTTTAACCAAACTTGGGCTAAACTAGTTGGATTGGGCGCTTTTAAACTGGCAACACTACACTGTAAATGTAATGGCGGCGTCCAGTGGTGTGATTTCGGCAGTGAGACGGCTTCCCGTTGTTGTCATTTTAGGAGCCACAGGGACAGGAAAATCAAAGTTAGCAATCGAGATTGGAAGAAAATTGAATGGAGAAATAATAAGTGCTGATGCCATGCAGGTAGGGTGGGTTGTTATGTTGAATTTACAAATTTAAAAACTTCAATTAGAAATCATACGAATTCGGCAGGTTTGCAATTCATAGAATAAAAATGAGCAGCAGGTGAGTAAAAGACAGAAAGCAAAAAAGACCTAAACGACATCAAGCCTCAAGATAAGCGGGCGCTGGGCGAGTTTTACCCCTCGGTCCTTCCGTCATGGCCTCGTAATGCTGAATTTCGATTTCATGTACACAATACAATGCTATTATCATGATTATGCTGCCATTGCTAGGGATGTTCATATCATTGACTATAGAGGGCGACATATTTGACCAAAATATGTAGAAAACTCATGTTTACCTCTTTTAAATTCAGCAGAAAAGTACGAAACTGCTGGGATGTATTCACTGATGTATAAATAACCCCACACAAGCAACTAGACATCATGAAAGTAAACCCTTAATTTACCTAAAATGGTTTTAAAATGTGCATGACTTAAACTACTTTTGGTTATAACTTTTTTATTATTCAGCCTGCAGACAAGGTTGAACCATCATTTTTTATTGTAAAGTACTTTGTTTCCATGTATTCCATTTTCAAAGAGATAATTTTATTTTCAAAATTTTATGAACATGCCTACCATTGCTGGATTTCTAGATATTTTGTCTAAGTAAAAGTAAAATCAGACTTCAGACTCAGAGTCGAGTTTGTTGTTTCGAAGTCTCCACAATTAATAACAATTTTAGCACAAAAATAGTGCTGGCGATGGCATTCTTGTGGGATTTCCCCTAGCCACAATACAATGTAGTGACTTTCAAAAGGCGAGTTTACTTCGCAATTAAATTTCTAGGCCATGGATGATGGAATAAATGAATGCAAAATAGGAAAATTTTGCTGGCGATCGTATCATCATGAGATCATCTGTGATCGTTCACGGGGGGAATACTACTATCATATTAATTCTCATTGATTATATTCAGACAGAGAAACGGCTGTAAATTGCCAAAATAATGATACACAAGAGCTGAATTCCTAAATCTAGTATAGTAGACCTGCAATGCCGGCACCGCTTGGGCCTTAGTGATTTAGTGGTGGTTAAATTTGTAGGGTAATTATTTGCGAAAGGTTGTTCATACTTTTAACGGAGATTTCATCTTAATGTGCAACCTTTGGTAGGGATGTTAATATCATTGACTACAGGGGGCGACATTGTTTTGAAAATTTGGTAGCCAAAATATGTGGAAAACTCCATGTTACCTATTTTAAATCCAGCGAAGTAGTACGAAGTGGGCTGGGATGTATTCACTTTTATACATGTATGTCGAAATAACCTCACACAAGCAACTGGACATCATGAAAGTAAACCCTTTTTTACCTAAAATGGTTTAAAATGTGCATGACTTAACCAGTTTTCAGCAATATGAGGCAAACTTCTTTCGGTTATAATTTTTTTATTATTCAGCCTGCAGACATGGTTGAACCATCATTTTTATTGTAAAGTACTTTGTTTCCATGTATTCCATTTTCAAAGAGATACTTTTATTTATTTTCAAAATTGGGTTTTTGACATACCAGCAAATGTTATTAAGAATATTTTAGTCTACTGAAAAATGCAGAACATTCTTTCTTGGTTTCATGAACTATGTAGTTTTCCGAGCTCTCTAGAATCCAAAACTGTGGGCGAAAATAATTTTTCGGGGGTGAACAATATTTTTGCTATATAGGGGGACTGTAGGCTACAGGTCCATAAGTTGGGGTCTGTTTTCACCCTGAGATTTCAAAAAGTCCCAATATGAGGAGTGCAAATTTGTGAACATTTCATTTGAGGGGTCATTCACTCACCCCTAATCGGGGTCAAATACTACCCCTGTTTCATAGAGCGTGTTTCTGCTGGACACCACGCATCACAGCGCTTTTATTCCCCCACATTTTAAAATGGGTGTCACCGCTAACCGGGTTGTTTCTGCAGCCGTAAAATGTGCGATGACAATACACGCTCTCTTCTCTCACTTCCCTGAACGGAGGCCTCATCGGCTTTCCAGTCTACTCCATATTGTGTTTTTTTTATGTGATTTGATGTACATTTTTTATATGGAAATAAAGATTGATACTTGATACTTGAGGGATCAGAAAGTTACAGTGACCCAAAGTCAGTTATCAGGTCAAATCGTTGCATTGTGGGAATGCAATATGGCGCCACTCATGATTCACAATGACAATCGCTTAGCTGCATTTGTGTTGCTTTTTATCCAAAATAGCGTCAAATTCGCTGGAAATGAACGAAGTAGGCATGTCATTAGTTTTCTACTTGGAATCTAGGATTTCTTAAGTCTATATCCTACTGCGACGTCAGATAAGGCTATATTAAAAAAATCTTTTATTTTTTTCAAAAAAAAAAAAAAATCCCAACATTTCACAGATTTTTCAGATTTTCATTGATCACATCATTTTAAATAGAAAAGGTCACTTTAACAAGGATTTCAATATTTTATATTTTTAAAAAACCCCAAAAAAAACCTTCGGTTTTTCAAAACCTAATGCGGAATGCGTTTTTTTAAAATAAATATAAAATATTGAAATCATTGTAAAAGTGACCTTTTGTATTTAAAATGATGTGATCAATGAAAATCGGTGAAACTTTGGGTTTTTTCTTCTTTTTTTTCTTCTTCTAATGCGCATCAATTAACTAAAGCGCGCGGGAGCTTTGAGACAAATGATTTTTTTAACCCTAACCCCCCTGAGTGCTAAAAAATGCTAATCCAAAGTCCCTCTCCAAACGCATGCGCCGTCGGTTTTCGATGACGTAGTCAACCGATCCTATATAATGAGTGCAGTATACTGCACGAATGTGTAGCTGAGGGCCGTGGCTTGGTGGTTGGAAGGTGGGGCTTGAGAACGGAGGGTCCCCGGATCGAATCCCGGCAGGTTCCCGGAGATTTAGTTGGTGTTTTTTCCCCGAAAATTGTTATCCCGGTCAAAAATCCTAAACCGGGGTTAGGGTTATTATAGCCTAATCAACTTAAGGCTGCTGTGAACCTAAACCAAGTGGCACCATCCTAGGAATCAGTCAACTGTGAAATGTCAGATAATTGGGGCGTCTTCTTGCGCATCTGCTTACATCAGATGACCCCAATAACTACTTTACCATGTAACTGCTCCAAGTTAGATATAGCCTATCTGTTAAAACTATCCCCAATTTAATGTGCTTTGTTGTGGTTGTGGACATGGTAGGCCAAAATAAAATTATTTGTTTCTAACAGACAAACATGTTTTTACTGTACAAATGAATACCGACCCCAATTTTGGAAATTCCGATTTTTGTTTTCCTCCAGAATTTTGCTTTACAGAAATACACCAAAATATACTTAAAACTGTTTCTTTACTCTTCTAAACTAGTTTTTATGAATGAAGTTATTAAATAGTAAAATATTCCCATTCACATCTTATTAAATAGCAACTATCTTAAAGTTAAAAGTACATCTTTTGAATGCGATTTATAAATTATTTTTAAAAATCCGACCGACCGACCCACCCTACCCTTTGGAGAGGATCTATGGACAAACAAACAATGTTTGTGCGTGTACACGTTATCTAGGGCACGTTAGGATATCAACCAATTATAAGCAGTGCAGGCTGAAGCCTAGGTAATGCCAAATAAAAAATATCATGTTTAGCTTCCCACGCGCATCCATTATGGCTGCTGCATCAAACAATTTTTTTTAAAAAATATTCTCAAGATCACACTGATGTTGTAATTTATGGAGAATGTGTCAATATTTAAAGAAAAGGGGTTAAAATCAAAGAACAACACAACGGGCGAAATGTACCCATTTTAAGGTCATAAATTGCTCTAGTCTTAGAAAAGTGGCAGCCATTTTGAAGCAAAAACATTTCCACCATGTTGGAAAAAGTGAAACCAGTTTTGGAAAAAGGGGCATCCGCCATCCTGGATCTGCCATTTTGGAAAAACAAACACAAACAAAAAACTGCCCTCATCCTTCTTTTTTTCAAAAAGTTAGGACAAGAAACTAGTTTTTTTTTTAATACTTGGCCTAACGCTAAGCAATATTGTTTCCCTTCCCAGACAGGACAGTGACCTTAATTGTTGTGTCTGGGATACACATTTTGTGGTCACTGGTGGTTAAGAACCCTAGCACTGATTGGTTTGAAACGTGATTAAGTTTGTGGTCACTATCAGTATTAACATATTATGCAGACAAGAGGGGGAAGGAGCAATAGCATACATGCATATGACAGATATTCAATGAGTGCGTTTAGCACGAATTGAATATCTAATATATATCTCCCGAACCCAAGGTATTTTTATTGAATAATGGACAGTTCAATTTAACAATTGTTTACATGTTTTGCACACCACAGTAGGATTGGGAATTAATATCAGTTATCAACACAATATTGATTAAATTTGGATGAATTCATGCATCATGAAAGCATGCAAATGTTCATGGACTTCTTCCTATGTACCTGACAAACTTTCTCACTCCGTACATACCAAAGAGACCTAATCTGAGGTCAGGTGATGACAAATTACTTCTCACAATCCCTCGTACTAAGCGTGCTCTTGGAGACAAAGCCTTCTATGCGATTGCTCCACGTCTATGGAACTCTCTACCTGCCTCACTCCGCAATTGTTCTACTATTCATAAGTTCAAAAAGGCTCTCAAATTTCATCTGTTTCCTAAGCATTAATCCCCCACCTCACGGATTCCATTCTGTTTTTAGCTTTGTATATTGTGCTGTCTTATTTTGTGTATGTATAGGTCCTTTTTACTTTGTACAGTATAATTAAGCTTAGGCGTTTCCTGTGATCATGGTATTCACGGCAAGATTCACGCTTTTCATGCTAAATCACGGATTCTGTAAATAGTTCCGTGAAATCGCGGAATTGTTATTTCAGCCTCGATAATTGTCCGACAAGTCGCAAATATCGGGCGCAAATCATTCTTATTTTATTCTGCAATCGTTTCATATCGCGATCGCACATGACACGCTCACAGAACCATTTTTCGGCAGCTCAGGGAGTTTTAATAACTGTATCAATACCGCGCGCAGTGCACCCAGGGATACATTAACCGCGTGTTACGGCATGATTCACAGGTCATCGCCTCCACGTATTATAGTATGCGTAGTATTAAGTTGACCTTTTGAACCGTGTCTCTAATTACGAGCTTCATTATTAAATGCCAGCGTGGGAATTTATTGTGAGAACTTCGCTTGCCTATTTCATCAGTATTTCGATGTGTTCAGATGACAAGCCGATGTTTACAGTTTTATTTAATAACAAAAATCAAATGTCCGAATTCCTATGACCTATTGAAATATTTCCTTTCAAGACGATTTCGACGTACAATTGTGTCAGGTGCATTAATCTCTAGGCCTACTTTTCCCTTTCAAGACGATATCGACGCGCAATTATTGTGTACAGTACATTCATCTCTAGGCCTACTTGACAGGACTGATTGAAGTTCAATTGACAGATGATTTATAATATCGAATTTATTTGAATGAGATAAACAAAAGACCGTCTTCTTTTAAAGAAATAGGTAGGCCACCCCCTTCAGAAAGGTTGTTAGTTGATAAAAAGTTAATCCAGGGCGTTCAATGGGTGATTATTCATTCATATCGATTGCATACAATTACTGTTGTAAAGAAAATACGGTACCGAAAATACACCCCGGGAAACGCACGTGCTAGTAATCATGAACGACGCCATTGCAGACAACAGCACAAACAAAATTCATTGATGAAAATAAATTACGTGATGATGAATAAATTACAATAATAATGTTGTAAATAGATCGGGGTTCTCCGATTGGCTGAGCAGACAACAGCAAATAAAATTCATTGATGAAAATAAATCATGTGATGATGAATAAATTACAATAATAATGCTGTAAATAGATCGGGGTTCTCCGATTGGTTGAGATGGAACTCCTGGTACGTGCGTGCGACTAATGTTTACACGTTTTCAGGTCACGTCATGACCTCTTGCAAGGAAAAACAAAATAATGAAATAATATTACAAACATGTTTTTTGGGCTATATTTTTACAAATGGTTGCGCAAAACAGCTTTATTATTAATTTTAACATCGTACCAAACATTTTGTTTGCATTTAGTACGAAAAATATAGATTTTATTACTACTTTCATGCGGAGTTTCTAACAACTTAGTAACTGGCAAAAATGCCACCTAGGCCGCCGGGAATTGGTAAATACCTAAAAATACGACCGCTCCGTAAATCAAGGAATTTCGGCGCGGTTTTTTCTTGAAATCTCAATAATCACGGTAAATCACGCTTTTCACAAAAATTGCCCACGGTTTTCACCTAAAAAATTCACGGGAAATCCCTAAGCTTAAGTATAATATGTTGCAGTAACCAAATTTGGAACCAAATTTGAATGAATCGTCATTCGCTAACATTGCATATATTTATCGTTATCGTCCAATGTAGCTCTACCAAGGCCTGGATGTCGTCACCAACAAAGTCACGCAAGAAGAACAAGACCAATGCTCGCATCACATGATTGGCTACGTCAACCCGCACAGTTTCTACACCGTCACAGATTTCCGCAACAAAGCCGTCCCGTTGATAGATAGCCTCTTGCAAAGGGGGAAATTACCTGTGATAGTTGGAGGAACCAATTATTACATAGAGGCTCTGCTGTGGAATCTTCTTATGGGAGAGGTTAGTTAGGTATGTGGGTCTGCATTGATCCTTCTTCTTTTGTAGATGGGAGAGTTATATTTAGAGAATAAAGGTATTGTTTTTAGACCGTACCCGTGTTATATTGTCTGACATAAATGCGGACGATAGTATTATTTTAAGTAGAACAACGACGCCGCAGTTCTGCGCAAAAAATAATACTAACGAACGCATTTATGTCAGACAAAATAACACGGGTACGGTCTAAAAACAATACCTTTATTCTCATTCTTAAACAATCATACTCTTAAGACATTTATCAAAGAAATAAGTACATTTTATTGTTTCACATTTGACAACTTTTACCCTGCTAGGATTGAATAACCCACAAACATTCCATCCAATCCCATGCGATGAGTACACCATGCGTAAGCGTCGCGGCGCTGGCATAAACGCAGGAAAGGCGCCAACGACGCACTGCAGAAGTGCGCGTTATGAAGCAAACCATGCATTGTGAAGGTCGGACGCACTGTTAAAACATAAGCCCCACCTCCCCGTGTTCAATTGTCTCATCTAAATGTCGCCGATTTCTCTGAGAACCAATGAGATTGCTTAAACTTTCTTAGCTGTTTAAGAATGTCAAATAGAAATTGGAAATGGCACCCACCCACCCGCTATTAGACAATGAAAAAGTACCCGACCGAGTGGTGAGTAAAAATGTTCAAACTCACAGTGTACGCGAGTTATACGGGCTGGTGGAATTTCTGTCGGGCAGGTATTGGAATGAGTTGGCTGGCTGGTTTAATAAGTTCTAGCCCTGATTATAATTGTTGAAAGACGTCTTGCTAGTTTGCTGTTTTACCCCACAGAAATTAAATCTAATTTGTCTTGATATTTTGAAATTCCTTGGGACCATTCACTCTATTCAGTGATAAGGTCACACAAAAAACTTTGAGATTGAGAAAAATGTGTGAAATACTTTTTAAATGTGTTGTAAATAAACAAAAAATACACTTGATTTTTGTTTGCGCACATCGGTTTGAGAACGCCACCAACTCGGGGGTCGGGGTGACCTTTCTGGTGAATTTTGGGGGTCGGAAAACAAATCTGTTGCCGTGTGGTGTACTAGAGTCAGGGTTATGGACCGTTAGGTCCTTGCTCGTCAGAAACTCAATACAGAATGATGGTACAATTAACATACACACACCAGTGCAATCATGTATACACATGATTGATTTCACATAAATTTAAAAAAATGTTCGTTGATCACAAAATGTCACTCAAGAGGCATAGTGTCAAGTGCACTTGAATATGTCAATTGATAGGTCCTATACTTGAGCTACCCAAAATTAACATGATCAATGTCTATTTATCATGTCTGAAGTTATACATACAATAAGTGTTTTTTTTCTATGGCGGCATGCACTTGTGAGTTCATTCCCTTTGTTCAAAGAATGTCTCGTTTGTGAATGATGAAGTACTTTTCTTCTAAACAAAGTAGCATGTTTTACTAGCTGGTGAATAAGGCTTATTAGCTTTGCTTATGATTTTCCACCTCATTGAGTATTGCACACTGTCATCCTTTAAATCCCAAATATGTTCATTTAATGCTGTGGCATACTTCCTTTCCTTGTTCTTAAAGCATTCGCCCAACTTAGTGAAGCATACTCCATTATGCTGCGGACTTGCGACTTGTAGGTCTACAGTATATCTGCCTTTAGCCTCCAGTTTATTTGCAACTTTGCGTAGAGCGCCAAACTTCTGACCAGCTTGAGTTGCAATGTCTGAGATGTGCTTTGACCAGGTCAGCTTGCTATCAATGGTGACACCCAGGATGTCCAGTTCTTCCTGTAGATGGTAGTTTGCACTCTCCAAAGTAGATATCAAGTCCAGAATGGGATCTTTTCCTGGAGATTCCCATGTTATATTTCTGCTTCGTTTTCTCTTGGTGACATTATCCTGTTGCTAGTGTGGAGCATATTTGAGTTTATAGTAGTATCCGCTCATTTGTAGTGCTTCTACGGTGGCGATGCTTTGTTGAAAATTGTTTCGTTAGATGAGATGTTGGAAAAGTCTTTTGCTGATGCTGTCTGGTATATTGTTTATAATTGACTGTTGGTGGTTACTGTTTTTCAGGACATACAACGGCATGATATTCTGCTTCATATGGTTTATATGCCAGTTGTCAAGTTCAGTGTGATATCACACCGAATTTATGACTTTAATACAAATTTATGACTTTAATGTATTTATGACTTTTAATACATTTGTTTTCTGCCAAAGCATTCCTGAACCCTTAATGGATTCTTTCAATTGATGGTGTGCAATCTAAATTGTCACATTTTTAACATGCATTTGTGACATTAAGTATCAAATAATGAGATAATTTTTTCTGTCAATTTGATTTCAGGAACAAGAGAGCAACACTTTGGTATGGGAAGAGAAACCATTAAACAGATTAAGAATCAAAAGAAAACCAAGAACATCTCAACAATCACAGCCCCACAATAATGTTGGCAAAATATCAAGGCATTTGAACGGCGTTCATATTGGCAATGCTGCGGGCAGCACCCAAGATGATCACGTTGAACATAATTTACAGGACAAGTCATTGAGATTAGAAAGATCAGGTGCAGGCGATCCAGAGTCAGAGAGACCAAGTCCAGGAGATTCAGGATCAGAGAGACTTAGTCCGGGAGATTCAGGATCCGATAGACTTAGTCCAGGAGATTCAGGATCCGATAGACTAAGTCCGGGAGATTCAGGATCCGATAGACTAAGTCCGGGAGATTCAGGATCAGAGAGACTAAGTCCGGGAGATTCAGGATCCGAGAGACTAAGTCCAGGAGATTCAGGATCCGATAGACTGGATCCAGGATGTAGGGATGAAGATGTGGATACAGATAGGAGGATAGATGATGTGAGAATACACAATGTCAGAGACACCGAAGATGCACATAACCCGGTGTCGTGTGATCCGCAAAGATACAATGAACACGAAGGTGAATCAGAAGAGACTACCAACGAGCATGAAACAAGAAAACATTTCGATGAAAATCAAGGTCAAGATAGTAGTATAGATACACACCAAAGACTCCAGCTAGAAAGTTCAGAATCAAGTGTTGGTGGTGGTCAAACAATTGTAGGTGATGAATCTCAAAGTACATGTCGCAGAACAGATGGACATGGTAATGGTGCTAGGCAGCAGGAGGAGGAGGGACCGGTGCAATATGATGAGATTGATATAGAAGCCACCGATAGCGCTACGCTTCACAAGATACTGGTGGAGGTGGACCCTGCGAGGGCGTATACGCTTCATCCGAACGACCGACGCAAGATAATCAGGTAAGGGGTCAGATAGTCTCTAGTGCTGTTGATCTGCTGTGAGAGTTGCTTACTTTTTCTGTATGAATAATGACAAACAGTCAAATTGGTTTATTTGGAGCTACAAAAACCCTTTGAAAGGGAGATGGAGTAAATAGAGAAGAAGTTTAGGCCAAACAAAGAAGATTGTCTGTCTCGGAAGCCTGTCCGCATTGGTATGTGAAATGAGCTACAGCGCGTAAAGCTGAGGCCTGTTTTTTTGTTTTGATTTTGTTTTGATTTTGTTTTTGTTATGATTTTTAAAAAAGGTTTCTGTAAGCTTGGATAAGCAACAAAAAAAAAATGCATACCTCATAGCCAGCACAGCACAGCACTTAGTTTTTTGCCAAATGTTTCTGAGACAGACCTTCTTCTTTGTTTGGCCTTATTCAGCTCTGTTTTGAGAATAGAAATGGTGTAAGAAATGTTGTAAGAACATCCTTCCTATGCTCCTAGTAATATGATGAATCAATAACAATTATATAAACAATCGTTTTGCAGGAGTTTACAGGTGTACGACCGGCAAGGGATCACTCACAGTGAACTAATGGAACTGCAACATCAGCAGACAGGTGCCAGCTCTATCTCAGGTCCTCTACGCTATACCAATCTGTGTATACTATGGCTGCAATCAGATATGGAAGGTGAGTACCCCCTGAGAACTACCGGCCGATTGGTTAAAAAGATGGATACATCATTTATTGCACCAATGAGAGACATTGTTAGAACAATTGTATCCCTGATAAAGATGGGAGTGAAACATTTTACAAGCTGCATTTGAATTGGCTATTCATATGAGTACATCTTGTAATAAACCAATCAGAACCACTGTAAGATAGGTAGACCCCAGGGGGTTAAAAAGTTATGATTTTCAGGAGATTATTTCTTTCACCTTTTGCAGACTTTATTTTGGAACCTTTTACATGGGTTTTTAGATTATCGGTTTGAAAGTTTATTGCACAAAAGAAATATACAAAGAAACATATTTGAATGATTTAAATTTGTGTGGTTACTGGTTGAAGAACGAATAACCAAAATTAATGTAGCCTTGAATTTGACATGTTTACGGTATTTTATTGGGAAAATGATAGTGTTTGAATTTAGTGAAAGCGTTTGTATTTTTGGGCTGCGCTCTTAATTATTCGATTGTCTCAGTTTTTCATTTTTCCTAGACATACGAAACATATCTTTGCATTTTTTTTTCTTTTTCGCAATTGATATGGAGTGTGAAAATCATGAAAATTGATTTATCACAAAAAAAGAAATTAAACATGCATAACAAATAAGGTTTCAGGCTCAGAACTCTGTGATCAAATAAACACTTGATTGATGCTACAGCCCTGGAGAATAAGCATGCACATTTCCATACCTTGTCATTTGATCAAGAAATTATGACCAGGGACTCCGCAGTGCAGTAATTAGGTGTATAAATTTGTAATAATTTAGCGAAGGTTTGTAATGAGATAATTAAGTCTATGAACCATGAACTTAAGGTGGCTCTATTGGCCGATGAAAAATTTAGATTTCCTTTAAAATCTAATATCTTCTAGCCCTTGGTCTAACGATTCTGGAACTGAAAATTTTATTTCAATCGGACATTCGGTTGCTGAGATATGGTAGGTCAAAGAGGCATAATACCAACATCTTTGGCAACAACTTTCTTTTTATTTTCTTTGTTTTTTCCAATTCCAGTTGCCATGTAATGTCCTAGTTATGGCTAATTATGTATGCATGAAATATGCAAAGTAAAGTTTGTGGACTAATGAGATGAGCTATGATGATGTAACTTGGTACATGGGTAGAACATTTGAAGATCTAAAAACGTACGTTAGCTTTTGTCTAATTTCCATTTGCATAATTAATTAGGTCCTAATTAAGAAATGTTTAAACATTTTAATTAGTGGGCCTAATTAATTATGCAAATTAAGAAATGTTTAAACATTTTAAAATTAGTGGGCCTAATTAATTATGCAAATGGAAATTAGACAAAAGCTAACATACGTTTTTAGCTCTTCAAGTGTTCTACCCATGTACCAAGTCACAGCATCATAGCTCATCTCATTAGTCCACAAACTTTACTTTGCATATTTCATGCATACATAATTAGCCATAATTAGGACATTTCATGGCAACTGGAATTGGAAAAAATAAAGAAAATAAAAAGAAAGTTGTTGCCAAAGATGTTGGTATTATGCCTCTTTGACCTACCATATCTCGGCAACCGAATGTCCGATTGAAATAAAATTTTCAGTTCCAGAATTGATGAACCAAGGGCTAGAACATATCAGATTTTAAAGGAAATCTAAAATTTTCATCAGCCAATAGAGCCACCTTAATACAATGGTAAGTATTTGAATAAGTACTTGTTGATGGCACTGTATGTTGAAAATGTTCAATATTTCCAATAGAATGCCACATAAGTAAATGGATATGGTGATACTACTCATACTAATGCACTTATCAAGAGCAATCCCTGCTGATTTTCCCCTATTGCCGGGTCCCCCAGGGCCAGGAAAAGTGTGTAACAGATCCCTTGCTTATATATATGCAGATTTATATACCAACATATATTTTTTTACCCTACCAAATTTAAACAATTTTGTGTAAGTGTTAAATTAGCGATTCTATGTGTTCCTACGTAAGTTCTATCGTATTCTGATTTTAACCAAATTGAAAGTGGGAAAAACTTCTTGAATGTTTTAACCATTGATAAAACTTGGACGGAACCCTACCCCAAAGTAGTACAGTGTCCATCTAGGAGGAACGACAAGGGAGAACATATACATGTAAAATCGTGATGTAATCACTTAATATAAAGGGACACAGACTCTGTGTATCATTACTGTATTTGCAGTGCTTCGTGAAAGACTGTATGTAAAACCGTGATGTAATCACTTAATAAAGGGACACAGACTCTGTGTATCATTACTGTATTTGCAGTGCTTCGTGAAAGACTGTATGTAAAACCGTGATGTAATCACTTAATAAAGGGACACAGACTCTGTGTATCATTACTGTATTTGCAGTGCTTCGTGAAAGACTGTATGTAAAACCGTGATGTAATCACTTAATAAAGGGAAACAGACTCTGTGTATCATTACTGTATTTGCAGTGCTTCGTGAAAGACTAGATGCCAGGGTAGATGATATGATGACGAGAGGACTGATGTCAGAGTTGGCTGGTTTCCATAGGCAACATAATCAACAGAGACTTGACTCCCTTCGTGCAAGGTAAGCTTAAGTTGCCTTGACTTTCATTTTCATGGTTTACCTTGTCCTTTGGGTAATACTGCACAGAATTAGTCTACGAGCACTATGATTCACTACGGCCCCCCCCCCCAAAAAAAACTTCACACGCCTGCTACGACATTGATTCGATAACATCATCGTCCGAGCTTATATGTGGGTATGAAATTCATACTTTGTCAAATTCCATATCGAACACCCAACTGAAGCGGCAATGGCCGTAATTGTACAGAGTCTCCACTACTTACCAGCGAGAAAATTATCCGACTAGAAAGGTGGATGCACTTGAACGGTACTGTTTCAACAGACACGCAAAAGACGGCTAATATCGTAAAGGCCACCGTGAGAAGGATCAAGGGTTATGTGCTATCCTAATCAATCCCATCGTAAATCATCATCAGTTTATTGATATCGCTGATCAATGATGCCTCACATGGTCTTAGCAATTTCCGGTTTGCCGTCTAATCTCGCGGAGCACTGTCTCTACAGAGCTCTCACCAGCAATTAGGTGGTTAATCATTCTCCGCTATCGTACCTTTTTAAGGATAATTTGCCGGAGAAGGATTATCCATCTAAAGGCAGAGAGGACCTGTTTCTACAGAGCCGGTAGCTGGGATGTTCCATCTTATGCCTCTCTGTACAAACGGGGTCTACCCGCTAGTCATAAGGTAGGGTTAGGGGTTAGGGTAAGGGTTAGGGTTAGGGCAGATTATGAATAATGAGCCTTATGGCTAGGGAGTTTGACCCGTAGAAACACGCTCTATTACTGGAATGCACTTTTGATGTCACCTTTGTACTACAGGTAAATAAGTCTTGAATTTGCACATTTTTTGTTGAAAGAGAGGGTGATACTTGGATATGAATTTAAAGTCTTGAGACGAGTTGTGTTTTTATATGGCAATTTGAGATAAAATATCATTTTTTGCACTCATTTGTTATATGTGTATGTCACTCTTTAATTAAAAGGCCAAACATGCCTTCCAAATAGCAAGATTCACCACATTTTATAACAATTTTGCACACCTGTTTTTCTTGTTCTGAGCATAGCAAGGAGGGACAGTACGTGAATGGCATATTCCAATCTATCGGTTTCAAAGAGTTCCACGACTACCTCATTCTATCAGATGAAGATAAGGCTTCAGATGAAGGAACCAGGCTACTAGCGGAAGGCTTGGAGAGAATGAAGATAGCCACCAGGCAGTACGCTAAGAAACAGAACAAGTGGGTGCGCAACAGATTTGTCAAAAGTAAGTACTTTTAAGCTTTGGTAGTGTGAGATCATATCTCTACTCTGTCCAGTGATCTAGTGGTGAAAATGCTTTCTATAGTTTAGTTAGTTCCAAATTGGCGAGAAATATTCGGGTTTTATCTCTCCGCGCGCAAAAGTAATTTGAGCATACTCCCACGTTTATGTCCAGTTCGCACTGGTTTTAGACCCACACACTCGTTACACAGTGTGCTTGATGCGCCCGTGTCCTTCTGTATTCATTCGCTGCTGTAAGGAGGCTTATTGATAAAATAGTGATTTTTAGATATTTTAACCGAGACGTTTATGTCGACATCATTTCCGGTAGCTAACACCATCATCTCAATCAAAAAATTTGTGTGACTAGAAAGAACGAACTCGGAGGTTTTGAGTGGGCTCTAGCGGGGGAAATGCCGGTTAACCCTCAGATATGATTTACTTAGCCGGTAGTCATGACTATCATCTTCAAGTTGATACCAAATTTCAATGTACCGGTTTCTTATAACGTCGTAAATATCCAAAATATCCAAATGTTAAAGTTAGTTTGCTTTGTCACTAAGGGATCACGTCAAAACTCGACCGCCAGGCAACGGCCTGTTCCGCCCGGTTCTCACAAAACGTGACGTATGTTATAATATACACACATAATGAGGTCAAATAGTTACACTCAGGTGAACACAACCGGTTGATAGTGCATCGTCACACGTGTGAGCAATAACATCTTGAAGTAATGGGCTCTCAAGTCTCAGTTGATAACCAGTACAATACAGCTATTGATTTTCGCTGGGGTTGGCTTTTTCAATCTGTTTATAGCTCAATTAACTTTTTAAAATCAATACCGAAAGTCCAAGGGTGCGCTATTATGACCACAAAGTAACAGATCGATAGGGCAAATTGGTCCGGTTACGGCATTAAGTCAACCGGCGGTTGTTCAGTGTTGCATGCGTGAATATTCATATACCAGTAAAACAGTTGACCTGAAAGAACCGGGCGGAACCGAAGGTAACCGGCAGTCAACGGGTGGTCGAGTTTTGATGTCTTCCCTAAGTAAATGCATATTTTGATGGTTGCTCTTTACTTAAGTTTTTTAAACTTCAGTACCAGTAACAGTATCAATAGAGTGACCCCAATAACAAACTTTCCATTTGTAAATAGTATAGGCTAATGAAGGCAATTATGTTTGCCGCGGTATCAGTTAAATAAATGTTGATCAATGATCTACAGCTGCGTACCAGCACCAACAAATCTGCTGCTATACCATTAGAATAATCTACTTTTTAGGGTGTAAATAATGATATGGCTTTACAATAATACACTTTTTCAATGGTTGAGATTTACCATCTCTTGTTACCATGATTGTTACTCAATCAGAAATTTGATGAGGAACAAAAAATGAGTTTCATATTGTATACTTCTTATACCAACTGCAAGTCTGCAAATTATATGAACCTGTAAAAAGCCCTTTGTAAACCATTTTCTAAAATTATTTGTCAATTATTTTTACTGAGTACTTCTGTACACAGTCCTCGTTTGGGGCACATTACTGTATGGCTAAGCAACTGCATATTCTTTTTATATTTTGAGCTAAATATGGTAATCCCTTTTTATCCTTTCGATATTTGTCAGGACCAGGTCCCACAGTGCCCTCTGTATACAGTCTAGATTCAACAGACCCAGCTCAATGGGAGGAGCTTGTATTGCAACCGGCACTTGATATCTTAGAGCATTTCATACAAGTAAGTTAAATGTAATTTAATATTAAACGGATCAAGTAGTTCAATTTGGGAAATACTTGTTGAGGGTACACAATGATGAAAAATATGGGGAAACCTTGTTGAAAAAAATACCTTTTTAGATGCGATCAAGCAAAATCAGCCGAGTAACAAAAAAAAAAAATTGTTTTCATTTGTTTTGAAAAGCCCTTTAGGGGGATGTGCACCTTTGGTATAGCCTCCGTAAAACTGCTGTAACTTCTTCATTATTCATTTAATCTAGATAAAAGTATACATTTTTTTTGCAGGAAAGGGTTCAATGAATCCAACCATGTTCATGAAATTGACCATTTTGGAGAAAATCATAAAAAACACGTTTTTTGACCCATTTTAGGTTCTGCAAAGATAACTCAAAATATATTTTGTCAAATTTTCCTCATACAATTCCCTAGGAATCGTTTTTGGTTTTTTTGAAAATCTTTATTATTTTTTGATTTATAGACAAAAAAAGTGCTAAAAATTTTACCTCCAAAATCATGAAAAAAAAGTGCTAACAAATTTTACCTCCAAAATCGTGAAAATTACCATTTTTGGTAAAAAATCACATTTTGTTGGCACTTTTTGTTTGATAATTCAAAAAATAATAAAGATTTTCAAACAAAAAAAACCCCTTAATATGCTCATATCATTGGAATTAATTGTCCATTCTTAATTCGGGCTTTCTGCAAAATGCTGCATTGCAACTGGCCAATACAATCAAGTAGAAAACTATCCGGGAGTGGAAATGGGCAAAATTTAACGGGGGAAACCGGACTTGCCGGTGACGGGAGTCGAACCCGGGTCCACCAGCATGGAATACAGTGTCTTGTAGTCCACATGGCCAGGGGGTCACATGCCTGTAATTAAAAATTCCAACTGTATTTATCACCTGCCGTGATCCCCCGGGGAGAAAGACTGAGGCGGCACATGCTACCAGCATAGTTTTCAAATGGGATTTCATGGAGTTCAGGCATTTACGAGTTATAGAAAAACACTCTCTTTTCCACATCGAGGGCTCAGAAACACAAGGCCTCATCTCCATTTTTTCTAAAAATAATATTTTGGTATCAACATTTTCAGAAAGAAATTCTCTTTCCAGTAACACACAGCCTTATGGTGTCACACCACCAATTAATTCCCCTATTAGATTACATGCTAAAGCGGTCAAATTAAAGTCTGATTTTTTCAGCTATCGAGCGATTGTTTGTTCAAATCTTGATTTTCTTTGAAGATACTGATGTCTGCTATCACAACAACACCCATTTTTTTTTTTTGGGGGGGGGGGTTGACCAGCATTTTCCCCCGCAACAGGAGGTCTACTCTCAAAATCGCTCTCTGCTAGCTATATTCGGTGCATTTGTCCTAGAGGAAGTGAAAAGAGAAAAGTTGTGTCAGATCTTACTATTACAGAAAACACCAGGGTTATTTGGATAAATATTAAGTTTATAGTCTACAAATCACAAATAACACAAATTTCTTTCTTATTAAGCGCAATGTATACCTTTTCTGTACATTTAAATTAATGGTGAAAGCTGGGGTCAATCTTGAATTAAAAACACTGGCTAGTGTTGGGCGCTAGCACACATTTCTTTGGTGGTGTGGAATCTACAATCCATAACACAACCCCTTTCAAAGTTATAGCCAGTATCACAAGGCATCATCTCCACCTCCTCAATGTGTTTACAAATCTTCAAGTCTTTTTCTCAAAATGGTCAAAATGGAGATAAGACCTTGTGTTTCTGAGCCCTCGATATATAGGTTGATTATATTTTATTCTATCATATTTTGTCAAAATCTCCTTTTGATCAAAAATGATCAAAAATAGACAACAGTCAATAAAGCATGCAGGCGTAGATTTCACTCATGCACATGGCAATGCAGCCATTGTAAAGACAGAACAGAACACCTGGATTTTAAAATTTAAAATTCTTTGAAAAAATATCAAAAATGATATATTTCCCAATAAGTGAAGAATGGACTAGATAACGATATGGGCAGATTGTGTGTTTATCCAGTGCAAATATCCCTTTATTCAAATAGTATAATGGATTTTGTGTACAGCCTGAGGCTTTTAATCAATTGATGAGCTGTGTGAAGGCATTGTTTACACACGGGGGCACCAGCAAATGGGTTGCTAATGAGAAATATGCACACACCAGGTGTCAGAATAAATGAATTAGTGAACGAATGAATGAATGAATGGATGAATAGCTGATGTATGAAACAATTGAAAATAAATCTGATATTGGTTTAATTAATTATATCATTATAATTTAGTATTCTTAATTGGATTTGTCAGCTATGGTAATCTTCAACATTTAGTGGGTGTTGACCTTGGTGCCCTTGGGTACTGGCTTAACTATGACCTTGAAATGATCACCCTTTGAAAATTGAATTTCAAGGTATGGTACACTGCATGTGAATGGACTGTATCAACTCTTGACCAGTCTGTATACATTATACAATTGTTTTGATAAAAAGACAAAGGAGCACCATCGATATACATGTAAGTGACTAAATTAATGATGTGATAGAAATTGAAAGCTGGAACCATCAATTGTGGTGTGATCAAGCAAAATCAGTCTAAAGTCGAAAATATCACAATTTGCAAGATTTCCACTTTATTGTATTGGCCATTCGCAATGCAACATTTTGCAGAAAACCCCAAGTTTTTCTGAATTGAACTATCAGGAGAGAAAAACGGGTCAAATTTGAGGGGAAAATCAGTCTCAGCACGCGCCGCGAATAGAACCCGGGCCGCGTGCGTGCAGGTCTGATGCTTTACCGACTGAGCTACACGGGTGATGTTCAAAAAACTTCAAGTTTTTTTAACAAGATGAACCACGCGCTGAGCGTGGCACGAGATTGATGGGGCCGCCGCGCTGTACAAGATTGTAACACTGTAGGAATTTGTAAGGTCCAGGAAGGTTAGTGTTAAGAATGGACAATAATTTTCAAAAATATGTGTAAATGAAGGATTTTCAAAACAATAGAAAACAACAGAAATTCTATCCTTTGTTTGGTTACATCTCAAAATCAATATTCGCGATTTACGACTCATTTGGCTTGATCACTTCACATGCATTATGTAATTTTCAACATATTTAGCTAACAAAATGATTCATTATATCGAGTGATATACAAATGATTTCAACATCAATAAATAATGCCCTGGGAAACGACATTTGATATTTATCATATCATAAGTTGTATGATTTTTTGGGTCAAGTACCAGCAACAGCTGTTTTCTTTTTAAATAGGCTTGTAAAAAGTCATTAGTAACCTGTGATGGGAAATACAGTTAAATAAATGCTATGGATTAAAACCTCATTACCATCAGTCAACATATTAAACTGCATTTGTACCAAATTTGCTTGTTCATTTAAATGGGATATTTTATACACAAATAATATAACTAAGTTAAATGCTTCTTTTAAATGTTGGTACCTGTATTTTTAAAACGATATACAGTCATCACAATAAGTAACTGACCAGGTAATAAACATGCTGATAACTCTAAAAGTATAACTCCTACTTAAACATATTTAATTATAAAGTTATTGAGAAATTTCTCTTCTTGAATTTGAGATATTACACGCTAAGAATGGTTGATTAATGAGGAAGTTACGATCCCAAACGTTAGGGCAAGTCTGATTTTCATTTTAACATTTTCTTTTCAACACGGGGAGAGTATGACAGGTAAAGCGTGTGTACCGTATTGTTCATCCGTAACAATGCCACCGGCCGACTATCCAACGACCAGGCCATCGACGGGTGAATTGGCACTACCACTACCAGTAATCAATAATTTGCCGGTCTGAGTCCCCGTGTTGAAAGTGAAAATGAAAATCAGACTTGACAGTACATTTGGGATTGTAACTTCCATAACCCTAACTCTACTACACCATACGGCAACTGTGCGGAAAAAGTGTTTCTATAACCCGGCGTGCAGGTTTTTTGGCTACAAAACGGACCCATGCTATATAACGAGGCGAATATACTCGCCGAGTGTCGACTGGGAGCCGTGGTGTAGTGGCTAGGATCTAAGCCCTGATGCTGGAGGTCCGTGGTTCAAATCCGGGGGGGGGGGGGGGGATCGGGGTGACCTTTCTGGTGAATTTTGGGTGTCTTTTAAATGTTGGTACCTGTATTTTAACACTATATAGATTGCTTTCAATTATTCTGTTAGGAATTATGCCTGCTGTTTTTCCAATGCGAACTCCTCACAAAGCCTGACATATATATATATATATATAACGTGAATATCAATAATAGCCAGATAGTGCTCAATACTTAGTTAAGTAGAGCTTATTATCAAAATAAAACACTTTTTATTTGGCAGTTTGCTACCTTGGGTTTCTCGCTACCGCGATCTTCAGGCAAACTAATTGTTTTCCTTCCATACAGCGAAGTCAGTGAGAAAAATATTCGCAGTACGCGCGCGCAAGGCATGCTGCGTATTCAATTCGCGTAACTGCTCGCGCATAAAACGCATAAAACGCAACGCACTGACATCGCTGAACAGATAAAGAAAACTACGTTTAACATGTTTAACATTATTTTTTTCTCCCATGTCGGCACTTAGAAACTATCTCGCTTCTCTTATTTATCAGATTGTCTTTGTTGTGGTGGAGAATTTCTATTTTCTCGTCGAGGCAGAGGTTACATTGTCCTGATCTCCTTCTTTTCAATAGGGGACTTTGTGGCTGTGTGTTTTTCACGATATAGATAAAATGGACAGAATAAATAAAGAAAATAATAAGAATTTAGGAGTCATTTTCACTCGCAAAATCTGAATGCCTCGTTTAATTTGGATAAATTTGGTGTCATTTTAAAATGTTCTGAGAGCACACATAATAAACTCAAAATTGACTTCACCTGCAAATTCGTCCGCCCCCCCCCCCCCCCTCTTTTGATGTGCTGCATCACATATGTGACGTGATCAAACGAACGAAATTAGTCACATGTCGGCAGTTTTGAATTTTGATATTTGTGAAAAATGCTACAGTGTGGTCCAAACCCCACTAAAATCAAAGTTCTAGTTTTTAAGTAACATACAGTTTACCAACTGAGAAAGCAAGGTAAAAGATGAGAATTTGTCACTTTTTACCTGTAACTCAAAATCAATATTCCCCCATAGTCACATATATCTTAGAGAGCTCTTTTCCATGGTCAAGTACTGGGGTATGAACTCCTATTTTAGGGTACACCGTACATATGTCAAGTGGTCCACCTCTTTTCAGCCTCAACTCTCACCCAATGACCCAATATTTTTTTTGAAAATGTTACCAAAAGAACTTTTTCTGACAATTTAACCACTCACTTAAAAACTCCTATTTGTATGGAGGAAAAATACCCAAATACTCAATTTGCTAGCTACAATTCAGGAAATAACTGTTGGAACACTTTGAGGACTTCGTTGAAATCAACCCCCCAGTCCCCCCATTCAATGTTGTTCGGAACCGTTTCATCTCCACGGTCGTTCGGACCCTCAACATTGATTGGTGGGGGCGGGGGAGAGATATGAGTTAGTATATACATTAGGGTGCATCGTCTCCCCCTTTCGTCAACCAAATTTAATGTAGCTAGTCTTAAAATGTGCCAAATGTTAAATTAATAAGATTCCCAAAATTTAAATTCATTCCGAGTTCGTCTTCTGGGTCCTCCGTGGCCCTAAAGTTTGAATGAATAACCTATGGGAACATTGCTCAATAGCCATATGGCAGCTATACATTTTCTTAAGTAATTAATGGTTCATACAATGGCTGCCATGAATTTAAGGCTCATGATTACAATGGTATGTACCCAGAGTCTGTTTTTAATCAAATTTAACCCTTTGAACCCGAAAGGCCGAAAAATCGGCCTATTTAAGAATGCGCTGTGACCCGATAGGCCGATAAATCGGCCTGAGCGATCAGGTGACACATTGATCATATGACTGAGTGGTCATGTGACTTGAAAGTCATGTGATGTTCACCCGATGTGAAATACATTGTTTCACAAGGTTTTCGTTGTGATTTGATGTGATTTAGCTGAAGAAAACAGTCAAAATAGCGCGAAATTGGATGAATATGCAACCCAATATGGCGCAGATGATTCTCAGGTAGACAGGGATGCATTGTTTTACGGTCATGATTGGCAATTTTGGCGATAAAAACGGACGTTTTTATGTTATAAATAGGTTACGTTATACGTGTAGTACAATGGCATACTGCCCTCTATCATTGGTAACATATATTACGGATGATATAGGTGTACTATATTTAGCATTTTACCCCCGGAGAAGTCAGGGTGGGTGTACCGAACCCTTATAATAACTCCGGGTTCAAAGGGTTAAGTTTTAAATTCAACTGAATATAGCATATTCGCCACAATAATAAATAGCTGCCATGTGATATGACAGGCTTTTTACAAAAGCGTAATGTACTGCCATTTACAAATAATGGCTGTATTTTAACTATATTTTAAAGCACACTGGCTCTTCAATGTAAGTGTCTTGAGGAGGGTAGTTGGGTAGTCCTCTGCAGCTTGTGCATCTGAAGCTAGTCCACTTTGTCGCCCTTTCTCATCAAATCATTACTTCAGCCAAACCAATGCTTGGCACCACAATCTGATCCCATGATCCCAGTGAGAGAAACATTTTTCTCGGGGCGTCGCGGTTTTCGGATGGCAGCGGTTCTCATAAGATGTGATTAGAAGGAAAATAGATTTTAAAAAATGGTCTACAAAGTAGACTATAATCAGAAGCAGGATCAAGACCTTCCACAATCTGGTTGCCAGACAGAGGGTAAGGGTCAAGCCCAGTAGTAAGCTGGGGCCACTACCCTTGCCAGTAGGGAAGGACTGCATCCAGGGGCTGCCACATGCTGGGAGGCATCTTAAAGACAACTCACGATTCCAGGAGGACAACTTGCGATTGCCGCAGGACGATTCATGGTCGATTAAGGGACAGCTCGTCCCAGGGGGCTGGAAAATACCGGCCTGGACGAGACTCCTGAGGGCCAGCCAGTAACAGGAAGCACCTGAGAGAGGCTCTAACATCCTGAGGGCCAGCTAAAGTGGTGCTACATAGAAGATCCAAACTAAATTTTCTTTTTGGTGGGCTTATTAGCAACAAAAGAAAAAAATAGAGATCTGTGGCACACCACTCTGGCCCTCAGGTCATGAGGGAGATGCAGAGCCTCTCTCAGGTGCTGTCTGTTACTGGCTCAGGCTGGCCCTCAGGAGTCTCCACCGGGCCTGTCTCATCTGGCCCTTGTGGGAAGAGAAGTCCATCGTTGACCATGAGTCTTCCTGAGGTGACCGTAAGTTGTCCACCTGCAATCATGAGCCGCCTTTGAGATGATTACGAGCTTGTGGTGGAGGCTGGCCAACCAGCCCACCACCCTCCTGGAAGCAGTCCTTCCCTACTGGCTAGGGTGTAGTGGCCCCATCTACTACTGGGCTTGACCCTCACCTTCTGGCTGGTGACCAGAATGTGGAAGGTCTTCATGCTTCAGATGCACAAGCTGCAGAGGACAACCCAACTACCTTCCTCAAGACACTTAGACCCAGTGTGCTTTAAATGGCAGTTCTATGCTAAATAAGCATGTCATATCACATGGCAGCTATTTATTTTTGTGATGTTAATGTCATATTCATTTGAATTTTATCTTCAAGTTTGATTGAAAACAGACTCCAGTTACATACCATTGTAATCATGATTCTAAAATCCATGGCAGCCATTCTATGTACCACACCACTGATCACTTAAGAAAATGTATAGCTGCCATATGGCTATTGCGCAATGTTCCTGTAGGTTATCCATTCAAACTTTAGGGCCACGGAGGACCCAGAAGACCAACACCGAATGAATTTAAATTTTGGGAATCTTATTATTTCAACATTTGGCACATTTTAAGACTAGCTACATTAAATTTGGTTGACAAAAGGGGGAGACGATGCACCCTAATATACATACAAGTTTGTTGCAAAATCAGCGCTTAAAAATTGTCCCTTAATGTGTGATATTAGCGGATAAATGGACTCTGTGTTCCAACACCAAATTTCCTAGATTGTAGATCACACCGACCTTCTTTTTGACAATTTTGCAAAACTGTCACCCAAAGACCTTGTTTTGGGAAACTATTGCTTGCTCTCACCTAATGACCCTAATTGCTTTTTCTTTAGCATATATTCTGTTCAGAAGTGCCATCCGTGTATTCCTTGCCTTATCTATTTACTTGAGCAACGTCAGACGTTCGGCTTTATTTTTGCGGAACAAAAACTGCTATGCACTTTCTGACTTGTGTCGCAATTCCTAAGTTTTGTGTAGCAGTAATAATAGGCAATAAAAATTCGTGGAAATCAGGATTAGAAAACGGAAAATGAAAAATCATGAAATTTTATTAAGAAAAAAACTTAAAAAATACTGACTGATAAAATCCACCCTAATGTCAAGTATTAATACGCTGGGAAATAATACGCCAGGAAATAAGTTAAATGTCAAGTTAAATCCTTAGATCTTACATGTGGCCTTTACAAAACAGGGGAATACCTTTCTATCGATGTAAACAAAACTTGTATTGTTACGCTTTGCTTCATAACCCTAACCCCACTACACCATACAAAATCTTCCACGTGCGTGCTGCTGCATTGGCTCGATTACGTCACCTACCGCAGGCATATGTGGGCACGAAGTTTGTGCCCTCATATGCGCTGGGGAGTTAGCTCAGTTGATAGGGGACAGATTGGGGTGCTTGGTGATTTTTTGGGTTACAAAAATGGTACTTTTCCCCGATACACGCAAAAACATAGCCGTGGGAGTTAGGGTTAAGCTACACAATTTTTCAATGTTCCATAACCCTAACCCCACTACACCATACAAAATCAGACAGACTGGAGGTGCGGATGGTCCCGGGATCGAATCCCGGGGGGGGGGGGGGGGGGGGGCGCTTTGTGATTTTTCGGGTTAAAAATATGGTACTTTTCCCCCCGATACACGGACAAACATAGCCGTGGGAGTTAGGGTTAACATGTGTGCGAGAGTCTATGAATCACAATTGGGTAGTACCCCAATTGCTACTCCAATACCAACTGCTGGAAAATTGACCATGAATGGTTAGCGGTATGTTTTACCATGCAGTAGCTAAAAAACCATGGTTCCAAAAAGGTATCTACATTATTCTTTAAATGTTTTTCAATCTTTTAAAATAATTATAAACCAGTGACTACAATAAACTACATGTAGTAGAGTCATTTTTTTTTATCGTCTTATTATGCATCTATGCACAAAACAAACAAGGAAATGTAGATTCTAATAGAGAACCAATAATTGTAATGCATTCGCTATCAGGAAATTGTGCATGTGGCAGTGATCAACACTCACTGAAAAGTAATCATTTTAACAGGAGGAAACAGAGCAGGCTAATGGGTTGATGCTGGTAGGTAGAGCAGTTCCCGGTATGTTTTACCATACGGTATTATGCGCGTCGGTATTAGGACCACCAAAAGATCGCGATTGCTCAGATCATGCAATATTAAATGGCAGTGACCAGCATGAATGTAAACAAACTTAAATTGAAACATTATATATTTTTCGTACTTCCTAGTCGAAATATGGCATCGCAAAATATGTGACGGCTCTTTACAGGTGCGTCGCAAACATGCTGTCTTGTGGAGCATTTTGCGATGTGATACTCCTTATGTCGGACGTTGTACTTGAGTACCCTATCTCTCAATCCTTGTATTCCTTGCCATATCTATTTTTGTACTTGAGTACCCTATCTCTCAATCCTTGTATTCCTTGCCCTATCTATTTTGTACTTGAGTACCCTTTCTCTCAATCCTTGTATTCCTTGCCCTATCTATTTTGTACTTGAGTAGCCTGTCTCTCAATCCTTGTATTCCTTGCCCTATCTATTTTGTACTTGTGTACCCTGTCTCTCAATCCTTGTATTCCTTGCCCTATCTATTTTGTTCTTGAGTACCCTATCTCTCAATCCTTGTATTCCTTGCCCTATCTATTTTGTACTTGAGTACCCTATCTATTTTGTACTTGAGTACCCTATCTCTCAATCCTTGTATTCCTTGCCCTATCTATTTTGTACTTGAGTACCCTATCTCTCAATCCTTGTATTCCTTGCCCGAGTACCCTATCTATTTTGTACTTGAGTACCCTATCTCTCAATCCTTGTATTCCTTGCCCTATCTATTTTGTACTTGAGTACCCTATCTCTCAATCCTTGTATTCCTTGCCCTATCTATTTTGTACTTGAGTACCCTATCTCTCAATCCTTGTATTCCTTGCCCTATCTATTTTGTACTTGAGTACCCTATCTCTCAATCCTTGTATTCCTTGCCCTATCTATTTTGTACTTGAGTACCCTATCTCTCAATCCTTGTATTCCTTGCCCTATCTATTTGTACTTGAGAACCCTTTCTCTCAATCCTTGTATTCCTTGCCCTATCTATTTTGTACTTGAGTACCCTATCTCTCAATCCTTGTATTCCTTGCCCTATCTATTTTGTACTTGAGTACCCTATCTCTCAATCCTTGTATTCCTTGCCCTATCTATTTTGTACTTGAGTACCCTATCTCTCAATCCTTGTATTCCTTGCCCTATCTATTTTGTACTTGAGTACCCTATCTGTCAATCCTTGTATTCCTTGCCCTATCTATTTTGTACTTGTGTACCCTATCTCTCAGGAGGGCAGGAAAGGGGGAGGGAAGAGTCCTGTTTGTCCATAGCAGTTTTAGTATAAAATACATTCTAGTTCAGTCGGTTCCAAATTGGCGAAACCTGTTTACAGCAGCGAATGAATTCAGAAGAGCGTGCACTCGCAAAACGCTTGCATGGCTCAATGTGGCACGCAATGGTGGAGTGTCATTGTATGATTGACGCTTGCGCACGCTTGGAGCGCGGATAGATACAAACCGCATATTTCTCGCCAATTTAGAACTGATTAAACTACAGTATAGGAAATTCCTTCCCCCCACGCTGAATAAGGCAAAAAAGGTCGGGTAAGTGAATTTCCAGCCATGCTCTTAATTTACATTATTAGTCAGTCTTGCTGGTACACACCACACCAAGTTGAGCTTCAGCTTTTGTAGTGTAGGCCTATATGCTTATGAAATTTATTACATCATGGTAATAGTTAATAGACCAAATTAAATGCTGGTCTGCTCGATGATTAAATCCTTAATTATGACTGCTCTACTTACTACCAGCATCAACCCATTAGCCTGCTCTGTTTCCTCCTGTTAAAATAATTACTTTTCAGTGAGTGTTGATCACTGCAGCATGCACAATTTCCTGATAGCGAATGCATTACAATTATTATAAAAAACAATTTTTCCCACTAATTCTATCATCACAGAACTTATATAATGGTATTTATTTGTTGAGACAAAGCGTATAGCTTTCAATTGAGTTTTAGGGGATAACCCTAACCCTGGAACACCACACGGCAACAGATTTTTTTTCCGACGGAGAAAATTCATCCGGAAGGTCACCCTGACCCCCACCCCCCGATTTGAACCACAGACCTCCAGCACCAAAGTCCATCTCCATTCCAATACACCACGGCTGTCTAGGCTACTCGACTCAGTATATTTTGTCTCGTATATAGCCTGGGTCCATTTTATAGCTCAAAAACTTGCACGCCGGGTTATAAAAAACAAGCTGGCCGTGTTGTTGCAGCGTGGTGTAGTAGGGTTAGGGTTAATCTTGAAAAAAACATAAAATGTTATATCTCTTCTAGCACCAGATGAATAAGGTATCGGTTTCTACTAATTCTGCTATTACAAATCCAATGTGATGTTTAGGGGGTGGTTTTGACCTTTTAATCTAAAATGGCCACTGTCAGCCATCTTCAAATAAACTAAAATATACCGTTCTTGGCATCAAATAGAGAATATCCTATATTCCTACTGGTTAAAGGTAGATGACCCGATCACATTTTCGTAACACAGAATTATTTCAAACATACGGAGATTTTCATATCATATGAAAGCTCATATTTTTCTCATCATCATACTGAAATTTGACGGCCTAATTCGGTATAATGACAGAGAAATCGACGAAATAGCGTTGAATTACCGCGAATGGTGGTTACCACCGATATAGTTTGTGTGTACTCAATGGGTACAGTTCACAGCATCTTGTGCGTCTAAAATAAGAACCATAATAGCTATGCATCTCAAATTTTGGGACACAACGTTTTTAAGGATGACCTTTCATGTAGAATAGAAAACTTCAAGTTGAAAATCGGAACATCTACCTTTAAGACACATCTGCTTGTATGGTAGGTAGCTCCTATATTTTGTTTTAGGTTCATTACTTGAATTGGGATTTAAAACCGAAACCAATCAAATGGGACACCAAGAGACATCACATCGTTGACTTAAACAAATTTATGACAAAAGATGATTACCTCATGTGATAATTTAAAGACCCAATGGTCATTTAATTACCCCGCAAGATAATTTATTGACCCTGCATGATAGTGTAATGACCCAAAGCAATTATTTAATGACTCGCTTGGTCATTCAATACTGCCAGGTGAATATTTAAAGACCACAAGTGACTTTCATTTACCCCAAGTGCTATTGTAATGACCTCGAGTGACTATTGAATGATCCAATGGGATGGTGTAATGACCCCGAGTGATCATTTAATGACTCAGGTGGTTATCTAATAACCCCAGTTGATCAGTTAATGACCTAAATGATAGTGTATTGACCCTAAGCAATCATTTAATAAACCCCAGCTGGTAATTTAATAATAATAATAATAATAATAATAAAACCATACTTATACTTATAATAATCTCAGTTGATCATTTAATCAGGTGATAGTGTAAATGTCATAAATCATAAATCATAAATTAATCATTTAATGACCCCCAATTAATCATTTAATGACACTCCCCCCCCCCCCCCCAATTAATCATCATTTAATGACCCCCCAATTAATCATTTAATGACCCCCCAATTAATCATATAACCCTAACCCTACTACGTCTCACAGAAACATCACAGCCAGCACCACTTGGCTTGCGCGCGCACAAGTTCTATCTCATGTAGCACTAAAATACGGGTATATATGGTCTCCGATTTTTTAGCCTGTGAAGCCCTCCCCCCGTGGCTGAGTGGTAGTATATCTCGCCTGTCACGCGGCCGACCCGGCGGACATAATTTTTCCAATTTTTTATTTAACCCTCTTCCCCTGTTCCCCGTCGTTCCATTCCCACTGCCACGTTCTAGGGTTAGGGTTAATGACCCTAGCTGATCATTTAATGACCCCAACTGATAGTTAGGGGTAGGAAAATAACAAGATTACATTTTTTTTCCTAGCCCTATGTATTACATAGGGATAGGAAAATAATGAGATTACGGGTTTTTTCCTAGCCCTATAGGGGTAGGAAAATAATGAGATTGTTTTTTTCTTCCTAACCCTGCTGATAGTGTAATGGACCTCAATGACCCGATTGGTCAATTAATAACCTCGGGTGGTCATCTAACAACAACAGGTGATCATTTAACATCATTTTTTGTGGGTAGATGTGCAGCAGGGAAGGGGTGAAAATAGTATTTTTCAACAACACAAATTCAGAATATTTTCTAAACATTTTTAAAATTTAAAAATATTTTGAAAATGTCTATTAACCCTTACAGCCCCAGATCCCATGAAATCCCATTTCCCAGCATCCTGGTTCCACGTGGCGCTGAGGTTTTTGTGTGAAATAATGGCCCTGTGAATACACTCGCCCAGCACAGCTTCCCCCGTGGCGCAGTTGGTAGAGTGTCCGCCCGCCAACCGAGAGGTCGTGGGTTCAAACCCTGGGGCGTGGCACCTCTTGTTGTGTGTGCTTTTTTCGCTTGAAAAAAATTTCGTTGGAAAATCCACCGGGTGGGTTAGGGTTAATAAAATCAAAAAGTCAAAAACAATCTATGAAATAAAAAAGTTGAGGTTTTATATAATTACAGGTTAGTGGGTATCAGTGCCATTGCCCCATCCCCACCCCCCCACCCCATATTCTCTTTTTTCTGTTGGTCAATCTCATACTTCACTGGAATATATATCTCGGATTTAGGGGCATGTGTCCATGTTTATTTCTGCCATACAAGTACTGCAAAGCAACAACATTTTGCTAGCATTTTAATGTCGTCAATGTCGCTAGGACCTCTATTTGTTAAATTAAAATGCCGATTTTTATTAAAGATTTCATACATAGGTTGGTTGGTTGGTTCGGTCCTGTCATGAATGACAGCTCGTGACCTTACAGATACTACACCACAAATAACGATTTTCAGCAAAGGAGTAACAATCACGGAGAGGGTGTCCAGTAATCAATTTTATTTGGTCAATCCACCGGGAACGAGGTCTGCCTCTCTTGCGCTTCCCTTCAGTCATGCCTTGCATGATCATCTTCTCTAGGTTGTTACCCTTGCGACGTGAGATATGGCCGAAGTAGCTCAGCATTTGGGTGTTGATAGCATGAAGAAGTTGTTTAGACACCCCTATTTCTTCAATAATACTGGCATTGGTTAACATAGCAAAATGATTCAAATTCGTGCAATAAAGATGCCACTAAAAGGTGGTGTTTAGCAAATTCGCTAAATGTACATGCTGTGAAATGTTAGTGTCTTACAGTATTGCCCGAGTTGTTCTATTTCAGCCAATACACTAACGGTTTTGTGGGTATCCTCACTTAATTAAAGGAAGTGCTTTCACACTGTCCCTCCCTGCATATGTAGGATCCACACCACTAGATAAATCCCCTATACCTACTGTAAATGGGCCATAATTAAAAGCCATACGGTCAAGGCAACATTTTTGAGATATGCGCCGTCGAAGATGCAAATGTTTTTAGAACGCCCAGGCCTAGCTTATGTCTAAGCCTGCTAAGCAACATCAGCAAGATCATGGAAGCTGTAGTACAGAAACAACTCCAACGCTTTCTTCTAAGCAATAACCTGATTTTCAGCAGACAGTTTGGATTTAGAGCAGGCCACAGCACAGCTGATCTCCTCAACATCCTGTCACAGAAGTGGAACCACTCCCTAGACCAAAGCGATGAAGTTTGTGTCATCGCCCTTGACATTAAAGGAGCTTTCGACAAGGTATGGCATAACGGACTCTGCTCGAAACTGTTGGCTAAAGGTGTTACTGGAAGACTGCTTTCGTGGATAGACAACTATTTATCTGATCCATCAACGTCGTCATGTCAGGTCAGGCATCCAACACTGCTCCAATAAATGCTTCTGTTCCACAAGGATCTATCCTTGGCCACTACTGTTCTCTGTTTTTATTGATGACCTTGTAGATGTTTGTGACAACGAGCTATATCTATATGCCGACGACTCAACACTCTTTGCACCCATTAAGTCATCACCGATCCCAACACAGTAGCTGCTAGTCTCAACAGAGATCTAAGCAACATGAAAGTATGGGCTGACGAATGGAAAGTGACCTTTGAGCCTACCAAATGCAAGACCATGGTAATCTCCAGGAAAAGATCCCCATCTGAATTTGATATCTACTTTGGAGAGTGCAAACTACCATCTACAAAAGAACTGGATATCTTGGGCGTCACCATTGACAGCAAGCTTACCTGGTCAAAGCACATCTCAGGCATTGCAACTAAAGCTGGTCAAAAGCTTGGCGCTCTACGCAAAGTTGCAAATAAACTGGAGGCTAAAGGTAGATCTACTGTCTACAAGTCGCAAGTCCGCAGCATTATGGAGTATGCTTCACTAAGCTGGGCGAATGCTTCACCCACCATCCTAAGCCAGCTTGACAACATCCAAAAGAAGGCACTTAGAATCATTGGAGTTAATAAAGCTGCTGCTCGTTCACAGCTCAAAATTGACAGCCTGCTTCACAGGCGACAGGTAGCAGCGGCTACGGTCTTGTACAAGATGCATACTACCAACTGGCCACAAGATCTAGCAGGTTTACTTCCCGCACCATATGTCCAACGCCGTGCTACCCGTTCGAGGCCAGAACTCGCTGCTTAGACAGAAGCTTCATTCACACTGCTGTTCCCTTATGGAATAGTCTTCCAGATGATATTGTAGGTAACATTTCAGCAGCTGGAATCCAGGCTTTCAAGTGCCGTGTGCATGGTCATCTTCTCTCAAACTCTTAACTTGTCATAGCCTTCACACTCTTTCATGACACCCTTCATTCAAGTCCTTTCAACATCCGACTGATAGTACATATAATAGCATGGTGGTCATGGGTTAAGTGTAGGTTAATGCTTGGTTGAGGAGATGGTGGTCCTGTAAAGCATGTAGCCAGTTGGGCTGGTGATACGGTCACGCCCCAACAGGTGACAACAGGCAGCTCCTGGTAGATTTAGTTCCCAAGTTTGTTGTGTAGGTTCTCTTGATGCCCATCAGACCTCCAGATATTATTATTTTTCTATAATTTATCTTATTATTATGTCACTTTCATTGGCATTTTTAACCTCTGCCCATTTGTGTCTTGTTTTTATGCATATTTTCTGAGTTGCAGTGAACCAATTGATTGGCCTTTCAGAGCTCTCTAACGAGAGTTACCAGTTTGATTTTTAATAACTCTGGTCATTAACCTTGTTAATGTCTGTTGGGCTATTGTTCACATTTGCGCTTTATATACACAAAAAAAAAGAGATTCTAATCAATTATATAAGTCTCTTAAATGACTATGAAATCATAAAATCATACAAAATTGGTCAAAAGAAGAAAATTTGCACTGATAGTGTTTGATAATCTTCATTTTAAAACAATCCAAACACTACTATTGCAGCTTTTATATATATTTCAATGATGCGTCCCATTAGAGGAGTGTCATCCCACTCAATTCAACAGGCCTTTCATGGACTGTTTCATTATTTATTTAGTGGTGTGGATCCTTCATGGACTGTTTCATTATTTTATTTAGTGGTGTGGATCCTTCATGGACTGTTTCATTATTTATTTAGAGGTGTGGATCCTTCATGGACTGTTTCATTATTTTATTTAGTGGTGTGGATCCTTCATGGACTATTTCATTATTTATTTAGTGGTGTGGATCCTTCATGGACTGTTTCATTATTTTATTTAGTGGTGTGGATCCTTCATGGACTGTTTCATTATTTATTTAGTGGTGTGGATCCTTCATGGACTGTTTCATTATTTATTTAGTGGTGTGGATCCTTCATGGACTGTTTCATTATTTTATTTAGTGGTGTGGATCCTTCATGGACTGTTTCATTATTTATTTAGAGGTGTGGATCCTTCATGGACTGTTTCATTATTTTATTTAGTGGTGTGGATCCTTCATGGACTGTTTCATTATTTATTTAGTGGTGTGGATCCTTCATGGACTGTTCCATTATTTATTTCGTGGTGTGGATCCTGTAATTCTGTGCTGCACCCATGGTCCTTATTCCATGTTTTTTCTTCTGCTTCTCCAGGGCAAGAAACCCCCAGTGGAACCAGTCTATCATGACCAGCTCGCAGAGGAGATAGAGAAGGCATCCCAGAATGCAACATTTGTATGTGATGTGTGTCATGACAAGCTCATTGTAGGATTGCCACAATGGCAAGGTGGGTACACTGCATTAGAATGATATTTTACTTAAGCCAAGGAGAAAAAATAAAATGTTCTGTGGGGCAGTCTACAGCATAACCTTTGAATAAGTACCCCACCTCCCCCATATCTAAGAAAAAACATTTACTTGTTTTATATACTGAGAACATTTAACACATGTATATATTTTCAAAAAGTAGACAATATTTAGGCGTACCCCTTGGTGTAAGATATTCATAAGTTAGACTTGTGTAAGACTCTATTACGGAATAAATCTGTATAATCCTTTAATCCCTAATAAAGCATTTTGTGCTACAATCAAGGAAAATAATAGTTGGCACACTTGACACAATTTAATACAACTATCCCTGTGCTCACAATAGAGAACAGACTTGGGACATAACACTCTTTAATAGCAAGCAGAGTTCTCCCCTTTCTCTCATCCTTTCCCACCCCCATCAATCAAGGTTGGGGGAGCTGCCAAGGCTTCTGATGACATGTGGCTCGGATCAACATTGCCTCGGGGGAGAGGGGGCACTTTTTTCCTTAATTGGGACAAAGTGTGCCAACCTTTTTTTCCTTGATTGTAGCTTAATTCTGTGCAGTATAAGGATAAACCAATATTTAGCCCTAATAGGCCATGAAAAAACACCCTGTTCTACAGTCAAATGGACCTCTTAGGTAGGGTCGGTCGATCAGGCTTTTTTTCTTCTTTTTTCAAAAATGTTGGGAAATGTGCCGCCGAGTCAGAAATGTGAAAGGGGTTCTTTTTGGGTGGGGGTCTGAACATTTTTGAAACCGGCGCGCACAGACAAGAAATCAAGTTTACTGTTTTAATTTCGTTATTTTTAAGGCAGTTTTCATAAATTATACACAATTTCAAAATGTTCTAATTTTGTTTTTAAAAAGCAACTCAGAAAAGTCCCTTTCTGGCATTATCAACAACATTGTGTGTCATAATTGTCTTTGCAAAAAGTACGCTCTAGTGAAGGGTATCAAATTCATTGATGAAGAACGCACAAAAGTGCAAACCAATTCTCTAAAGTTTAAGTGTGATAGACACTTGAATCAGCTCCAAGTGAACTTGACTCATCTCTGTGACTATATACCGCTGGCTCCTTTCCAATCCCCCCACAGTCGTTTGGCTGGGGTATTCAGCTACTTGCAGGGCTGTAAAAAGTGGGTAATTTGGTAATCTCATTCCCGGGAAACTTATGCTGCTCGCGGGAAACAGAGCAACTTGGCCTAATTTTTTTTTTTTTTCCCCCCTTTTTTTAAACTCAAAATGTTGCACTAAATCGCATCATTTACATTGTCATTTTCAAAAAACCTCCAGCTTCTCCCCACCCGTGACGCAGCCATTGTTACATTTTTTAAACGGGAAATATTTTAGAATTGAAATTGTCATTCCCGGGAAACTTTGCTCATTTTTTACAGCCCTGGCTATTTGTATCACATACAGGGATTCCCTCGAGCCTCGACACATAAACTCTACAAAAAAGGGGTGTTTTTTTCAATCCTCAAATGTTTGGATATATTGTGATACTGTAAAACACAAACATTTCGCGGATACTTTAAAATTACTTATATTTTAGCGAGCATTTAATTTCGCGATTCCGAACATTTTCTGTTACTTTAATGCAAAATTGACAATTTTGTGGGAATATATTTTCCAGAATCCACATCCCTTGCGAAATTCGCAAAATTAAATCTCTCGCGAAATGAAATGGTTTAACAGTATATTCATATTGTGTTTAATTTCAATGAAAAGCTTACGGGTTCCTCTTTCCAATGATACCTTATTTGTAGCAATCACTTTTGTTTCATTCAGTACTTGGCCACCTGCTTTGGAATGTTGGGAGGTCTCATTCAAAATGCGCCAAATTCACCACTATTTTGTGCTAAAAAGAACAACTCTTGTTCGTTATCTGTTCATTGCAGCGTTACATTGACAGCTACTGCAGAGTGACGCTGTATTGAATTTTGAGCACAAAAAAGTGATGATTTTGGCACATTCAGATTTAGACCTACCCAAAACAAGTGCCTGAACTAGCAAACTATGAACGTATAAACGAAATTAAAGAAAGATGATGGGTTTAGTGTGTTTGATGGGGAAGAGCAAGGAACTCTAAGCAGGGGTGTGAGAGTTCCTCTTTTAAGCTGATTTCCTCTTTTTTCTTCGCTTTCTTATGCCAAAATTTCAGCCTTTTTGTTTCTTTTCAGCCCATATGTGGCATTTTTACCCAATTTTACGCTGTTTTTTCTCGTTTTTGTCCTGTTTTTTTTGGGTGTTTTTGGTGGCCTCTCACACCCCTGTCTAACAAAAATGTATGGAAAAAATTCTTAAACACTGGTCAGAAAATCTCATAAATAAAACGAGTCAAATAAGCAGGGTTTTTTTTTCATAAAATATCTATAGTTTGATCAGTTCCAAATTGACAAAGCCTTCTTACAGCAGCGAATGAATACAGAAGGAGCCAGGCAGGCTGATGGCAACAAGCGCACTGTGCATCATATGTGTAACACGTGCGTGCGGCCAAGACCATGTGCGTGTGGCCATAATTGCTCGCGTACGCTTGGATTACTTTTGCGCGGGGTGAGACAAAAACCGAATATTACCCGTCATTGAAATTCCAGGATCCTATTTGTTTCTATAGATTAGTCAGTTCCAAATTGGTGAGAAATTTGGGGGTTATTTATCTCTCCACGCGCAAAAGTAATCCAAGCATGCGCCCGCTATTTTGGCATACGCAAGCGTTGCGCATATGATTCACAATGCGCCATGTTGCGCCATGCGACGCTGTTCAGAATTCATTCGCTGCTTTAAGCATGTTCGCCTATTTGGAACCAGCCAAACTATAGTTATCTAACAATGGTAGGGCGAAGGAAAATTTTGAAATTGTGTGAAATATTTTACAATTGTGTTAAAAATAACCCAATTATAACAATAAACTTGTGTTTTTGCATGCTTTGGTTTTGAGAACGCTACCAATTGCTGCTCTTTTTTTTGGGGGGTGGGGGGAATTACAAAACCTCGAAAGACCGACCCTACCTGAGAGGTCCATTTGCCCGTAGAACAGGTTTTTTCCCTGTGGCCTTATGAACAAATTGGCAGTTTTTGCACTTTTGCAAACTATAAATTAGCAGGTTGCAAAAAGGGGGTCTTCTAGAAGGCACATACCCGTTTCCTAATCTTTTTGGTCCAATTTTTTTTATGGACCCCCCCCCCCTCTCAAATTTCTCTTTCCCTTCTGAATGAACCTAATGAACTCAAAATTTTCACCTTTTAATGATATGTTTCAGCACATTTGAATTCTCGTGCACATGCGAAACGGAAGCGGAAGGCGGCCATAAGCAATTGGGAGAGGCAGCAGCAGGCCACGGAAGAAGCAGGGGAGGAGAAGACTGATTTCCAGACTACTCCGTAACTGCATCTAGTGACATCAATCCGTTCATCCAGTATGGTAAAGTGTGTTCTTCATGGACACTGAAAGGATGTTGTAACCAAATTTGGTCTCGAGGATGTTGTAACCAAATTTGGTCTCAAGCATACAGTCCAGTTCATTGAAAACAAATTGCTGGCATGCTTCGGTCGCCTTCTGCAATTGTGAGGTGATCAAGCAAAATCAGTCGGAAGTCAAAACTATTGATTTTGAGATATAACCAAACAAAATTATACTTTTCTTTTGTTTTCTATTGTTTTGAAAACCCTTCATTTGCTCACATCTTTGGAATTAATTGTCTGTTCCTAATGGGGTTGTCTGCAAAGGGTTCCAATGCAAATGGCCAATACACTCAAGGAGAAAACTAAAAATAGGATATTTTTTACTTCGGACTCATTTTGCCTGATCGCATCACAATTATTCACCATGTTATTTTTCTCTCAAAATATGCAGCTAAAAGATTGATTCTAAATACATTTATAAGCTAGTACAGACAATCCATTTTATCTCTCCCTGCCCCACGTCACCCCTCCAATATTATCAACTTAACATTGATTTGAGGGGCGGGGTAGGGTGGAGTTTTCTTGCCAAATCTCTGTTCATCCATCAAATCCTTTTTTATTATTTACAGTGTGTGTCAAAAAAATGTGCCATGTGAAGCATGATTTTTTTTCCCTCCATGATAAATTAAGTAATAGGGCTTACAATCAGACTATTTTTTTAAAAACAAAAACCATGGGATGTATTTTTTAAATGATTTTTCTCCCTCGTGGGACACTTTTTCTGACACACCCTGTAGTTTATTGGTTTAATGTATGTAGATTCAATCAGGGAGTTGAGGAATGTATATAACTTGTATTCAAACTAAAACATCATCACTGCTCTGTCAAAACATCATAGGTTTTTCTGGCCCTTCAGCATGTATACAGTAAAACTGCCCAACGGTTATGCATAGGAAGTGTTGCTTTATACATGTTCAGGGGCAAGAGCACGTACAAGGTTTGATAAATGTCTTTTTGGGCCATGAACATGTTTAACGCAGACTGCCTAAAAGTTATACATAGGAAGTATTACTTTATGCATGCTGAAGGGCCGGATGGTTTGGCTTCCTTTGCGCACCACATTTTTACCTCAAGTTTGGAGGTGGGAGTTGACTTCATTAGTGTGTATTCTAGCTTCATTGCCTAAAGTTTAATCAGTTCCAAATTGGCGAGAAATATTTAATTTTTATCACTCTGTGCGCAAAAGTAATCGAAATGTACACGCATGATTATGGTCACACATACACATTTTTTGCCACACGCACGCATCATGCATATGATGTACAGTGCCCTTGTTGCCTTCACACGCTCTCATGTCCTTCTGTATTCATTCGCTGCTGTACGAAGGCTTTGCCAATTTGGAGCAGATCAAACTATAGCTATATCGCCTAGTCTAATAATAGACATTGAATTCTTGCGCCCTATTTTTGTTATTTTTCTATGATTGTGTGGGTGCAAAAAGTCATCAAAAAAAGTAAAATAGATGAACTGGCTTATGGTTACTTTGTTATGAACCACTGATCACACTGATCATATCGCAAAGCCTATGGTAGTATCATAATGTTGGCCCAGGCTTGAACCAGTAACCACGAGTTGCTAATGTGCACTACGTCAACAAATTCAAATTTAATGAGTTACTTAAACATGATTCAACTATCAATGTAAGTGATAATAAGCAAGTCAAGCAGATATTTTGTTGGTAACCTTTAACCCTGAACGTTTGAACATGATTTGGACCCATCTGAACAGCAACACTATGACGCAGAACAGATTTGATATATGTTTGCATGATGTTGAAATGTTGACTACGGATTCAATTTCTGTCATTGGTTTTTAACATTTGGATTGACCAGATTCCGAATAGCGTTGAAAGTAGGACAAAATGTATAGGTGATACGATCAGACGTTACTGCGGTGTTCATTGCCCTACTGAATTTACGGCACAGACCTGGAACGGATTTTACGCATGAAACACAGTCTTACGAATTAATATAATACCACCATTATGTGTTTGGTTAGCAGGACTGATAACGGCTTTATTTGTCTTTGTCTTTCTTCTTTTAATCATTCTCTGTCTTCTCTCATTCCTCAGAATCATCGGACTCTGAATCCTCTAGTTCTTCTGTGTCACCCCAATTTTTGTGTACTCAGTAGATGCTAAGATTATAATGCAAAGGAACCAGTTATTCTATAACACTTCTGTTCAATAGATTTTCTTTTGGAAATAAATAAAACAACTTCTTCAGTTGATCATATTGGTAAATAGTTCAGTTATAAATAATTGTTCTTAACGCGAAAAAAAAGATTTGTGCACAATCTTGTAAAGGTGTCATTCGTCTCGCGAATTGTTCATTGGCACCTCAAACGAAGTATCGCGTGCCGGCAGTTGTGTTGCTCCCATACACGTCAAGACGACCAATGTCCACAGCGTCATTCGTCCAGTGTTCTTGTGTTCTGGCACAATAATAGTTAATCATACATACATTGCACGACGTTCCACAGTCACAGTTGTTGCACCGAATGGTAGTACGTAGAAATGGAACGGAATCCTTAATGAAAAAGGCACTCTGCATCCGCCTCGGAATTGTTAGGAATTAAAAGAAACGCAATACGCCAGTATTACTGCTGTAGTAAAACGGGCTATGCTCGAGCTGGTAGCATCACACAGATATTAAACACCTCCACACCTGCTAATGGTCCAATGGCGTCCAAGTTGTTTACATCCCACATCACTGGAAGTATTCAAGTCCAACATGGCGACACCCAATGCAAGTTCTTTTATAAAAATACCCAACTCGCTGAAAATGCATCTACATTCAGCGCCGACTGGCAATATTATATATAAAACAAATTGTGTGGTTTCTGCTGTGACGACGAATTTATAAAGCCTATACAAGCTCTCAAGAGAAGTGTTGTTCCCTTCAAACATAAAGCTAAACTGATTTTCTAACCACATGTAACCCCAGCACCAAACTAGCTTTTCTCAACTATGCACCAACAGGTGTATTATAGTGGTGCTATTCACCAACAGGTGTGTAGTGCAAATCTAGTGAATCTCTATTCAAGCCCTCCCCGCATATCTAATGAGGGGAAAACCCACTCTACACAACAATGGTGCAAACAAATAGTTAAACAATTGATTTCAGACTTGATTTAGTCTAGGCACTATTTACTACTCTATCCTACAGGGGAACACACCTTAGTCTTATGCCAAGGTCTTATTTACCGTGACATTCTGCACTTTGAGATTTGTTTTTATCTTGCTTATTACCATGGTATTACTTGCTTCAGAATCACAAATACTCCTGGTTCTTTTTGTATCATTCTCAGATGGATCTGTGCTTTTTGATACCGCTGCTTCATTCACCTGTCGCCATGGCAATTCATTAACCCCATAATCATATCTTGGTTCCGTGACTGCTGATATATCTCTTATTGCAAATAGGCATAGGTGGCCTGTGCCCCTGGATCAGTTAAAAAGACCCTTTTTTTTCATCAAACAATTAGGATTTCAGTGACAATCATTACAATATCGAGCTAAACGCGAATTTGGATCTGTCGCATTAACTGTTACGCGTTTCCCATTATGAATTTAGTGAAACAGATAAGAGTCATTGCGGACTTTGTCATCGCCGTCTTCATCATCACCGTAAACCCTCCAGTATGAAGTCACCATGTTTAAATTCTCTTCCTGGTAAATAGTCCATAACCAATCAATTTTTTTTTTTTTTTCCTTCTCAAATCCTGGTGGATCTCTTTCCAACTGACACCATTCCTTTGTGGCCCCGGCTGGCCAGATACATTTTTGTTGACTGTCTGGGACATGTTCTTGTGGTTGGGCTAGGCAGTAGAATTACATCTCTGTGAAACTCATCTGATGTCGGTACAGGTACTTTGCAGTTTGTTGAGAGAGCCTGTCTTCTTTTTGTGTGAGAGGTTTCCAATGACGACATCTTAGAATTACAATTCACCTTCTTCTTTCTCAAATTTACTAGTATTGATCTACTTGAGCTCTGTGTACATTGAGCCATAGTAGTCTTTCTTGTTTTTGTTTTGTGTTTTGTATTCTCTCCCCTTCAACACCTGAAGGGCTGGACTTGATATATTATCAGTCCATTTCTATTGGAACAAAGCCTTGACATTTTCTGCATCTTCTTTGTTTGTTTCATCACCTACACGGATGGCTTGACCCGGTTTGATTTGACAGCATTTGATAATACCGTGTCATAGGTGTAACCCCAATAATGTGGTACTTGTTGCTTTGATCTCCTGTAGGACCACACAGTCTCTTTGTGGCTTCACTCACTGTATCTAAGTGCTTTCCACTCAAACAGTGATCTAGGCTCATCTGCTTTTCCTCCACTTCATTCACTGATATAAGTAGTCGACCCAGCTGACGCATCCTTGTGGTACGTGTTGCTTTGATCTCCTGTAGGGCCACACAGTCTCTTTGTGGCTTCACTCACTGTATCAAAGTGCTGTCCACTTAAACAGTGATCTAGGCTCATCTGCCTTTCCTCCACTTCTTTTACTGATATAAGTAGTCGACCCAGCTGACGCATCCTTGTGGTATGTGTTGCTTTGATCTCCTGTAGGGCCACACAGTCTCTTTGTGGCTCACTCACTGTATCAAAGTGCTGTCCACTTAAACAGTGATCTAGGCTCATCTGCCTTTCCTCCACTTCTTTTACTGATATAAGTAGTCGACCCAGCTGACGCATCCTTGTGGTACGTGTTGCTTTGATCTCCTGTAGGGCCACACAGTCTCTTTGTGGCTTCACTCACTGTATCAAAGTGCTGTCCACTTAAACAGTGATCTAGGCTCATCTGCCTTTCCTCCACTTTTACTGATATAAGTAGTCGACCCAGCTGACGCATCCTTGTGGTACGTGTTGCTTTGATCTCCTGTATGGCCACACAGTCTCTTTGTGGCTTCACTCACTGTATCAAAGTGCTGTCCACTTAAACAGTGATCTAGGCTCATCTGCCTTTCCTCCACTTTTTTTACTGATATAAGTAGTCGACCCAGCTGACGCATCCTTGTGGTACGTGTTGCTTTGATCTCCTGTAGGGCCACACAGTCTCTTTGTGGCTTCACTCACTGTATCAAAGTGCTGTCCACTTAAACAGTGATCTAGGCTCATCTGCCTTTCCTCCACTTCTTTTACTGATATAAGTAGTCGACCCAGCTGACGCATCCTTGTGGTACTTGTTGCTTTGATTTCCTATAGGGCCACACAATCTCTTTGGGGCTTCACTCACTGTATCAAAGTGCTTTCCACTCAAACAGTGATCTAGGCTCATCTGTCTTTCCTCCACTTCTTTCACTGATATAAGTAGTTGACCCAGCTGACGCATCCTTGGTCCAATCTCATCATGTCTTTCTTCTTGTCTCCCTTTCTTTTAAGCATTACACTTTCGATGTCAAGTGTTATCATCTTCAACAATTGTTTTAAATTTCTTCAAATGCCTTTTCACACATAGCTAACACAATAACATCTTTCACCCTTGATAGTCTCGCCACCTGCCCCTTGCCTGCATAGATATTACCACCGCCCAACAGCATTCTGCATTGGGAAATACATGACTTTTTTGGTTTCACTCTTCAAATAGATACCACAAACACCCTAGAAAAACAGTCGTGCAAAACAATAAAAAGGTAATGATCTGAATATGATCATAATTCTAAAAATAATACCAAATAGGTTCGTAAGGATAGTTTATTAGAATCTGATATGGAATGTTCATTTTACTGATCCAGTGTAAAGATACAAAAAAGGTTCCAAATTTAAAATATTAAATTGCAAAATCATTTAATAATTTCTCCTCTTCGATTCGAGATCGGTTAACAATTAAGAACGCTAACACTGAAAAGAATGAAACAAATATTACTAGATATTCTAATTCAAGTTGCTCAACTTCAGGGTTAGAAAAACAATATCAATGCTTTCCTCCTTGCTGCTATCTTCATCTTCACTTTTGTAACGTAGTGCTCACTGGCTAGGTGGGTCTCATGTAACACAGTACCGGTGTGGCGGGCGGTGTGAGTACTGCAAGTTGGAGTACCACTGAGGGTACACTGCAGCTACTGTGACAGGAGCTATCACACAATGCAGTAGCTGCAGCGTACCCTCACAGGTACTCGAGTCCAACTTGCAGTACCCACATGCACCGGTACTGCTTTATATGAGACCCACCTAGCCGGTCAGGAGAAATCTGGATGTGTATCCTTACACTTCTTAAAACATGTATACTACTCGGTTTGTTTGATACATGGTCCCACGGGGAAAGGCCTCTACATGTTTATCAAAAATTATCTTTAACTCTTTACCTGACATAGACGCATTAATGCGTCAAAACGACCTTTTTACGTTTTACCCTATAGCTCGTTAACCAAACATCGGAAGTATGGCAAACTATACCTTTTTGGAATCCTTGTGCTCAGCCGAACAATTTGGTATGCCTTTTAGTGGAATTGAAGGCATTTTAATTTTTGTGGTATATTTGTCGTGCTGATCATACACGATTCTGGTCGTTACGCCATAACCGAATAACCCACTACAGCAAATCTTGTATCAAAATGTTCAGAATTATAATGCCCATCTCTTGAAAGCATTTTGAAGGGCTCAAGTAGTATAGTTTTCATACAGGACTACTAAATATTTGTAAAAAAAGATGTTACAAAAATTGCATGCTGGGTAACGGTTACCATGGCAACCGCCACGATCGTCCGGTATCGTTGAAATTTTCACAGAAGTGTCCGGCCATTCATAAGCTTTCAGAATATATAGTTTTACTACCTTACAGAGTCTCATATTCAAATTATAAGTTGATATTTACATGCATGTGCAAATTCACAATTTCTTCAAAAATTAATTTGTCAGGGAAAGAGTTAAAATGTATTGCAACACTGAATGCAATCTTCTTTTTTTAACAGTCAGTGTCTGTAAGAATGTGCCAATTTTTTTTTTTTTTTGGGGGGGGAGGAGGAGGACCCATGAATCACCACATGGTGCATTCTTACAGACACTTAAAAAACTTTAAAACTTTAGTAATTAAGGTAACATCAACTCTTATTTCATGTCCAATACTTCTTACTGGTCTGCCATCATGCCTCTCACTGCACATCCCACTTCTCTTGTATGTGGGGTGGCCTGGTGTATATCCATCACCTCATATATCATGACATCTATAAATTCCCAAAATTGTTGCAGAACAACAGGGTAGGATACCTGAAATACATAGTAACACTTGAAAAGCTTGTCAAACGCCTGTATGGTGTTGCACCCTGCTGGCAGCACAATATTGTCAACGATGACAAAATACTGTCGTGGTTTAACCAAAGTCCCAATGTAAGAAGATATGGTGGTTGATGGTACTGGCCTTTGTTCAAAGCAGCTGCTTTAACATCTGTACCTTCCTACATGAAAAAATAGGACATAAAAATCAATAAGTCTTTTGTTGTTGCTGTTGTTTATAATCCATCTAATGAATTACAATTGCATTTTACATAAAGTTAGTGGCATTGTAACAATTAGTTACATGTCCTCACGAAATTTTAAATGGGGGATGTCCTCGCAAAATTTTAAATGAGGGGGGGTCACAGGTCCAAACCTAACTGTTAATATAGTTGCAGTTTCCAAATTTAATGAGCTTTACACTTGAACAAATTTATCTAGGAACAAAAAAAAAGGGAGAAGCAGAGCCGAAGCCAGTATGGGGCTGTGTAAGAAAATCCCTTAGCAATCCACCCACCCATATCTTGATACATAGTGTATCACCAAAATATGAATCCCAAACTGCCTTTAACCCTAACACCTCTAAATTGCACAAATCCTTACAGAAACTATCGTGGCAGGAAATAAATCTCCTACAAAACGACTGACCCAACATTGCCCAATTACTTTCATCACTAGTTGCCCAACCGCACACGCCCTGCACTACCAAAACTGCTTTGTACTTTTCACAGGCATAAATTACGCTAATGAGCTCATTCATGAAGGGCGCCGCTCATTAAATGACGTCACTCGAATAATCGGGGTTTCCTCGATGTCGACGGAAAATTCCAAATCGATTCACTGGTAAATTGTCTTCGGCTGCGCAGAATATTTTGCTAGCCAATGATTGCCTGCGTATCCGTTTTTCTGTATTGCCGCGAATCGATATATCGCCACACAATTTATCGGATCAAAATTGGTCAAGCAGTCGGAAAGTTACAAAACTTTCAAAATTCTACCGGCGATATTTTTGGAACGGCAAATTTGTAAGTTTGTTTGATTGAAATTCTAGGTCGGGTAAAATGATGTTCTTATTTGTTGTCTGTGAGCTTTTCTGATTTTTTTCCCGTATTGGAGTATTTTTTTATTGAAAATAGACAGTTCAAATTAAACGTTGGTTCCAAGTTCAACTGACAGCACATGTATTAAAGGCGACAGCAACGGCAATATGCAAGCAACATTTGAGAAAAAACGATGCCCGACTTTGCAAGAAAGTGTACGGGGAAGTGTACGGGTGAACATGGCAAACCAAAACAGCCTAGTAAATAATCACCTCCGTGGCGCAATTGGTTAGCGCGTTCGGCTGTTAACCGAAAGGTTGGTGGTTCGAGTCCAGCCGGGGGCGTTGTTACTTTTTGCATTTAATGCAGATCGACAAATCACAGTACAAATATAATATTGACAAAATCCACAGATAGTCAAAATCACAGACCACTTACACAAAAATCGCATCTGCGCATGCTCCTGTCGTGATCGAAATCTACCACACAAGCAATGGGCGAGTTTTATAAGTGCCCTGGAAGCTTGGTGCATCTAAGTAGGCTGCACACACATTTGTGTTACGCAATGCTCGAAATTGTGGACAGTTTGACATTGCAGTCAGTGACTTCCAACTAAAACAACCACCTGCATCACTTATAAAACTCTCCCATTGCTTGTGTGGTAGATTTCGATCACGACAGGAGCATGCGCAGATGCGATTTTTGTGTAAGTGGTCTGTGATTTTGTCAATATTATATTTTTACTGTGATTTGTCGATCTGCATTAAATGCAAAAAGTAACAACGCCCCCGGCTGGACTCGAACCACCAACCTTTCGGTTAACAGCCGAACGCGCTAACCAATTGCGCCACGCAGGTGATTATTTACTAGGCTGTTTTGGTTTGTCATGTTCACCCGTACACTTCCCCGTAGACTTTCTTGCAAAGTCGGGCATCGTTTTTTCTCAAATGTTGCTTGCATATTGCCTTTGCTGTCGCCTTTAATACATGTGCTGTCACTTGAACTTGGAACCAACGTTTAATTTGAACTGTCTATTTTCAATAAAAAAATACTCCAATACGGGAAAAAAAATCAGAAAAGCTCACAGACAACAAATAAGAACATCATTTTACTCGACCTAGAATTTCAATCAACGGATTTCAATCATCGGCAAAACCCGATGATGTGAGTGACGTCATTTAATGAGCTCATTAGCATAATTTATGTCCGTGAAATATACAATAGGGTTTTGGTAGTGTGCATCTTACTTACTGGTATGTGTTGCACCAAGTACGTCACTGCCTCTGTCCTACTGGCACCTGCTTTGCCTGCTTTGACCATTCCACTTTTACGCCGACTTGTACTCTTGTGCAACATGTACAAAAGTACATAGAGGCCACAAAGGTCTTCTGCAAAATAGATGTATAAAACAAAGACCCCCTCAACTATAAAACAAAGACCCCCTTAACTATAAAACAAAGACCCCCTCAACTATAAAACAAAGACCCTCTCAACTATAAAACAAAGACCCACCCAACTATAAAACAAAGACCCCTTAACTATAAAACAAAGACCCCCTCGACTATAAAACAAAGACCCAGCCCAATTCTAGTACAAGTAACATGGTCTTTGTTGACCCTCGACTCATATGTTCCAGCTTTACACTTGGCTGCGACAAGGTAGGTAGTCTTATTGCCAAGAGTCGGTTTCACCTGAAGAGCACCTCTACATTGCAACAGTTTCAGTGCTTCTTTGTGCATTAAATCAGCCCTTTCTTCATCTAATTTAAGAAGCTTAATTAGTTCCGCCTTTAAATCAAATGAAAAACTAGCTACTGATGTAGAAACACATTGCGCTGATGTAGTGACTGTGTCTTCCTCATCAACAGATATCATTTTCGAAATACCAACATCTTTCATTGTAAGATTACTGAATTTACGTACATATTCATCTCTTTGAACTGTTGACCAGTTGAACCAAGTTTCCTGGTCAACTAGCAGGTATGCTGCCCACGGTGCAAGTTCCATGTCATCACTTAGACCACAGAGTGCTAATTGCATCTGTGCCTCTTGGTATTCAATACTGGGCAACCAAACATGCTGGATGAATTCTAATTTTGATAATGGTCGCTTATGCTTGGTTTTGCCAGTGAATGATTCCTTAGCTCGTGTTAAAATGTTGTTTACACTTTCTGACTGGTTGGTTGAACATTCAGTTGGCTTACCATCGTCGCCGAGAGGCATACCTCCTTTAATACGGGCATCTTGAATCATGCTGCTATCAAACATCTCTTTATTTTTTTGGATGTATTTCCAAAATTCTGCTTCTGGTTTACCAAGTAATTTTTTCTCCAGCGCATCTACTTCAGCTTGAAGTGTGTCCAGTCGGTGTTTCAAATCAGCATGATTGGTTGAATTAATGACACCCCTATCTCCAAAAACAAACTCAAGAAACTTATTTTGGTCATTGGACCTCTTGATACCAATTTCCCCCAGCTTTGCCTTGCAGTTTCTCTTAAAATGCATAAAGCATCTGAGCCCAACTGCCCATGGACGCTCTCACTTAGAGCTGTGTGAAGTGCAACCTCTCCATCCGTCATGAAACTCAAACAATCTCTAAATCCTTTTACATTTTCTGATACGGCATTTGTGATTTTTTTGTGTATGTTTTATGAGTTTTAGAATGATGCAGTGCCGTAGGACCAATGAAAACAGGTGGAACGCCTGTTCTCTTTCTGTTTAAAAGTAGATGTCGATATGTGAATGGTGTGACGTTGTATTGCCCAAAATTGAAGGTGGGATCGACGCTGAAAGGGTAACTTAACTTGTTAGAGGTGCAAAACCTGGATAAATCCTTACACATTTGGCCTGTGCCCAAAACCCACAAGTCTTCTGGATAGTCCAGGTGTTGTAAAGAAGGCCAACACATCAGCTTCTTGGCTTTCTCTTTGTACATTGGCCTTCAGCTGCCACACCTGCTGTCTTCCACGTGGGATTTCTCCCGGTTCACGTATTTTAACTGCACCTCCTTTAGTCTGGAGCATTTCATGGTATACGGACGTTGCTCCCTTCACAGGCAATTTGTGCTTCATTCTGTCAAGTACACTCTTGTGGGTAGGATAATATGAGCTGGAGCCATGTTTTCTATTTCCATGTTTTGGTACCTCAAATTGCACACTCTCTTAGTCTCTATGTCCTGGTTATCCAACTGGTACTGCAAAAGGCAAGCTGAATTGACAATCTGGCCTGCTGCATCTTCCAAGTGAAATATAGTTGAGGGGGTCTTTGTTTTGTAGTTGAGGGGGTCTTTGTTTTATAGTTGAGGGGGTCTTTGTTTTATAGTTGAGGGGGTCTTTGTTTTATAAACACTTCAAAAGAAGTAAGTTCCCCTTAAGGGTTTCCCTTATATTTTCAAAAATATACATTGGGTTGAAATGGGTTTTCTGTCAAATTGTTATGTGGTTCTTACCAATACTTGACCAAAATTTCAAATCAACATGTTCTGTCATACTTGAGTGAGCTTGTATTGAATGACAGAATGTCCCATTTCAAAAGTTGTTAAAATAATGTTTAGTAGTGTGCGTATCCACCACGTTGGTGTATCAATTGATGACATCGATTTCTCATAGTGTTGATGAGGCGCGCTACTCGATATGGAAGTCCAACTCTTGTTGTACCAGAATTTTAACCCCACAGGTGCTTCCATGCTCAAATTAGCATGCATTGAAAGAGGGAATGTTTCTTTTGAAAATGAGCAATAGCTTGTGATGAAGGATGATCAGCCAGTGTGGCTTTCACTGCCTGATGCTAATGTGTTTATGATTAGTGTTCCCCATATTGTGTATGTAACCATGCCCCATTTATCCAGCCAGGAAAGGGCGATTGTGATTGGTCTCTTGCAGGCTATACTCCAGTAAAACAAGTTGCCCTTAGGATGAACACCTCCCCAAACGCAATCAGGAAACTGTGTTTTTAGCTTCCCTACGCTGGAGCTATAGGAAATGGATTTGTCTTGATGGACGACAATACGCGCCCACATAGGGGAAGAGTTGCTAATCAGTTCTTGGAAGATGAAGGTAGCGTTTGGTTTGGCCCGCGAACTCCCCAGATCTCAACCCAATCGAGCATCTGTCTGTGGGATCAGTTAAAGTGGGCCGTGGATCGTAGAGTGGATGATCACACTAATCTTGCTAACTTACGTCTTCTGGTACAACAAGAGAGGGATGGGATTCCACAGCATCGAGTGGCGCGCCTCATCAACACTATGAGACGTCGATGTCGGCAAGTCGTACAACAACGCGGCGGATACACCCGCTACTAAACATACAAATAATTTATTTGAAATTAAACGTTATTTTAGCAACTTTTGAAATGGGACATTCCGTCATTCAATACGTGCTCACTCGAGCATGACAGAACCTGTTGATTTGAAATGTTGGTCAAGTATTGGTATGAAGCCCATAATCATTTGACTGAAAACCCCATTTCATTCCAATGTATTGTTTTGGAAATATAAGGGAACCCCTAAAGGGGAACTTACTTCTTTTGAAGTGTTTAGTTAAGGGGGTCTTTGTTTTATAGTTGAGGGTCTTTGTTTTGTAGTTGAGGGGGTCTTTGTTTTATAGTTGAGGGGGTCTTTGTTTTATAGTTGAGGGGGTCTTTGTTCTATAGTTGAGGGGGTCTTTGTTTTATAGTTGAGGGGGTCTTTGTTTTATAGATGGTGTGACCGGTGACGTAGTGCCCGGCGGTTTGCGTGCGCACCTACAGGGAACGGTGCTTTAATTCACACTTGATTGATCATTACTTACCATGCTTACGGTGTAATAGTGCAGAAGTCATGGTATGCATCCCTAAGCACAATGAGAGACCAGGTACTAAATCTGGTTGCCCGGCGGTTTGCGTGCGCACCATAAGGGCATGTGCTTTTAAAATTGGCGCTCAGTGATGTGTGTTTTGCTTTCATAGTATGATGTATGCAGTAGTCATGGACTAGTACCCCTAGCATGTCTTTAGACCAGGCGCTAATCAATATGTAAACACTACTGATGTAAACAACGGTCACCTCATCTATAGTTAAGGTGGTCTTTGTTTTATAGTTGAGGGGGTCTTTGTTTTGTAGTTGAGGGGGTCTTTGTTTTATAGTTGAGGGGGTCTTTGTTTTATAGTTGAGGGGGTCTTTGTTTTATAGTTGGGTGGGTCTTTGTTTTATAGTCGAGGAGGTCTTTGTTTTATAGTTGAGGGGGTCTTTGTTTTATAGTTGGGTGGTCTTGGGTCTTTTTTTTTTTGGGTCTTGGGTCTTTGTTTTATAGTCACCCCGCACGCAGCACAAAGATGACCGCGCCCGAAATTATCACGCTTCGTGGCTGTGCGCGCTTCCTGCAATGTACGCAATACGCTGCTTCAAAGTGTTCGTTCAATTGTAAATCCGCCTAGAATAATACTGTATATAGAGTAGACTAGTAAATCACCACCATGATCACACATTTGCTGCAATGGACCATGAATCAGAGAGGTATAGTTGACACCTCCCTGATACATTACAGTTTAGCTGTTTACAGCTGTTTAATAGTAATAACCACATCAAGCATCAATCAAGCATTCAGTGTGTAAAGTTTGTATTCGCAATACACACGCAGACCCTCCGAATTCGGAGTTTCTGCAGAGTCGCGTTGACATCGGACACAAATTCCCTCGAAATGTCGTATTTTCTACTATTTCAGCTTTCAAAAACAGAATTAAAGGAATAAATAAGGAAAGTACACCCTACCTTTAAATTTTTGGACTATGCCTTCCTCAAATTCTGTTAAAATCTCTTCCAGCGACATTTTGCTGACATGCTCTTTCAAAGAACAGCAGAGAAAAGACAAATTCTTACAGCGCGAAATGCCGAGTGAGTCACATGGTCAAAAAATACGATAAATGCATTTTTCTGATTGGTCAAAACTTTCAATCTTCATGCGGAGTGAAAAACTTGAAACTCGATTAAAGTCTGAGAGCCATATAATGTAATCTCCTAACTATTCAATCTATTTAGATTGACATGCCAATCTTACGGAGTGACAATATTTTCACTCCCGAGTTTGATTGAAATTTTCAATCTTTGGAATTAAGAGAGTATGTGCCCTTCCTCGCCAACAAAAGATGGGACGTGGTCTACGTAGAAAACAGGGATGCTGTCACGACCGTTTCGGTGAAATATAGAGTTCTGATTATGAATAAGGCGATTCACAATATATTGTACATGGGATCAGTTTGGGGAGGATGCCTGAGATAATGATGTGTGCAGAGGACAGTTTCGGTGAAATATAGAGTTCAGATAATGTATAAGGCGATTCGCAATGTTATTCATTGTACATGGGATCAGTTTGGGGAGGATGCCTGAGATGATGATGTGTGCAGAGGACAGTTTCGGTGAAATATAGAGTTCTGATTATGAATAAGGCGATTCGCAATGTTATTCATTGTACATGGGATCAGTCTGGGGAGGATGCCTGAGATAATGATGTGTGCAGAGGACAGTTTCGGTGAAATATAGAGTTCTGATTATGAATAAGGCGATTCGCAATGTTATTCATTGTACATGGGATCAGTTTGGGGAGGATGCCTGAGATAATGATGTGTGCAGAGGACAGTTTCGGTGAAATATAGAGTTCGGATTATGTATAAGGCGATTCGCAATGTTATTCATTGTACATGGGATCAGTTTGGGGAGGATGCCTGAGATAATGATGTGTGCAGAGGACAGTTTCGGTGAAATATAGAGTTCAGATAATGTATAAGGCGATTCGCAATGTTATTCATTGTACATGGGATCAGTTTGGGGAGGATGCCTGAGATAATGATGTGTGCAGAGGACAGTTTCGGTGAAATATAGAGTTCGGATTATGTATAAGGCGATTCGCAATATATTGTACATGGGATTAGTCTGGGGAGGATGCCTGAGATAATGATGTGTGCAGAGGGAAATTTCTGTAGAGCAGCATCCGTGAGACATCGAGCCTTGCTCTCACAGGCTTCTGTTGACTCACGCAACATATTATTTGTCCATGCGTGAAGAATAACGTAATTTGGCCTGTCATATTCACAGTCCGTGACTAGCTTCTGGACGTCAGCAATAGTTGCTCCCCTTTTTGCGTACACTTTTGTCGTTCTTCCTTTACAAAATCTTTGTTCATCTAGATGCGTTTGCATATTGAGTTACTAAAAATGAGAATCTGTGGACAATTTTGGGTCTGGGGTGTGGTTGATGTACGACCGGATGGATGATGGGGTTGATGATGACTTGACATTGGATTTCATTGGTGGTGTACTTGTAGGCTTGGTCACTTTTGGCGTTGTAGGTGTTGGTGGAGTTGTCTTATCAGCCTCCAGAGATTTGGCTGGTCTCGCAATTCATCCGTAAGAATACTGAAGAGGGTTTAACAAGATTGTAGCACTAGTCTGAGCTTTTATTTCTACAGTCTTTCTTATTGGTGATTGCACTTGGGTGAAAGGGATAGCGTGGGTTGGACTATTCAGGCTAGTAACCTGGGCTTGTAGAGTTTCAATCCTGTTGCATTGTTCTTGGAATGTTCTTTTCAGTTGAGCATATGCAGCACGTAGGTCACGGTTTTCAACAAGTTGGGTTTTCAAGGTCCTTGTTGGAGTTTGAAAGTCTTTGGATTTCTTTCTTTAACCTTAATTCAGTATCACCACTGATTGTAGTTTGCATAGATGTGGATGAAACTGGTGTGGAATCAGTTTGGCTGGATTGTTGTGATGTATTGTCAGGGTTCAGTTTGGCTTGAAGTTGAGCTCAGTAGAAAATCTGTCTGGCTTGATAATGTTGTAGTTGTAGTTGGTGATCTGACCATTGTTTTGCGTGGTGTAGATGTAAGATCCTCTTCATATCTGAGCAGAGATAATTCACAGTCATGGGATGAGATGTTTGATTGAGTAATGTAATCAAAAAAGAGATTAGACATACTCAATGGTCACACATACTTCAGAGCTCCAGACAAAACTGTAATATTAAGCCTCATCTACCAAGGATACATTAACATTACATATCATCTTAAAGGGTTTTTGATCAGGAATGTACTGGTACTGATTTCTTCATTATCTTTTGTATATTTGAGGAAATAATTGCTTTTTTATATGATTTTCTTCAAACTTTGTTCACTATATTGGACCTGTTGTGTACGTGGAATTATTGATGTTGTATTTATCCATCATTACCTCCTCCGTAACGTACATTGAACTACACACAAGGACAATGGCTTAATACAGCAGACTGGGATTTCAGGTCAACTTTTATTGCAATTGATGGCTGCAAACCGATACCAAGGGTGTAAAACGTAACTGCTGTTGCTTAATAGCCTCGTTATTGAACATGTCAGAGCATGAAGCTAGAAGAGATGGCCACACCAACTAAAATTGGATGCATCTTGCTGAATGAGGAAATTTCCTTGAGACACCCTCAAGAGTCCTAAAAAACAAATACACATCGTCATTGACTTGAAACAACACCTCTGTTCTGTGTGCATCAATCCATCTATTTGAATAGTCTAAGAAAGTTTTGGGATTATGTTTGTCTGATGGTGACCCCCAACCTTCGATAACTGCCACTACTTGAACCCCCCTGTTATGTGCATCAATCCATCTATTTGAATAGTCTGAGAAAGTTTTGGGATTATATATGTTTGTCTGATGGTGTCCTCCAATAACTGCCAGTACTTGAACCCCCACCCCCTGTTCTGTGCATCAATCCATCCATTTGAATAGTCTGAGAAAGTTTTAGGATTATGTTTGTCTGATGGTGACCTAGTGCGTTTATCCGGCTCGTCCTCACTCTAGATAGGATTCATTAAATCAATTATCTTGTGGGGAAGTGGGATGGCATTTGTCATCAGCTCTACCAACTCCTTTTCAGTCACATCCGTCCATTAGTTCTTGTATGTTTTCAGACCACGTCCAATTTGTAACACCGCGTAATATGGCTGGTAAATGGAGACAGAGCAGGCAAGGCTTAGGCAAAAAAACAAAAAAGTTGACTTGCCCTTTCAGGGCCAGAGTCTGGGTCGGACGGTTGGATTTTTAAATTTTTAAATTTAAACGGAGATACTACACAAACACACGTTTTAAAGATTTTTTTTTTTGATTTTTTATTTTTTTTACATTTTTTGTTTGATGTTTTTTTAATTATTTTTAAACAAGCAGATACTACTCAAAAACATGTTTTCATCTTTCTTTAGTGTTATGTGCTTTTTTCGATTTTTGTATTTTTTTTTTTTTAACTTTGAAAAAAATAGCGACCCTAGATTTCCGAAAATTCGGGTCGGTCGGAAAGGGCAAGTCAACTTTTTTTTTTTGCCTCATGATGTATCTCGGTCTTCCTGCAACCCCAGTGTATGTGACAGACGATTTGTAACTGGTGGCTGTATTTGTATGATCTGTCAACTCTTCAGACAGATGTCTACATACGCTTATTGCATCAACTGTGTCGGAATGAATGTCCACACAAGACACAGCAACTTCTAATACCATTTCAAATCTTAATAGGAGTGTTCCAAAAAGTTCATTATTGGACGTGGTAATGAATTCCTGTAAAACAATCATTTCTTCCAGTTGCGTTTCGATATGGGCGGTTGCGGCCATACTTGTCACTCGAAGGCGCACACCACCAAACAAACACCCACCAAAATATGACACTTGGGATGTTGCTAGTTGACTGTCCGAGATTAGAATGTGGCTATTTTCTTGTATGTACTTGTATTCTGCACTCGTATTAGTGTTCGTAATTTGATTTGATTTATAACATCATTAATTACCAAAAGCAATTACCAAAAGTTGAGGGAGCGTCAAGCCTCCTACCTAGAACTTCGAACTATTTTATCACTACAGGAAGTCATTTGTCATTTGTAGTTGGTGTGTGGTCGGGGCGGGGCTTGGTACTTAATACGTAATTCCCGCTATTATCTTCACGCTGAATCAGAGAGATCAATATAGGAGTTACTGCAACAATGGAAATGGGCACTTTTCATCTGTAAGCACATACCGCGACAACAATACTTTATCGATTTTAACAAACAAGGTGTCAAAATCACCGTAATTAAATTTTCAGTCTCCTGGTATTTTCATTTTTAGAATATAAGTAACAATTTTAAAATTATAGGTGCTTTTACAACAGTGGAGTTACTTTGTTGATGTCTTTATTTGAAAAGTGTAAGAAAGTTTTGGGATTATGTTTGTCTGATGGGGACCTCCAACCGATAACTGCCACTACTTGACCCCCCCCCCTGTTCTGTGCATAAATCCCCCCCCCCCCCCTGTTTTGTGCATAAATCCATCTATTTGAATAGTGTAAGAAAGTTTTGGAATTATGTTTGTCTGATGGGGACCTCCAACCGAAAACTGCCACTACTTGACCGCCCCCCTCCCCTGTTTTGTGCATAAATCCATCTATTTGAATAGTGTAAGAAAGTTTTGGGATTATGTTTGTCTGATGGGGACCTCCAACTAAATAACTCTTCAAAGTCTTTGTCCGTTAATGCTGACAATGCTTAACAAGCCTTTAATATGTTCTGTATACCTAGAAGATACAAGAATATAAAGGGTATAACTACTATGACTACATACTTCTTGGGTTTGGATCTACGACCGTATTGCTTTCCTTCAAAGTCTTTGTCCGTTAATGCTGACAATGCTTAACAAGCCTTTAATATGTTCTGTATACCTAGAAGATACAAGAATATAAAGGGTATAACTACTATGACTACATACTTCTTGGGTTTGGATCTACGACCGTATTTCTTTCCTTCAAAGTCTTTGTCCGTTAATGCTGACAATGCTTAACAAGCCTTTAATATGTTCTGTATACCTAGAAGATACAAGAATATAAAGGGTATAACTACTATGACTACATACTTCTTGGGTTTGGATCGACGACCGTATTTCTTTCCTTCAAAGTCTTTGTCCGTTAATGCTGACAATGCTTAACAAGCCTTTAATATGTTCTGTATACCTAGAAGATACAAGAATATAAAGGGTATAACTACTATGACTACATACTACGATAACTAACTACCACACTTCACTACCAACCGATAACTGCCACTACTTGAACCCCACCCCCCTGTTCTGTGCATCAATCCATCCATTTGAATAGTGTAAGAAAGTTTTGGAATTATGTTTGTCTGATGGTGACCTCCAACCGATAACTGCCACTAGTTGAACCCCCCTGTTCTGTGCATCAATCCATCTATTTGAATAGTGTAAGAAAGTTTTGGGATTATGTTTGTCTGATGGTGACCTCCAACCGATAACTGCCACTAGTTGAACCCCCCTGTTCTGTGCATCAATCCATCTATTTGAATAGTGTAAGAAAGTTTTGAGATTTTGTTTGTCTGATGGGGACCTCCAACCGATAACTGCCACTACTTGACCCCCACCCCCTGTTCTGTGCATCAATCCATCCATTTGAATAGTGCAAGAAAGTTTTGGGATTATGTTTGTCTGATGGTGACCTCCAACCGATAACTGCCGCTAGTTGAACCCCCCTGTTCTGTGCATCAATCCATCTATTTGAATAGTGTAAGAAAGTTTTGGGATTATGTTTGTCTGATGGTGACCTCCAACCGATAACTGCCACTAGTTGACCCCCCCCCCCCCCCTGTTCTGTGCATCAATCCATCTATTTGAATAGTGTAAGAAAGTTTTGGGATTATGTTTGTCTGATGGTGACCTCCAACCGATAACTGCCACTACTTGACCCCCCCCCCCCCCCCCCCCCCCCCACTGTTCTGTGCATCAATCCATCTATTTGAATAGTGTAAGAAAGTTTTGGGATTATGTTTGTCTGATGGGGACCTCCAACCGATAACTGCCACTACTTGACCCCCCCCCCCTGTTCTGTGCATCAATCCATCTATTTGAATAGTGTAAGAAAGTTTTGGGATTATGTTTGTCTGATGGTGACCCCCAACCTTCGATAACTGCCACTACTTCCTTGGCCTCTGCACTGTCACTTTCCTGTAACGCTTGAGTAATGCATATAGCAGGTATCCTGCCACATATTGCAAAACACTTCTTTCTCCTCTTTTGACAACACCTCCTGTTTCGTTATTACCATTTATTGCAATTCGTTGTTGCGGTGCCGGTTTGCAAAATAAACAAAGCCAGTTTACAGCATCCAATTCAGCAGTCGTGGTACTCACGGTAATGCAATCGCGATGGAATAGCTTTGGAGTGCAGTTTCCATTTGAACATAAAATAGTGTCACCATCCAATGGTGGTCTGGTAGGTCCTTTCTTATCTCTCCGTAAGCCCATTCCTGACGACCCTGCCAGCTCCGCCTTTGAAAATACAAGCATTAATGCTTCGTTTAAAAGTATACTGTTTTTTTGCTTCGCCTTGCAGGCCCTGGTGACCATTTCTCTGTAGCCAACACGGCTAACCAGCATGTGGGCATACTTGGAAGGATCGGCTGGCTAGCATTCTATGCAAAAAACAAGGCAAAAATATGAGTAGTTACAATCATCTTGATTTGTGAAAATTCCACTAGAATTATTTAATTAAAATAAAAACAAACTGATGCCTGACTTTTGAAATTTGTCAAAATTTAAAAAATATGGTTTCATGAAGAATAGATGATAATTGGTTGGGTCCAAGCAAGGCGAGAATCAGGTCAAAGCTCAAAAGAAAAGGGGGAATATTTTAGGGGGGTTTTTCTCACAAGAATATACATCTCTGTAACCCTGTAGGGTCATTCTGTGTCAATTAATCCAATAGGTTCAACCAGGTGTAGCACTGGATCAAAAATGTAAGAGGTCCCGTGACATTTTTCAGGACCCTTTAGGACTGCAAAAAACAAATGGTTATCCTGATCCTGGGAAAATTATAAGCTAAAATTCCAATAAGCTAGTGGAGGTATACAGTCATCAAAAAAAGTAACTATACAGGTAATAAATGGACTTTTAAGTCTAAAAATATATATCCTACCTAAAATTATTAAATGAAAAAGTTGTTGAGAAATTTATCTTCTTTAATATGAGATATTGCACGCTAGGATCGCTAGGATTGAGGAAGTGACACTCCAAAATGTAAGGTTAGGTCCGATTTTCAATTTCACATTTCTACACGCGGACCCAGCTACGGGTACATTCAATCGATTATCGGTAGTGCAATTGGGGATGCATGCACAGGTTGGATAGTCGGCCGTATTGTCCCGATGGATCAATACGCCACACAAACGCTACCTGTCATACTCTCCCCCGTGTTGAAAAGTAAAATGTGAAAATGAAGTTGTGACTTTACCTTACTTTTTGGATTGTTACTTCTTCAATATTTAACAGATCCTAGCGTGCAATATCCCATATTAAAGAAGATAAATTTCTCAACAACTTAATAATTTAATATTTTTAGGTAGGATATATATTTTTAGAGTTAAAAGCCCATTTATTACCTGTATAGTTACTTTTTTTGATGACTGTATACCTCCACTAGCTTATTGGAAATTTAGCTTATAATTTTCCCAGGATAATTTTTTTTTGCAGTCCTAAAGGGTCCTGAAAAATGTCACGGGACCTCTTACATTTTTGATCCAGTGCTACACCTGGTTGAACCTATTGGATGAATTGACACAGAATGTAGACAACTAGTGTTTTAATTAACGAGTGAAATGTAAAATCAGTGATCAGATCAATAATATTCAGAATATCAAATCTCACCTGAAAAGAGCCAGTTTGGAAGTTTGTCGATGATGGTGTCTTAACACTGCATTAATGAAGTGAACAACAGGTTCACTAATAGTAATAGCAAGGGATAGAGTCCGTCTTTATAATATTCGGTGTAGTTGCTGCAGGTAGTCAAATACTGTAACTTTGCAGGGATAGAGTTCATCTTTGTCATATAAAAGTTATATTCAGGAATTGTTATCATAATCCAGCATGGTTAACACGAACTGATGTCCATTTTATAACATCCTTAATGTGTAGAATAATCCAATATAATAATCCAGCATGGTTAACACGAACTGATGTCCATTTTATAACATCTATAACCCTAACCGCACTGAATCTCACTAAATCTCACTGCCAGAAACTATCTCCAGGCACGTGCTGCTGCATTGCCGCGATGACGTCACCTACCGCAGGCATATGTGGCCACGGAGTTTGTGGCCGCATATGACCTAGGGAGTTAGCTCAGTCGGTAGAGGGACAGACTTGGGTGCGGATGGTCCGGCGATCGAATCCCGGGGGGTGCTGGGTGATTTTTCGGGTTAAAAAATAGCACTTTTTCCCCCCTCCCCCCGATACGCACAAAAAACTAGCTTTACTGGTTAGGGTTGTGTAGAATAATCCAATATAATCAGTGACTTTAGGAGAGTGATGGCCAGTGTCATGTGGCTGGCATGGCTGGCATCAGTGAAAAGAGCTATCTTCCTTTGTTGCATGCAGTAGAGTGACTCATCAATTTTAGGCAAGGCCTAAGTGGTCACTGGGGGTGGTCAATATCTGGGCTAGCATACATGAGGGCAGTATACCACTATTTAGGGTGTGGGTTACACTCATTTATACAAAACGCGACATTACACGTTTGTGCCATACCTATAGACCATTTCAAATTGAGATCGGAAATCTTCGGAAAAACAGGTCACGTGGAGTAGGTGCGTTGCGCGTTCTTCGCAACAGTTGATCGCATTCACAGCATTGTCCTAGTTGGTTGTCCGCCTCAGTGATTTACTATGTTCGCATACACGCGTGCACACATGAAGAGTAAAACGTGGAACGAGACTTCTTTTTTTTATCAACAAAGGCGCTGACGGACAAATTCCAAATGTATCGAGCAGACGGTAAAAAGTGAAAATATTACCCCAAATCTCTTTCATCTCACTCGTTTTTGTAACTGAAATGCCGCAACATCAACTTTGTGAGGGATACAATCTATCACCAACACCAGCGCAATCTACCATACGGGCAGACGGGTGAAAAACACGTTTTTTTTCTCCGGCACATGGCCATGACCTGTCAGGAGCTGACAGGTCATGGAACCGAGTGTCAAACACTCGGCTAATCGTAAACATTCGGAACCGATCGTATATTTTCGGATTTGAAATGGTCTATTCTTGCTGAATGGTACATTGGCAAAGATTGTGGTTTTAGTACGGCATAATTCGGCGAATAAGGCAATGCGTCAAAGACAGCTGCCACTATCGCAGCTGGCCTGTGTTCGAGAAATGGTCATGCCCACTACAGCAACAGCATTGCTGTCAAGGAGGTTATCCCTGTCTTTTATCAGGAGATGCTGAGCCAAATTCCGGGGGGGGGGGGGGGCACTCAACTTTTTTGGGTAGGGGTGTGCCGCACAGGATCTCAAAAAGGGGGGCTACAGAACTGAACTGAGTGGATTTTATGACGAAAAATAGGGTCTTAGGAACTGATTTTTTCAAAAAAATTAGGTCTTGAGAACTGGCCTATAGTTCAATTTTGATTAGCAAGAATGCAATTTCGAAAAATTGGGGCTTTGGAACGCAAAATCTCACGGTTTTTGAATTTTCAATAAAATGGGGGTCTTAAGAACTGATGCAGGCTCAAAAGGGGGCTCATAAGAACTAGCAGCAGAGGGTGAAAAAGGGGTCTTCAGCGCGGCACATACCTATACCCTTTTCCAATGTCAGTGCCCCCCCCCCCCCACCGGGCCAAATTAGGCTTAGCCAGCCACTGTGTTGCTTACAGATTAGTTGTAAAACCAAACCATGATATCAATCATACCATCACTGAAAAATTCACTGAAAATCTGCAATTCCGTTGGTGGCTGATGCGGATATTGCATCGTTGTTTGTCGCAATGGTTCGTTGCCATTTGGGTGCTGAATATATGTTATTAATCAGTTCCAAATTGACAAGAATTGTGAGGTTTGGATTTGTCTGTGCACAAAAAGAATCCATGTTGCTGCACACATTAATTTATGAATGTAGTATGGCTTACTAAATAAAAGTATTATGTACATAATGGATAGAAATATAAGTTGAAACAAAATGTTTAAAATGGCCAATGGACAGAGAGGATGGTTCCCTTGTATATTGTCCTGCATCGTCTGGGTAGGTGTTCTTAATTCTAGCATGCACACAAGCTGAGAGTTGAACCTGTATATCTTTACCAAAAGTTGAGTCCATTTTAGTTATTGATGTGTTGTTGTGTTTTTAAAAGTCCAATGGTCAGAGGATGGTTCCCTTGTATTATCCATCGTCTGGGTAGGTGTTCTTAATTCTAGCATGTACACAAGCTGGGAGTTGAACTCGGATATCTTTATCAAATTTTGTGTCAAAGTTGAGTCCATTTAGTTATTGATGTGTTGTTGTGTTTTTATAAGTCCAATGGTCAGAGGATGGTTCCCTTGTACTGTCCTGCATCGTCTGTGTAGATGTTCTTAATTTTTGCATGCACACAAGCTGGGAGTTGAACCCGGATATCTTTACCAAAAGTTGAGTCCATTTAGTTTTGATTTTTTTGTTTGTATAATGAACAGTGGATGGTTCCCTTGTATTGTCCTGGGTCATCAATGCATACAGGGCGTACCCAGCTTTTGGAAACTTGGGGGGGGGGGGGGTCCCGACCATAGTTGTACCGACGAAAGGCATGATGTACCGACAATTTTTTTTAAAGACTCCCAAAACATTTTTTTTCCTGTGACAAGCTGAAATCTTGATAAGTGGGGGCGGGGGATGAAGTTGTGAACATAAACGGTCAAAAAATATTGCATGGTCAAAATCGCAAATCTACTGACGGAGGGTCGTTTTTACCGACGGGGTTATTTCGGGGGGGGGGGGGGGGGGGGAGGCAGGGCCCCCTGGACACGCCACTGAATGCATACTCATTGTTCAGACTGTCATCTTGCCCTCCTCTGCCATTTTTCTGTAAAGTAGAGCCAAGTTATTATAACAGTAGTATGATTGGGTCCATTCTGGCTGCTACAAAGGAGTTGGCCTGTGTGATACACCCTGTGTTGTTCTGGTCTGCCTCTGTAACAACCAGAGATTACAGATCACTTAAGATTGTCATCATTGGGAGCAGATAGAGAAAATGGGTGTAAAAAGAACTAAATTAAAGCAGTATGCCCTAGAAACTCAGCTTCCCCGGATCAATTACCCGGGGAGCTTCGCCAACATTTTCTTGGGTATTTTCTTCCGGTGGCTGTGTCTCAGGCTCATGCTGATATGCACGTATTAAGGTTGGTGTCAACCCTGTTTGGCGCCAAATTATCAAGCACTGTAACTTTTAAATTATAAATGTGATGTACATAAAAGTATACATTTCACCAAAATCATCTGATAAAAAACATTTTTTTGGCACTTTTTGGTCAATATTTTCAAAACAAACAAATTTTAAGCCAAAAAAAAAAATTAGCTCCTAGATAATTGACTTTAGATAATTTTGGTGAAATTTTGGAATTTTGAATCAAAAACTGATATTGTTAGGTTGTCTGAAAATTTTTGACGCCAAAAAGGTGATTTTTGGGCAAAAAATGTAAAAATCACTAATTTTAGTAAAATTTGATACCAAAAATGGATTCTCTGACTCATTTCATTACAAAAAATGTATACTTGTATGTACATCACATTTATAATTTAAAAGTTACAGTGCTTGATAAATTTGGCGCCAAACAGGGTTGACACCAACCTTAACCCGCCGGCATTGTTTTCCTTGTCAGTTTCTTCAGGCCAAAAATAAATTAAAATGTTTGATTGTCCATAGATCGCTTTCAAAAGTTGGGTAGATCGGTCGGGATGTTTTTTGTTTGTTTTCATTCTCCCTAAGCTTGCCCTTTTTCAGGTACCAAAAGTAAAATGAGATGTACTGTTGTGGTAAACCAAAACGGGGGGGGGGGGGGGGGGGGGGGAATCTGTAATCTGTAATATTTTTGATGAGTATTTTTATTTTCTAAACACTTTAAAAACAATTTTTTTAATTATTATTTTCGATTAAAATGTGTAAAATAAATTCAACACAAAAATTGAAATTGTTGACACAGCATAATTAGGAAGTGTTGATGTCAAATCGGCTTAAGTATGGTACTCTTGGTGGTCTCCATTTAACCATGATCAAAATTATCCATGCGATGCTATGAGGGTGGCGAGTTCAAAACGCATGGCCTTAATTAATTTAAGTCAATACCCAAAACACTTACAATTGCTTGTAAAATTACATATATGAGGGTTGCAAACTTTTCCAACATACCCCTAAACACTGACGGAGCTCATCAAAAATATAACCGTTTTACAAAAGTACATTTAAAAGTTTAAACTTTAAATTGTGTGGTCCGCTCATTCTGAGAAGAACACATCCATTCCTGTGTAATATTTCTATTCCTTGCAAATCCATACACTCTGGGGATAAATCAAGTTTCAAACAGTGGCGTCCAGGGGGGGCCCCTGAGATAACCCCGTCGGTAAAAACGACCCTCCGTCGGTAGATTTGCGATTTTGACCATGAATTTTTTTTGACAACTTCATCCCTACCCCCCACTTATCAAGATTCCAGCTGGTCACGGGATTTTTTGGGGGAGTCTGTCAAAAAAATTGTCGGTACATCATGCCTTTCGTCGGTACAACTATGGTCGGCCCCCCCTCCCCAGTTTCCAAAAGCTGGGTACGCCACTGCTTTCAGATGCCTTCAAGACAATGCTGTAAATATGCATTAGACTGCTCCAGTAATGACATACCTTCACATTTTATCAGGAACTCCTCCCAACAAAAAACGGACTCCTCCTCTTTATTCCTCGGGTCTTCTCTATCACTGTATTTATAGTGAAAAAGTGGCCGCAGCTCCTTTGAGGTCAGTGGATTTTCATCCATGACAAATAACGATTTGAATGCTTGCCAGGAAGCTGATGACCACTTCCCATAAACACCCTACGTCATTCATTCCATTCTTAAACTGCTCTGATTCTTCTCGGCAAAGATGATCAATCAGTTTGGTGTCATCCACTGTTAGCGTAGTTGTATATATCGGAATTTGTGGTTTTCAACTGCGTCTCCACAAAATTGACCCAGCAACAAGCCCCTTTTTTGTTGGTTTCACATGCATTGCAGCGCTCACTCAAAGGCAATTACAAATCCGATACCATACAAAGATCATGGACTCTTTCCTGCCATGTGCCATCATATATGACACTGTGACATCATCTTCTCCGATACTCCACAGATGGTGGAAACACATGGACGGACTATGTATACCCAAAACATCAAGCTTGCTGCCACACTCATTTGAGTACATGTGTGTAATTCCCCTTCGACCTTGTTGCATAATTTAATTACCCCCACACATGTTCAGGCATAATCATGTTTATCTCTGATTTAGCAACAGACCAATCAAATGCACGCTATGTGGTGGTTTCGTCCCATTGAGGTCAAAAGGCCGATTAGAAGTAAATTTGTTGACCAATCACGTAATTCGTTGACACTATGTGCATCATTTTCATATAAGTCAATCAAAGAACATTCTTCATCTGAATATGTATCATTATCTGACTCTTCTGACTCTAATGCTCGTGTACTTTTTGTTCTCGTTTTCTTAGTATATTTCTTATTATATTTCTTATGGCCTCCACTGCATTAACTAGCAAAGTGACCTGTTTGACCACAAGAATTGCACTTTTTGTCATGTGCAGGACAATTAGCCTTTCCCCAAATATGTGCTTGGCCACAGAATTTGCAAGGTTTTAAACCTCTATTACTAGCAGTAGCTGCTGTATTTCTTGAATCATATTTTGGTTTTCTGACATAGTTGACATCTGCGGACTGATTGTCAGAGTGTGACATTGTTTTGGCTTGTTTCGCTATAGTTTCGGCACTTTTAACCATGGTAATGCAGCTCTCAAGCTGTAGCTTGCATTCATTTAACAGCTCTTTACGAATGTCATCATCTCTAATACCACATACAACCCTGTCCCTTATCATGTCATCTACCAGTCCACCATATTCACAAGTAGATGCGAGCTTGCGCAACTTAACAACATATTGATCAAAAACTTCAGACTCTGGTTGGTTACACTTGTTGAAACAAAAACATATATAACGTTGGTCTTGCCGCAGCAATATTCTTCCCAAAGCGGAGGATATGTCCATGTTATTCCGTTCCCCCCCTGTCTTAAAAGGTAACCCATTATGGATCTCCAGAGCTCTCTGACCGATACACGTAACAAATGTTGCAACTCTATATTGCATTTCTTCCTTCTTTAAACCGGTCAGTAGCTCGTACGAAGTCCATAATTGTTTTAAAATTTCCCAATTTGACTTTAAATTTCCCGACAATTTGATATTGGGGGGAAAAGGTGGAAAAAAACCCAGTGAATATGCTATCGCATAGCCATGTGTACATGAATCATTTGATCTGTATCGGACAATAAGAAAGTTCAGCTGTACTCGATGCATGGTAGTATCACATCGTATTTGGTATGATAGATGAGAGGTGATTTTACGTATGTCTCCTGACATCTGTTGATAACGCGTTCTTTTGAGGTATATACAGGGTGTCCCAGGATGATTTATACCGGGAACACGGCTGTTTGACTGTCTCGATTTATAATTAAAATGATGGAATAAAAAAAGATTACATAGTGGCCCAGTTATGGTTTGACCTGATTTAGGTAGCGCTAATGAATACGAGTATACGGTGAAAATTTCACGAAAATTGTAGGAGCCATTTTTAAATTATCAGCATTTTCTACTTTACAAACATTTTACATGCAACTCTATGGGAAATGTGGCCGATGAGGGCGCTATTATAGTAAATAATAATATTCAAAGCTCTATTTCTCAGAAATGGCACCTACAAATGTTCTGAAATTTCTACAAAAGATGGCCAGTATATTCAGGTACTTGAATAAGTTAAAACCAGAACCGGGCCAGCAAGTTACGGTGTTCTCAGAATAAATCGGACAAATTATGTGGGATCAAACAGCCGTGGGAAAGGTGCATTTATTTAGCTATGAACAATACTATTGTTATTGGCCAGAGTGCTTATGATTCTAACATCTACAACTTTCTTTGGAATTTTTGCATTTTAAACATCGGACGTTTCTGACCGAAATTATGGACTCTTTTGTTGTAAAACTGGTAGATTCCAAGTTTGACTAAAATTACCTCTTTAAAAACGAATTAAATCATTGACAGTCATTGACCATATATGGCACAAAGCTCAATCCATAAAAATGATACGCAGGTAATTTGCTGCGTCATCTTTTGCTCTCAACTACATAATTGATATCAACTGTTGGTGATGTTTTATGAAGCAATATTTGAATGGTGTAAGGGAATTGTTCTGCTTGAGTGATTTATATCATACTTTCTTAAGCGTCAGTTTTTAATTTTTGATGTAAGTTTGATTAATTGAAATACAACGCACACATTACAATCCTGGAAAAGTCTTGGAACAGTTACTTGTTAACAATGAAATACTAACACACCACTCTGTCCCCTGTGCATGTTGAGAAATATCAATTTCTTCAGCAGTTATTCAAGGTATCCCAACATTGATTGATTGATGGTTGTGGGGAAGGGAAATTGGTGTTTAAGATGTCTTCTTCAGCTGCTAATAGAATAAATGTCATTTGAAAATCTACACAAGTTCAAAATGTATGACACGTTCCAAGGACTCTTCCTTCCCCCAAGATTATAGTCTAGTGCCCTATTTCTTTAAGGTAAACATTTATCTTAAGGTTAGTTATATATTCTTCTGAAGGTTTTTAAAGGGGCATTAAGAGATGTGGTGCAGGCGGCGCCCTCAATTACAAAAATATATGATCAAAACTGTGATTTGTATATTTTTACAATTGTATTACATGTATGAACTTACACCTAAAGGATTAAGAATAATCAGCCCTCTTTGTACAACAAAACGTTGATTCAAAAATACTGATCTCCGCTAAATCAGCATATTACGTCAGACAATATCCCCCTGCAGCACGCGTGATAAATATCGCGAACCATATTTGCATAGAGGGCGTTTTTCAATGAAAAGCGATGGTATTGTTTTAATCAAGTTTTGCTGTATTTAGTTAGTAGAACAACACTAATGGCAATTTTTAATGTTCATCTTGAATTCTGAAGTAAATTAAAAAAATTAAAAAATGTCAACACCACTTAATGTCCCTTTAACTCTTCTTTTGTAATATGTTAAAGAATTCATGGTTCGATCTTCATGAAAGGGGGACTCAAGTAAAGCTCTGGATGTACGTCCGAATCCATGAATGTCAATTTAAGCAGAATTCTTTAATAGTCCGAGAGTTCAAGAATCACGCTTGAAGAATCTTAACGTTTAAGAAATTGGGACGGTTTTGTTAGTCCATATTGTACTTATTTAAACTCGCTAGTCATAAGGGTCACTAGTTATAAGGGTCGCTAGTCATAAACTAGCCCTACCCTAACCCTAACCATACCTTAACCCTAAATCTAACCCTAAACCTAACCCTAAACCTACCCTAAACCTAACCCTAACCCTAAGATACTTTTATGACTAGTGCACTCGTGGTATAGGAAAATACACGTTATGACTAGCGACCCTTATGACTAGCGGGTAGACCATTATAATTGTCATGGACGTGCGATGCGTTCAGTAGTCGCCCAGAAACATGTTATAAGTTACTATTATGTATATTCTGTTTTATTGTGTATCATGTGGAACAAAGAGTTGCTAGAGAGGATATTTATGCAATAAATATATGAAACTGTAAACCACAGTTACAGAACTGATATGCCTGTGTTATGTCGTTTGTTTGTAAACAAATGTTGTGTTATCAACAATTTGGGAGTGGGTGTGTTGAAATATTCTACAATTATTATGATATTTTATACCTCAAATTTACCACTTTTTTCATCCAAACCCAAAGGGGCTTTCTTAGAAGAAAATTATTGGGTGTCTACATTCTTAAGACCTACATGTAAGACCCAAAACCTAAGACCCCAATTATGAGAACCTGTAAGGGTTCATTGATTTCCTGTATATAGAACCCTAAGATGGACTATGAAACGCAAATCACTCGCAGCAACTCGACAGATCGAATGACCAGTCGCGCACAAGTTGAACTGCAGCATTTCAAGCCTAGCTATACTACCGACTGATAAACAGTGTTAATCGTTGCTAAACTCTGTTTTTCGATCGGAAAACATTGTTTCTCGACTGATAAACTATTTTATCGAGGTACACATTTTCTATCGAAAAACACAGTAAATTATCAAATTGAAAAACAATATTATTCAATCGAAAAACAATGTTAATAAAAAAAGTGTTTTTTGAAAAACACAGTTTTTCGATCGAAAAACATGGTTAATCAATAAACTATGTTTATCAATTTGAAAAACAATGTTGGTCAAATTAAAAAACAATGTTTATCAAATTGAAAAACAATTTGATAAACTGAGTTTATCGAGATAAACATTGTTTTTCGATCGAAAAACTAGTTTATCGATAAACTCTATTTATCAAATGGAAAAACAATGTGTTTGGATCTATAAAAATTGCTCATCCATAAACTATGTTTTTCGTTCATCAGTCGAAAAAGCAATGTGTTTATCGGCGATAAACACTATATTATACATTGAGCTTGTCATACCTGTCCCAACTTATGGAAAGTTGTGTGAGGTCGCCGCTGACGTGATTGTATTGATTGAACAACAATTAAATAAAATGATTTAATGATGTAATTTAGTCATTGGGAAATTAGTAAACTCTGCACAAAAAGAAAGTATCCACTCTTTTCGAGGCACCCTGTGTTCGTTTAATACTTAAGAACCTTGACACTTTCCACGCGGCAGGCGGCTGCAGACGACATTCCAAAATTTCACAAAATGTTTCAAAAATGTCAAATTTGTTAAATTTCATAACCATATTTGGAAACACCATGGAAAATGCATTGAAATAAGTACAAACATGCCTAATATTGGTTGAATAATACTTGGGATAGATTTTGAAAATTGCGAAAGGTTTATGAACAATCTGTTTTGTATATGGTAAAAATAATGGCCGCGTGGAAAGTGTTAAGGAATTCAACAAATGGGAAGGAACAGACTTTTCCTCCCGCGCATTGTGACACCACATTTGTCACGATAGCACCAATATTGATGAAGCAGTGACCATTTGAATTAAAAATGATCCCGGTGGTTTCAGTCAACATTGACTTTGGGTATGCATGATCGTTCCAAAACTCGCGGGAAAGGGGGGTTTTCTGTACCCTGTCCGCGATTTTCCCAAATTAGGGGTGATTTTTGAAGTTACACTGTAAAATGGTGTCTTACAGAACCATGTAAGACACATCTTGGCAATAGACATGTCTTAGAAAACAAGTGTCTTGCCTGAAGACACTTTGTAAGACATGACTCAATTAAGTTGGTTGTAAGACGTCTTCAATTAGACACAAGTCATGTATGTATACAAACATCTCGCAAGAAGACATGTCTGCTGGTTAGACACATGTCTCTAAACTTACGCGTCTCCCTACCTGCTACATGAGACGCGTCTTACAAATGTGTCTTCTGTCAAGACATGACTTGCATAGAGACATGACTTGTGTCTTCATGTCTTCTTTCTTCATGTCTTACACTGTGTCTTCAGGCAAGACACTTGTTTTTGTTTTCTTTGTTATCTATTGTTGAAGACATGTCTATTGCCAAGATTCAAAAAACACCCCTAATTTGGGGAAATCGCGGACATACTGTAAGTCCGCGATGTCCAAAAATAAGGGGTCATTTTGAAACCTATGTCCGCAATTTCAAAAAATGAGGGGTCTTTTTTGGAGAGGTAAATGTCCGCGAAGAAGAAAATAAAATAGAATGTCCTTGTTTTTGGGCAAATAGAGGGTTTATATAGAAAGTGTCCTTTAAATGGTGAAAAAGGGGGGTTATTTTCAGTCAAAATGTCCGCGTTTTTGTGCGAAAAAGGGGTCAAATTGGCAAAATTGTCCGCCAAACGCTGTCAAATAGGTTTTTTTCAAGATCGTGGAACGATCATGTGTTACCCCTCTGAATACGAAGAGAGAACACAGGGACCATGAAAAGAGCGTACACAAAACAGAACATCTAAAGGGTACCGTAAACGGGGTGAATAGGGACATGGGGGTGAATAGGGACAAAAATGAGAACAGTTTTCGAAATGTCAATTTTTTTTTATTTTTGATGTATACTATTTATGTTCTTTTTCCCCAATGTTTAAAGAGCAATATGATAGTGTTCATAAAATGGTTCAGTTGATGTGAAAGAGCAGTTTAAAGGCTTATTATGTAGACATAATATCATCTCAAATGTTTGACTCATTTGGGTACAAGAAAACGATTATGGTCTGGATAAGTGTACATAATTTATGTCCCTATTGACCCAGTTATATATGCTTGATTGAAAGCTTCAATTTGTTAGCTTTTAGGGCTTTTATTTTGCCTTTGTTGACCAGAAATGTTGTTAAAACTGATACTATAACTTTAATATGTCATAAACCAACTGTGCCAGATATACTTCATGCTAATATTCTGAGAGATGAGTGTGCTATTTTTATTTTTGTTCATTAGTATTTTTCACATAATTATTATAATGACACATAATAATATTTATCTCCATATTTGTAGAAAAGATGAACATTTGATACTAAATTGTTACCATATCAATTAGAATATGAAGCTCAATTCAAATAATAACATATTTTCTGATCTTCAGGCACCTAAATAACTCTTTACCTAAATCAGTCAAGTATTTATTTCCTTGTTAACTGACACGTCTAAGAAATATTGTTAAAAAATAATTTTCAATAGTTATAGTGGTAAAAACTACTTAAAAGTGACTGTTTTGGTTTTTTAAAACTCACTCAATATCCATATTCACCCATATGTAGAATAAAACAGGTAAAAACTCTTTAAATCTATTGATTTCCCTACCCAGAATAATGCTGTCCCTATAATGGGCTATTCCAGATAATAATGAACCATTGAGGACAAATTATTTTTTTAGTCCGGAATTCCATGACTCCCTCTATGAAAAGTTTATGGAATTCCAGACCAAACTTCAAAAAAGTATGGAATTCCAGATCAAACTTCAAAAAAGTATGGAATTCCAGATCAAACTTTTAAAAAGTATGGAATTCCAGATCAAACTTGAAATCTAATCTAATTTAAGGCAATTTGTACAATAAAAGGCAAAACATTTGTGTCTAAATGGTGATGCTGGTGCCACCACTGGAAAGAACGCTCTTCTCATGGGTATCAATTTGTATTCAAATGGCCACTGCTTCATCAATAATGGTGCTATTGTGACAAATGGGGTAAATTTGATACTTTTCCCCAATAGTGAACAATACTGACACCCCTATGCAGCACTAGGTGTCAAAATGCACGGGAGGAAATGCCTATAGGAATTAAACACAGGGCGCCTCGAAAAAAGTGTATACTTTCTTTTTGTGCAGTGCTTATGTGATCAGCATTAGAGTTCTGAAAGTTCTTTAAATATCCTTAAGAGGTTCTTACAAGGTTCTATAAAGAATCACCCAAGGTTTTATATAAAGAACCTGTTTAGGATCTATGAATAACATTAAAAAGTTCCATAAAAAGCCTTAAAGGGACATTAAGTGGTGTTGAAAAGTTTAAATGTTTAAAAATTTACTTCAGAATTCAAGATGAACATTAAAAATCGCCATTATTGTTGTTTCTACTAACAAAAAACACAGCAAAACTAGATTTAAACAATATCATCGCTATTTATTGAAAAACGCCCTCTATGCAAATATGGTTCGCGTTATGTATCACGCGTACTGCACGGGAATACTGTCGGACGTAAAATGCTGGTCCCGCGGGATAAGCATTTTTTGAAACGACGTTTTCTTGTACAAAAAGAGCTGATTTTTCTTAATCCTTATAGGTGTAAGTTCATACATGTAATACAATTATAAAAATAAACTAATCTCAGTTTTTATCATAATTGAGGGCGCTGCCTCCAACACATCTCTTAGTGTCCCTTTAAGGTTCTGCCTGTAAAGAACCTCAAATGGTCTTCGAGACGAGGGGGTGTATCAAAAAGTTCTTGACATCACCCATGCAGAAGTGAAGGAGCTATATCGATGAAATTTTGTCTGTGTAATCACTGGTCCTTAAAAACATTATGGTGCAAAAATGGTCTCATAAGTATGTATACTTTTTATACAGGTGGCGCTAGATGCCAAGGCCATGTAAATCAATGACGTCTTCCAACGGTACATGGTAAATCATAATGGTCCAATAACTGATTCTTGTAGGTCGCCTTCCAGAAGAATATTAGGCTCAGATTTGTTTTTAAATTTTGTCATTTGTCACTCGTAGGTCTCAATTTATCTCTGTAAATGACAACATTTCTAAACCTCATACTCCTCTGGAAGGCTACCCACAAGGACCCGTTTTTAAACCATTATCGTTTACCATGTACACAGCACTGTTGGGAGACGTCATTGATTTACATGGCCTTGGGATCTAGCGCCACCTGTATAAAAAGTAAACATTACTTATGAGACCATTTTTGCACCATAATGTTTTTAAGGACCAGTGATTACACAGACAAAATTTCATCGATATAGCTCCTGCACTTCTGCATGGGTCATGTCAAGAACTGTTTGATACCCCTCGTATAAAGGTTGTTAAAAGGTTCTGCGGGTCGGTAAAAAGTCTTTATAATGTTGAACAGATATTCTATAACGGTCCTTAAAAGGCTCTATAAAATATGTCCTTAAAAGGTTCTATAAAGGTTCATAAAATGATCTATAATCGTCCTTGGTTATATTAAAGTTCTTGAAAGTTATATAAAATGTCTTAAACGGTTTAGGGAAGTTCTATAAAGGTTCTATAAAGGTCCATAAACAATTCCATGGAGGTCTTATAAAGGTTCTATAAAAGTCCTAAAGAGGTTTTAAAGATCATTAAAAGGTGCTATGAAGAAAATCTTATTAAATGCGCTATAAGAGTTCCATGAAGGTTCATAAAGATCCTTTAAAATCTATGATGTTCCCTAAAAGGTTCTATGAAGACTCAAGGAGTTATGTAAAGGCTGTGAAAGATTATGCCCTTCAAGGTTCCTGAAATGTTCTATAAAGGTTCACAAATTGGTCTATAACGATCCTTGAAAGGTTCAATAAAGGTTCTTATAATGGTTCTTTTAGAAGATTTTATAATTTTCTTAAAAGGTGTGTAAAAAAGTTCTCAAAAGGTTCTATATTTTTATTTATAGTGCTTTATTTATTGAGGGTAATACTTTAGTGAGCACTGCTTTCAAGTATAATAGGCCCTCATTTTATGCATACCATGTGATAATATAATCATATAATAATAAATATTAATTCATGTGGTGATACATGACTTAAATTGACTCAGTGACATATTTCTTAACTCAATACATATTTCTTGTGAAATATTGTTTCAAAGAGAAGAAGCTCTATTTATAGCATGGAATGTAGGCTACGCTTACCAGAATTGGCCTTTTTAATTTGGATAAAGTATCCGATGTGTGATTTCTAGTTGTATGACTATATAAGAGTATGACTGTTATGTACAAAGTCAGATTGACATTACAATAATCTTAAACATTTGAAAACAATAATAAGCATTTTATTAGTCCACCTCTCATTTAGTTTTACCCATTTGAGTAAAGGTCCATAAACAGTTCTACAGAGGAAAAAAAGGTTTATTTTATAAAGGTCTTTACACGGTTCTATGAAGGTTTGAAATTGCTCTGTAATATGGTCCTTAAAAGGTTCATTAGAGGTCCTTTAAGGTTCATGGAAGGTTCAGTGGCGTAGCTAGGATTTTTGACTGGGGGGGGGGGGGGAAATGTCCACGTTCGTAAAAACATTTTGAAAATTGACAAAGTCCCTCACCGAAGACTCATTGAAAAACTCCGGGCACATGGAAAGGTAGTAAAATGGATCAATCATGGCTGGCAGACAGAACCAAGAGAGTTTAGTACATACAAGGAGCAAAATCAGAAGAAAGCCAAGTCCAAAGTTCAGTTGTGCAAGGATCGGTACTAGGACCCCTGTTTCCTAGTCTTCATGAACGACTTAGAAGATGATGTAGACACAAAGATAAGCAAATTCGCAGACGACACAAAGCTATCAAGACCGGTACCAACAGATCAAGACATACAAACGCTTCAAGACGACCTCAACAAACTGACCGACTGGTCCAAAAAAATGGAAAATGACTTTCAACGTCACTAAATGCTCAGTCATGCTAAAGGCCACAACAATCCTCACCATAATAGATGGACAGCAAAGCATTGAACAGCCCAAAGAGGGAAGATCTTGGAGTATGATGGATAGACGACAGACCCCATGTAGAGTCAGACTACTGTATCCAACTTATGGAGACCACATCTATCCATAGACATAAAACTGCTAGAGGGAGTTCAACGAAGGACATCCAAAACAATTCCAGAACAGAAACACATGCCATATGATGAAAGACCAAAGAAACTAAACCTCATGACCCTAAGAGGACAGAGGAGAGCAGACTTCCAATAAGTATACAGAATCTTCAACTCATCGGATTTATTCCAGCTAGCTGAGAGGTCATTCATACATGCTCCAAAAACAACACATGAGGTCGAGGGTAGACGCAAGAAAATACACTTTCAGCCAATGAGCCAAAGAGTCATACAAGACTGGAACCACCTGCCAGAGTCAGCTGTGAGCGCACCGACAATTAACACCTGTAAGTCAAATATCATGTCACATTTGGGTTACTAAGGGCGAATAGCCCCCTCACCCTTGCCATACTACACATCTATGGTTTGCACTTGCAACCAAGATGAAGAGTGTGGCACTTCAGTAAGTTCAGTAAGTTCAATTTCCGTTGGTTTCAATGTAACTATGGATTTTGATTATAATTACCCCATATTCATCACATGTTGGAACTTAATTATTTCAACCTAAAATCGTTGGAGTTGGATAACCAACATCCAGCGTTAGTATCATTTTTTAAAATTTAAACAGTTGAAAAGCGTTCGTCCCATTCACTTGGTCACGTAACCTCGTCGTACGCAGAATCTAACCTCGAATATTCCCGTGTCCGGCATCGTCTGCTTGAAATCGATGTATTAATAGCGCCCTCTATAGATGTTTACCTGCGCTATTTTGCCGTCCCATCATGCCGTGCGAAAACATCATATTTGCCATCGACTAAAACTCATAATTGAAAATCGACTATTTTGAAACCAAATATGTGAGAACCTGATCAATTGTTAAGGTAAGAATCTAGTATAAAAGGAATATTTAAAGTATGCTCTAATCAACACTGTGTCGAAATACATCAGAAATGTTGGAAACTATTGATAAACAGCAGTAGAAATGGTTGTTTACTGTTGCCAAGTGAGGCTTCCGAATTTGTTTCCGACGATAAAAAGTATAATTGATTGTATCAGTATCAGTATCAGTATCGGTTCTGTCGGTAGGGTATAACTTCTTATACATTTCACCAACTTTTACGAAAATAACTGGATGACTCATGCAAGCAGGACGCGATGTTTTGGGTATTAGATGTTGAACTAACTTAAAGGTGCTTCCTAAAGGCATCAGCAGATGGTGCGTTTACAGCTGCTTCAGTAAGGCTATTCCACTGGGTTACGGTGCGAACGAAGAATGATTCCTTGTGTGCATTCAGTCTGGCATATGTTCTCTTATATTTCTGTGTGTTGCTCTGTCTGTGTCGTGAGTCGTTAGCTGGTGTCAGGTATTCGTCGGCGTCAATTCCAACAAGTCCCTTGTTGATCTTGTATAACATTGTCAGTCTATTGTTTTTCCTCCTATGTTCAAGTGTCTCCCATTTTAGTTTGGTCATCATGTCAGTGACGCTGCTGTGTCTGCGGTAGTCTGCACAGCAAAATCTTGCCGCTCGTCTATGTACCATCTCAAGTCGTCGTTTTTGTACAACAGAGAATGGGTCCCAGACCTCACATGCATACTCCAGGACGGGACGGACTAACATGTTGTACGTACATGTTTTCACCTCTTTGGTACAAAACCACATGTTTCGTCTCAGGAAACCAAGGCTTCTGTTGGCTTTGCTGATCACATTTTTGATGTGTGGAGCCCAGGTCATCTTGTTGTCAATTTCGACGCCTAGATAGGGATGAGAGTTCACCTGCTGGAGTTCATTTCCACAGAAGATGAAGGTTGAAGTTGGAGGATCCTTCTTATATGTGATACGCATTGTTGAACATTTGGACGGGTTAAAGGACATTTTCCACTTATCTTGCCACTCTTCTAGCTTCTTCAAATCATCTTGGAGGGTTTTGACATGCTGATTGTCATTTCCATTTGTATATATTAGACAGTCGTCTGCAAAAAGTCTGGTTTTGCTTGCGAGTTGGTTCGGCAAGTCATTAATGTAAAGTAGGAAGAGAAGTGGACCTAATACTGTGCCCTGTGGGACTCCCGATACCACGTCTCTTGGCGTCGAAGTCTCTCCGTCGCACACTACTTGTTGGGTGCGGTTGCTCAGGAAACCTCTCACCCATTGTAAAAGCTGGCCTCTGATTCCATAGTGGTGCATCTTATTTAACAGCCTCTCGTGTGGTACCTTGTCAAAGGCTTTGCTGAAATCAAGTATTGCAAGGTGAGTAGTTGTGCCCTCTTCAAGGTTTGTGGTCAGATCGTGGGCTGTCTGGATAAGTTGAGTAACAGTTGACCTCTTGGCCCTAAACCCATGTTGACTGTCAACCAGGATATTCAGCTTTTCAAGGTGCTTCATTGTGTGCGAGTGGATTATGTGTTCCATGATCTTACAAATGATGCTGGTAAGAGAGACTGGCCTGTAGTTTTCTGGTTTGCTCTTATCACCCTTCTTGAAAATCCCTGTGACGTTTGCTTTCTGCCATTGCTGCGGTAAAACGCCTTGGTCCACGGAGCATTGAAAGAGGTCAGTGAGGATAGGTGTTAGCTCTTCAGCCGCTATTTTTAGAAACCATGGCGGCAGGGGCGGAAATTTCTTGTTAGGTGTGGGGGGGATGATAATTTTGGCCTCTAACTTAAAATGAAATTTAGCTGGTACCATCCAGGCGGTGCGCAGCACCGCACTCCGAGCTATGCTCGGACAGGGGGGAGTCTGAGGGGGGATGTGCCCCCCTCCGAAGTAGAAAAAAATTCAATTTTCAAACTCATTTGGTGCGATCTGGTGTATACTTTTGATGAATATTGTATTGAAAAGCCATCGCTTCATCTTTTTCAATAAATATTTTGTTTTTTATCAATGAACAAAAGAAGTTGAGCATTTTTATACTGATATATTCTTGATTTGAGTATAGATGGTTTAAAAGCTCCAACAGGGGGAGTCTGAGGGGGATGTGCCCCCTCAGAAGTAGAAAAAAAATCAATTTTCAAACTCATTTGGTGTAATCTGGTGTATACTTTTGACCAATATTGTATAAAAAGGCCATCACTACATTTTCAATAAATATCTTGTTTTTTATCAATGCACGAAAGAAATTGAGCATTTTTATACTGATATATTCTTGATTTTAGTATAGATGGTTTAAAAGCTCCAACAGGGGGCGTCTGAGGGTGGGGGATATGCCCCCTTGAGAAGTAGAATTGTTTTCAATTTTCAAACTCATTTCGTGCGATCTGGTATACTTTTGACCAATATTTTATTGAAAAGCAATCACTTTATTTCTGATCATTATTGGCTTTTTAAATAGGCAGATAGGCCTATACCAGAAAGAAGTTAATTAGTTACCTCCAAAAGATGGATTCTTAACGTACATACGCGTATGTATACTAACCAACGTACAATAAACTCCGAACGTTCTTATGTCCCTCCCTCCCTCTCTTTTTCCTTTTTTTCCTTCTCCTTTTCCCCCTTTTTTCTTTCTTTTTTTCCTTTTCCCCCCCTTTTTTCCTTTTTTTTTTTGGTAGATGTGAAAAATCAGGGGGGGATGATTACATTGACCATCCCCCCCAGGTCAAAAAGTGGGGGGGATAAATCCCCCCCATCCCCCCCGGGATTTCCGCCCTTGGCTTGCATGGCGGAATCTGGTCGGGGCCGGGTGCTTTTGTAGGGACGAGTTTGTTGAGTTGTTTAAGTACTCCTTCTGGTTGTATGACAAGTGGAGGTATGTCTTCAAAGCTGCTGCTGCCAAGTGATGGGATGTGCTCATTGGTATCTTCCCTGGTGAAAACACTGGCGAATTGGTCGTTGAGGGCCTCTGCTTTTCCTTTGGCATCGCTAATGATACGCCCTTCTACTTTCAAGGCAGAAATTCCAACTTCCTCGCACTTGGTTTTTTTAATGAAAGTCCAGAAAGCTTTGGGATTGTTTTTTATATTTGCAGTCAGATGCTCTGAGATGTACTCCCGTTTTGCCTTTTGGAGACTTCTACGTGTTTTTTTCTGGATAGATTTGAAGTTCACCCAGTCCTGTTTAGATCCAGAAGCTTTGGCCTTATTATAGAGTCTCTGCTTGGTTCTTGTAAGTCTTCTGTACTTCTTTGAAAACCAGGGGAGATTATGACGGCTTGAACTCATTTTTGATGGCACGTGGCGGTCCATTGTGGTTTTGATTTCTGTCTCTATGGCGTCCCACTTTTCTTGAACAGATGCTTGTCCCATTTCAGCATTATACTTCTGCTGGAAGTTGTTAATATCTTTTCTGATTCCAGGCTCATTTGCCTTTTGTCTGATGTAGATTTTCCTTTTATTTCCTTTTCTTCTCTTGGGCTTAAGATCAAGTTTTACTGTTACAATGTTGTGGTCGCTAAGTCCTGGGTCGACTGATAAACCACTGACGAGATTTGTATTATTTGTCATTACTAGGTCCAGGATATTTTCACCTCTCGTTGGTTTAGTGACCAACTGCTCCAATCCATGCTGAATGGATACATCTAGTAGCTTATTTGCTGTTTTTTTGCAAGATGAGCTGGGCGAGATGATGCACATATTCTGCCAGTCAATGTTGGGCTGATTGAAATCACCGCACACGAGGATATCACTATTTGGTGATTTTCTGGCGATGATGCTCAGAGTGCTGTCTAGATCTATCACTGTCTGAATGTCATTGTGTCGTGGTTTATACACTGTTCCCATAAGTAAGGTGCGTTGACCTCTCAGTTCAAGCTGGTGCCAGATTATTTCACTGTCGGTTTTGAGGTCCTTTCGTTCCGTGACAATGATTTCTTTCTTACAGGCAAAAAGAACTCCACCATGATCATCGGTTGTCCTATCTCTTCTGTAAACGGAGTAATTGTCAGGAAGTACTTCCGAACTGCTTATACTGGGGTACAGCCAAGTTTCGGTACCTTGTATGATATCAGGTTTCTGACTCTGTATCAAGAATTCAACTTCTGCTGTTTTGTTTTTGATGCTCTGGAAGTTGATCAGGTGAATTTTTAGAGGGTGTGCTTTGTTCACTTTGGATTTTTTAACAGTCTTGTCCGGTGTGCCGTTACTGTTAGCCGTCGGTTGATTGTCATTAGTCGTCAGATTATTGTCACTCGTCGTCATATTGTTATTTATTATACAATCTGGGCAAAACCACTCAAAGGAATGATTTAATAAGTCTTTGTAGGCATTTTCGTCCATGTTGACACATCCAATATGGAACCAGTTGTCACACTTTCCACAAGGTCCTATGGCAAGGTGATGGTTTCTAACATGATCATTACAATTTCCACACGGGGCAGAACAATCCTGGCAGAACCACTCTTTGTTTTGGTTCTTCAATATTTTATACTCAGTTGAATCAAAGCCAGCACAAACCATGTGGTAAAGGTTGGAACAGTCACTGCAGGCTACTTTCCTGTGGTGTTTATAGATGGAACGATTGCAGGTTTCACACATATGGAGCTGCGTTTTGGCGGGCATTTTGGGTGGGTGAGACGTCATTACACAAGGAATCGGTTGTGCTAAAATAATAGTACTGGTTGTCGTTGAATGAATTTTACTACACATCAAACATCAAGCACCTTGCATCAGGTTATTTTAAAGTTAAGCTAAAAATTGCACATCAAACATCAAATAAATATAAAAACAAATCGTTGGTAGGATCCTCCTCCACTAGTCAGTCTGGTTTTGTTGCACTTGTTGTCCTGCTGCTACACAATATAATAAAGTCTGATTTCTATGATGAATTTTACGACGAATTGCACATTATCAACAAGATGATTTATTTTTACGACGAATTGCACGATATCCACAACATCAAACATCAAAAAATATTAAAATAGTCAATTGCACTGATGATAGTTTAAAATGAAGAATGGATGATGTTAAAAACGACTTGGATTCCACTTATCGTTTTTCCGCTACTCTGCTGCCTCCTATCTGCTAAATGTTAAATAAGTATGACGAATTGCACGATCTCCACAACATCAAGTATCATAAATGTTAAAATAGTCAAATGCACTGATAATAGTTTAAAATGAAGAAAGGATGACTAAAAACAACATGGATTCCACTTATCGTGTTTCTGCTACTTTGTCTTTGTTGTTGCCTATCTATCTGCTCCAGATGTCCTCCTTTTGTTCAGCTTCTCCTACGACGTAGAATAAATGCACAATACTCACAGAAGTTACAATGATGATGGTTCCAAGGTGGATTACATAAATATATCGGGAAATCACTCTAATGTTGAAAGACATCAATGGGGAATCTTCGCTGAATTTCTACTGCGTCATCAAATCTCCTCCGAATTCTGCTACTTTTCGCGAGTGGCGGGAAATTTCACTGTGGGCGTTGGCTGGACCGGTACACAAACTGCTCAAAAATTTCACCAAAATGACGAACATGACGAAAATACACTGCACACCACGAAGACTAAACATATAAAGGTTGATAAAAGTCCGTAAAAATGTTAAGCGATGAAACTAAAGCGATAAAATTTGATGAAATTTGATAAAAGTACGGAGCTTTGCTCCGACACGTCCGGCCTGCATGAGATCGACGGCTGTTTTGATCTTTTTCTAAATCTAATCTTCTTTATCTGATGATCTGTATCTGTAACTTGTAAGTGTAAGCATCCAACAAAACGGTAAAAATCGCATGCCTCTAGAGTTGATGAAGCGCGGATCTAGATTTGATGATTAAATGAATAATTCATTTCATTTAATGATTTAAGTCACCGGCTGGCATGGCTGGACTGGACAGGAGGTTTGTAACTTTGTTGATTACATACATACATACATATGAGATTTTATCATTTTATAAAGCGCTATTTGATTTCATTTAGATCACGGCGCTGGCAGCAAACAAACAAAACAAAAAGGTACAATCAACAAACAAATCAAAATGTACCAATAAAAACTAGTACTTCATGTATACAGAAAGAACAATAAGTAGGAAACAGATGAGTCTTCAGTTGTTTTTAGAAAACTTGTAAGGATTCACAGAGTCTGATGTTGTTGGGTAGATCATTCCATAGTTTAGGACCAGCAACAGTGCAAGATTTATCTATTTATTTATAATTAAATTATATTAAATTAACTTACGACTGAAGTCAATCAATCAAGACAATAGACATATAAATTATAAATAAATACAGAGATAACTTCATCTCGCTGGATCTACGATTCAGCGAGATGAAAGAAATTCTGCGCAACATCTCTATGGTTTGTTTTTTTGGCACAAGAAAAAACTTTACGCATTTAAGTTTTAACAGTAAACAGCTATATTATTATTAATTATTACTATAGTCAGATTTATAATTGAACGAACACTTTGAAGCAGCGTATTGCGTACATTGGGTGAAGCGCACACAGCTATTAGCATGATCATTTTGGATACACGCAAATTCTTCCCCGGGATCGAACGTTACGGAACCCCCGTGTTGTGTGGTGGCATATAAACCCAATTTTCAGTGGTATGCACTTACCGTCCAGGCTACATTTGACGTCTTAGAAAATGTCACTTGGGCTTAGCAAATACTACAGAGTTACAGATATAATTCAAACATGAACATCGGTGGATTACATCGTTGTCAAATTGTATTTGAAGAAAATGGTGTGGTCGGAAAAAAACATGATTCGGCGACATTGTTTTGATAACGTCACGAGGTTATGGTTATAACGTGAATTCTCGTAAAATAGCGTGATATTTTGCATTCGCCGGGATATGCCGTATAGTTCATGAATTTTTCGCCATTAAATCATTTAATAAATCACTTTATAAAGTTCTTGTATGTATTTATATGAATTCTATTTTATCTCTTGTTTTATATGTTTTTGTTGTATTTCTGAAATCTTGATGAGGTCTAATGAGATAAATTAAAAAAAAAACACCTATAAAATACTTACGGAGTATACGGTTTATACTGCTTTGACTATCTGCGGTCCGACAAATCAGTGCGTGGAATTTGTCGGGAAACTTTGACAGTACTTTGACAGTTGTTGAAGAGACACAGGTGGTACACACAGAGGAAGTCGCTTATAGATCTTAATCCGTTTAGACGACATGTATTCACAAATTTTCATTTTCGCACCTCAGATAATGCGCTGTTTTTCTGCTTTCGTTGTTCGGTTTTAAAAATAAGGTAGGTAGGAATGCACTGTGTGAAAACATATTACTGATAATCTTATTTGCAAACGTCTTACCTTTGCGGTGTTCAAGAAATATTTCCATGAAAAATTACTCGCTGCTGTGACACAGTTGTATCCACTTTGAAACCAGGGGCTATGTCACGTAGCTATTGCAAGCAATAGCTACGTGAAGTTAGGTATACATTTTGGACGCGATCATCTTTATGCTGCGTGCGTGTTGTTCGTTCAATTATTAATTTGACTATAGTACATGTTTGCAAATATGTTTCATAATCAAAACAAAGAATTCTCGATCAAGACGTTTATTCCAGTCACGCCAGCGTTTATCCAAATTTTGAATGCAGCGTGATCAGCCCTTGACAATCATGCCGCTGTCGCCGCAACACTTGAATAAACATGAACGTACATAATTGTCCAATCACGTAGCGTGGGGTCTTGTTGATTAGGGCCGCGATTGGTCAATTACCTATTTGTTTACAAGTACGTCACATCTTTCGTTTTACTGCGCCATTGCCATCGTGTTTGACGCGGTCACGCACGATACGCCCCAGTCGCATGGGACACTGAGGAATCGTATACGATTTGATTGAGAATTCTTTGTTTTGATTATAGTAGTACAATATTAATATTATAGAGAGCATGTGTGGTCTAGTGGATAGCATGCAAAGGACTCACAATACAAAGGTTGTGAGTTCGAGCCCCGCTACGGCCAACATGTTTGTATCCTTGGGCAAGGTACTTAGTCTCAATAGCCTTGTGGTTCGGAAGAATCGTAAGTCACATAGAAATAGACAATGGTGGTCCTGTGCATCGGAAGAGGAAAACCCGAGCATCTTAAAGCTAGGTCACAGACTCCTTCGTAAAGAGTAGGGGATCATCCCGGTCTGTGTACACACATTCCTAGGTTACTATCCTGTAGAGATGTAGAATGCGCTTGTCTAAGTAAGACTAAGTTGGTGATGTTGCCTCTAATAGGATTATAATACCGACAACGACAGATGCAGATGCAGATGACAGTTCTTAATATATTACCTTATTTCACAAAATATGAAGTGAATTCGGTGAAATTGCCCTCGTTTTGTGTGTCAATTGTGTGACCATGTGGAAATCACGCGTTGATGATGATATGAATTAAGTTGTTTATGTACGATTGTACGTCACATTTGCAATCACTTGCAATGAACTGGCAACCTTTGAGACGGGGCATGCAGTAAAATCATTAACCTCGGAATATCTGTACCAGTACGGGCTGTTAGTCATAATCTAATATAAAATAAGTTATCATTTTATTATTTGTTGGCTCGTCTAGTAATTCTGCCATTGACACGTTTTTGACACCCATGTTTTAAAGGTTTATTCAGTGATGTCTTGGAGGCTGTACCATGATAGAAACTGATATTGTGCAAATTTTACAATTATTATTGTGTGCAGACGCACATAAAGTCAAGATTAAGAGATTCAGATTTTATTAGTAAGCTTATTGCTTATACAAATAGCTTGAGTTTTAAATACTACATTCAATGATTTATTATGTGTAAATTTCAATAAATTAACTTGTCAGAAAATGGTTGAGATCACAGTATCTGAAATCAAGTTGACCCGTATGTGTAATGCGTTATATATTTGGCACAAGTGTACTTCAAAGCACAGCAGACATTGCGCACATCACTGGTCCTGAACTGTTTATTTTGCAACTTATGTTCGGGGCAGATTTTAATATGGCAATAAAATCCGGATATTTTTAAGTGACAGAAACAGCATAGACCTACATTTAATGTACCTTGTATTGTATTAATTAACCCAGGGGCGGACTGGGACCTGAAAGCGGCCGTGGCAAAATTATTAAAGCGGCCCTTTGTGACCATGTCAGGCAGAAGTATGTCGTCCCGTAGGGTCAAAAATTTCGCACGGTCACAAAATTTTGCAGTCACAAATTTTCGCACGGTCACAAAATTTCGCACGGTCACAAATTTTTGCACAGTCATACATTTTTACACGGCCACAAAATTTGAGTAACCGGCCCTGAGAGGCCCAAAACCAAAGCGGCCCATGTGGCGATCGCCACAACGCCACAGTGGCCAGTCCGCCCCTGAATTAACCCTTTGAACCCGAAAGGCCGAAAAATCGGCCTATTTAAGAACGCGCTGTGACCCGATAGGCCGATAAATCGGCCTTGGAACAGGTGACACATTGATCACATGATTTTTAGTGGTCATATGACTTTCAAATCACGTGATGTTTACCCGATGTTAGATACCTTGTTTCCGTAGGTTTATGTTGTGTTTTGATGTCATTTGCTGATGAAAACTATCGAAAATAGCACGAAATGGAATGAATATGCTTGCGCAGAAAATTCTCAGGTAGACAGTAATGCATTGTAGAACGGTTATGAATTGCAATTTTTGCGATAAAAACGGATGTTTATATTATAACATTATCAATGATTATACGTCTGAGTAGATTGGCATGATGCGGACTGCCCTCTGTCATCGTTAACATTTATTACCGATGATAGAGGGCAGAAACATATTTAGCATTTTACCCCCGGAGAAGTCAGTGTGGGTGTACCGAACCCTTATAATAACTCAGGGTTCAAAGGGTTAAGTGGTGTCACAGTGCCAAAATGACTAAATGTTCACTGAAGATTTCCCATGTTCCGGCTTTTGTCCGATAAAGAGAGCTTATTTAAAAAGGGCTCTAATTAAAGTTCTGTATCGTCGTCACTTCACGATCGTCACTCGTCAGTTGTTGGTGCTTATTCTACGCTGATGTGTGTGTGATGCCTCTGCAATCATTAACTTGCATTAATATAAACCTGGTCCTTTATTCACATTCTGATATGAAGGGCCGTCAGTGTCAATCGTAAGTAATATTAATAAGCTTAAATTTGTACCGTTATAGGCCCTCAACTCAATCAGGCCTACTACTAACTGACTGTACTTGTTTTGTAACCACCATTGATCATGACTTCGGATTGCAGACGATTCCGGGAGACGATTTGCCCGGATTCCGGGAGACGATTTGCCCGGAGAGTCACCATGATGATGATCAGTGGCGGATACAGGGGGGGGCGGAGGGGCCGGGCCCCCCGTAAAATTTTTCAATGTACCTTTAACGTGTACGCGCCCCCCCCCGTAAAATTTGACAATATACCTTTTTGGTGTACCACTTTACCTTTTTCAGAGACATAGTTGGTACATTTGCCACTTGTAAGTTGTACCATGCAATTTTTTTTGCCGGTTTTGGGACAACCACATCGCTACCCCCCCCCCCCCCCCCCCCCACTTAGCAGAATTTCACGAGCTGACGGCAAAAAAATTGGGGACCTTTTACGATTTTTTTGGGTTTCAGCCCCCCGTAAATTTTAATCCTGGATCCGCCACTGATGATGATGATAGGCTGTACAATTAAATCAAAATAGTGAACCTGAAACAGAAAGTAGAAGAAAAAGAATGATAATAATTGTAATACAGAAGTGTAACAAAACCGCATGAAATAAATTTACGAAAGGGAAAAAAACCTACTCAGAAAATAAACTGTTCTGGTACCAGGACAACTTATTTCAAAATCAGATTTTATCTGTAACTTATATATGTAATTTGCCCAAATAAAATGCATTTCTAAGAAAAATCACAGATATTTGTCAAATTATGTCCATAGCATTACAACGCTTACAATCGACAAGCCTCTTTCCTGAGGGTATAGACGTTATTCATAATTAGCGATTTCATGTCTAAAGAGGGAGACATAGTCGATAAACATACAATCTCATACTTTTACTGCAATGTAATGAACTGTGAACTTCTACATTTTCCTAGATAGTGTCGGTTACCAGCAAACATTTCATTTCAAACAGGTGGAATAGATAGTTTATACGTTTAAGTTTATTTCACGAATGTAATAAGGTCAGATATTGAACAGCTCAGAAGTATGAAGCATTTTTTATGATTAATGCAAAGTTCACCACATTGAAAAACTACATCACTCTCGTCTCAGCGACATCGTTAGCCTCGTTTTCGGAGCACTAATTGCTCTGAGCATGCTCAGTGGGATAGCACGGCCCTCTTTTGACGTAAATGCGCCAATTATGAATTACGTCTATTGAGTGTGATTTCTAAAGCTATACCACCCTCAAGAAGAAATAACAAGCTATTATTAATAAAGAATTTTGTTTGTCTTGGTTTTGTGTGTGTTTAAAAATGGATTTCCTCAAAAAAATAATAACTAGGTTTTGGAATATCTTAATGGGGCACAAAGAGATCCTCCCGGCAGGGCAGTTAGGGCACCCTCAATTTTTCCAGAAATTCGGTTTTGCACAGTATACGTAATGGATATACATGGCTTACAAGTTACTACACTACCAGCCAAAATTATAGAGCTAAATTTGCAATATTTCTTGTAAAATTTTAGATTGTTTAATTTTGATGTATACACATTTTTTATCACATAGCAATTAACAAAATGGTGTATCTTTAATCAAAATACCAAAAAAGTGAAAAGCAAACTTGTTGTTTTTTTGGCCTTATTTTACTGATTTGTTAAAGAATTTTATTTCATGAAAGGGTTTCTACTAGGAGTGGGCTATGAATGGTTGATTTTTTGTTTGCACAGGTATAACGATTTAAAAAAAAATCCATTTGACCTATCTCAACATGAAAAAACAAAAATTTCAGTCAGGGGTCCAAGAAAAATATGTGCAGCGCCCTCTTGTGTCACCATATCTTATTCTTGTGGAGGAGTGGGTTTGAGTATAAAATCTTTCATATTACTCAATTTGTGGCTTGTTGCTGTGATGTTGGTGTATAATAAATAAATGTAAATGAGCTCAAACTAGCTAATTTTGAAAGTTACATAGAAATCGGACATTGTGTTTACTTAAAAATTGACGTTTTGGGTCAAAATTGACCAAGAGGTCGCTTTTCAAGATTTTAAAGTTTACGGCTACGAAGATGATCACAATTTTAACCTACTCAAGAAATCTGAGCATATTATCACAATTAGTTTGCCTGCAGCGCTCATTAGATCGTTCTTTTGATGCCCTTTGAATTGTACACAAGGACAAGTGTGTTGACCCCCATGCATTTGAATAGGAGTGGTGCAAGGAACCATGAAAGAATCATTTTTAGGGGTGCATATTTATTCCAGCTGTTGTGCCCTGCAAAACTCATGCAGCAGTAAAGTTGGCAAATACGACACACCCCTCTAAATTTTTGGAATAGTCCAGCAGGTCCTTGGGTATCCAATACTGTTGACCATGTTGACTATCTGTGATTTTGATCACTTGCTCAATGACATGGAATGCAGAGCACACGTGCTACAGTAGTGGACATTATTTCTGCATAATACAGGTATGTTCAATTTATTTTATTGTTTTATATAAAATAAGAGATCTGTTGTTGTATTCATCCTTACTAGTTAATCATGTACTCTAGAGAAACACATGAAGTTGAATTTAATCCCGAAGTATTATTAATATTATTTATAGACGGCCTATTGTTTTCGAAAATCATTATTTGTTTGAAGAGAATCGAATTCAATGTTTTGCGTACGTACAATAGGCCCATGTATATAAAGTGAAGTATGATGAAGGATGATTGAATCCAAGACTTGCTCTTGTGGATTTAATGCCTTGGTGTGGATTGGAATGAACAGGGTTAACAACGTAATGCCCATGTAAATGGTTATTCAAGCAGCAATTTCACTGGGTTTATTTCTCGAGGGTGAAAAACCAAAATGATAGCCAAAACGTGTGCTCGCGCAGTGTTTTGGGCAGTAAAGCAATGACATTTTCAACATTTGTGATATACTGTAAAACCAAAAAATTAATTTCATTGAGTGTACGCATGATTGACTGATCAAAGCTGTGCGAAACACCGCTATCCGCGGTAACGCGGAAAAGGGTTAGTCTGAGGGGGATGAATTGGATTTTTTTCATCCATTTTTGAACCCATTTGGTGCGATTTGGTGGGTACTTTTGACCAATATTTTATTGAAAAGCCTTCACTTCATTTCCAATCAATCTTGGCTTATAATATTATCAATATCATTCAAAATTGGATTTTTTTTCCCCTTCAATTTTGCAAAAGCAAACAACACGGCGTAAGGGTTTGAAATTCCATGGCTATGTGCGTAAGGGTTTGGTAAGCGGCATGGGCAAAGTGGAGTGAGCGGTGCGTTTTGCGACGTGGGTGGGGTCTGAGTAGTATACATTTTTAATGGTCCCGAAAAAGGTTCCTGGGCACGAATTGGGGTTAAATGTTTCAGTATTTAAGTTTAACATGCTTCTTGTTACACATGAATAATTATTAAACACATGAATAATTATTAAACAGAAAACGTTTCTATAGCCATCTTGTTCAACTTGACTAATAAAATATTAAAAATAATTGGCACGGAGCGCTAAAAGAATGGATTGTAATTGTATATAAAAAAAGATTAGAAAAACGTTCTGGAATCCATCTTGTTAAGCTTGAATAATAAAACAGGGAATAAGTACGCGCACAAAAATTGGTTATTTTAACCTGAGACTAAAAAGGTATATTAGTCTCAGATTTTAACACTAAAATTGTTACACTCAAAAAGGTCCAGAAAAACTTTCCTGAATCCTTCATGTTAAGCTTGAATAATAAAACATTGAATTTATTTTGCGCGTATAAGTGGCCTGCAAAAATTGGTTATTTTAACACTAAAATGGTCCTAAAAAGTTCATGAAGCCAACTTGTTCCAAACGCGTAAAAATGTCTAGTTTTCTAACTATAATGGTGGGCAATTCCGTAGTTGCGGACGTACATTTCAGACACTTTGAGGGCTGGCAAAATCTAAACTATACCAGTTGATTGATTTTTAACACCTGGGTTTCAAGTACCTCTAGTAGGAGTACAAAACCTGAAAATTCCTTTGCTGTACCATTTTCGGTTTATGAGATATAGTGTGAAAACCCTCCGTTGCGGACGTACGCAGAGAAAGTGATTTTTTCAGTACACCTGTATTCCAATCAAAAAATCTCTGAAGTGTTCAGGTCTGTAATGAAAACTAATATTGTTTTGTTTGTAAGAGGGACAAACCTAAACAAAACCATCAGAGAAAATTATCAGAACCTTTATCTTGAAGTTGAAATTGACTGATGTTTAACCGTTGCGGACGTACATAATAGTGTTGCGGACGTACATCTCTGAAATAATTCACAGATGTACGTCCGACACACTTCAAGAGCCCATGTATTAAACATGTAAACAGGTACAGAACAAAATAAGTTTTAAACATTAAGTATAAATCATCAGCTTTAGAAAAATACTTACCTCATTGGTTTCCAACATTGCCAAAGTATTGAACGGAGTGGTTAAAAGTAGCAGCTTTTGGGAGTGTACGTCCGACACAAAAGGTACCAAATTTAATCCAAAAAGTGTAATTCCTCTATATTTTGGTCATTTTAAGTAACTATTTTACATGATACATAACACATGTTCATTGTTGTATTGATTGTATCAATTTGTAATACTTGCCTTAGTTCATTCATGGAAATAATTGCACTTCAATGGTGCGATTTCTACTCAAAAACGCCCTGTACGTCCACAACAACCTCAAAATCAGCCAAACCGAGAATGATAGGTCAAATTCCAAATTATATCATGTAACTACAACCTATAACCTTTGATATGAGACATAAATTAGGTTATTTCGACGATTTTCAATTTTTTTCAATTTTTTCAATTTGGGTTACCTAATTACGGAACTGCCCTGGTCCAGAAAACGTTCCTGAAATATGTTGCTAAACCCATAGATGCTAGACTTTCCAGTTGTGCAGCGAAAGCCCAGGGGTGGGGGGGGGGGGGGGGGGGGGGATGCAGTCAGGTATAAGGGGCTGTCATGGGGATCACAAATATTTCAACATGAATTTGAAGGGTTGCTTTGAGTTTTGAGTAACGGATAGTCATGTGTCATCACTCATTGTAAAAATAGCCCAATGGTTAGGCCACATTTAGGGAGTGTTCATGGGGGGGGGGGGTTGTAAAAAAATTGTGGCCAAATGGATTGAATAACCAAATTTCTGCGTGCTTCGCGCAAATTTGTTTCAATGATTCATTATTCAAGCTTTACACGATGGCTTCAGGAACGTTTTTCTGGACCATTTTAGTTAAAAAACCGAAGGCGCACAATCTGGCTTCCACTGTAACTGGTAGGGAGTACGGAGAAAAGAAGATGATGAAAATATTTGAAGCAAAACAATTTGGATTTGAGCATACAATCATGTTCTTGGTTTGGATGTTGTTAAGTTAGAATTTGAATGTGGTGGGAAATTACCAAACAATTGACCCCGTAACCTCCCCCATTTGTGCCGCCTATGCTCCTTACCCTTCCTCCTCCTTTCTTTTTTTTAAGACTCTTTTGTTCAAGGGGGGAGGCCGGGAGGGAGCATGCTGGCTCCTGGATACGTCACTGTGATATTGGGCTAAATGTAAACAATCAAGTTCACTCGATGTCGAATAGTATAACGTTTAGTATAAATGCGAGTGGCCTTGTTCCTAATCCAACGATTTATCCCGCACCCTACCCCCATGTCCCCAGGATATTGCCTATGATACGAACCCATTTGAACCGGAGGTGTCAAAAAGTGATTCCCTTTTTTTAATGGGGATCAAAAAAGGGGTTCCAGTTTGTAAATGGGGGGGGGGGGGGGGGGGGGGGGGGGGGGCAAAAACTGACAAATGCCAGTTGCCCAGCCCAGCCACCATAAGTATTTTGAATGCTCCCTTACTACTAGAAAACTGAATCGCACAATTTCTTCATGGATTGTGTTTCATTTCAGTCTAAATCTTCATCTTGAGGACCAGTATCCTTTGCTATGAGTTATGATTCGTCGAGCTATAATCCTTGTTAGGCGGCAACCCCCCTGTTTTACGGGCGTACGCACTTGTCAAGTAGGGTCAGTCGGTCACAGTCACCAAAAAAATGTTAACCTAAAATGTCACAAAAATCTGTTTTTCGGCAACAAATAAGCTGATTTTACATGATTTTGAGAAAAAAAGGATTTCCCCCCTCGCCTTATATGGTTGCACACCACTAAATACATCTCCCATAGGGTTACACGTGAAATGCACACTTTTAAAATGGATATTTCTCGACGTTATAAGAAACTGGTAACTTGAAAGTTGGTTTCAACTTGAAGATGAAAGCCATGACTACTAACTCAACAACTCATATATGGCCATGCGTTTTGAATTGGGGATTTTCTCGAGACATTCTGCAATTTTCACAAAATCGCATGTTTTTGGTTCAAAATTATTTTGTTCACTAACCATATATGCCACCATAGTAAAAGTATACATTTTCTGAAAGGAGATTTTATGAGGAACTCAAAAATATGGTCATTTTTGAGGTAGGGTTAATGCTTTCAAAAATATCCACCTGAGAATGAAGAAATTTCCACAAAAAATTGCAAAAATTCAGGTTGACATTTTGAAAACATGCATTACCCCTACATCAAAAAGGACTTCATTTCTGAGCTCCTCACATGAAGGCCTTTCAGAATATATATACTTTTACTATGCTACCTATTATTCATTTAAATTGTGCGAGGTTCAAATTAATGTCTTATCTCAAGCCGGTTTCCCCCTGTGATTTTGTTATTTAAATGAGCATAACTCAAGAACTATAAGACCTATGTGCACACTGTTGATGTCATTTTAAAGCACTCAATAATAGCTTTCATTTGATAGGTCATTTGTCTATGTAGGTACCTGCCTTTACGAAATAAATTGACATTTGGGGCGATAATCGCGCACAAATGTCCCAGCTCCCCAATTTCAAGCCACCAGTTCAAAACGCATGGCCACATGCACTGGCAATTACAAACTTGAACACATTAAATAACTTTAAAATTATATGTTTGATTAATCTAAAACACCACAAACAACTTTCCAATGGATAAAATAACTCAAAAAATTGAATTTAATACGTAGTCCTTTATTTAAAGCAAAATGTCTTATCCCAAGCCGGCCTATCCCAAGCCGGCTCCACGCTGTAATTTTGTTATTTAAATGAGCATAACTCAAGAACTATAAGACCTATGTGCAAACTGTTGACGTCATTTTATAGCATCTGTTAATAGCTTTCATTTGATATGTCATTTGTCTATGTAGGTACCTGCCTTTGTGAAATAAATTGACATTTGGGGCGAAAATCTCGCACAAATGTCCCAGCTCCCCAATATCAAGCCATCAGTTCAAAACGCATGGCCTACAATATTGGTTTGAACACTGGTAATTAATAATAATTACACACTTTAATACATTAAATACCTTTAAATTGTATGTCTGATTAATGTCAAACACCACAAACAACTTTCCAATGACTGAAATAACTCAAAAAATGAATTTAATATGTTGTCCTTAATTTAAGAGCAAATTGTCTTATCCCGAGCCTTCTTATCCCAAGCCTGCTCCCCGCTGTCATTTTTTAATTTAAATTAGCATAACTATAGAACCACAAGACCTATATGCAAACTTTTGATGTCATTTTAAAGCATTCATCAATAGCTTTCATTTGATAGGTCATTTGTCTATGTAGGTACCTGCCTTCATGAAATAAATTAACATTTTGTGTGAAAATCTCGCACAAATGTCCCAGCTCCCCAATATCAGGCTACCAGTACAAAACGCATGGCCATATGGGAGGTAACCGGCATAATTTTGAGCTAGAGCCTTTTCAAAAAGTACGAGTTGAGTTTTCCTGGTCACACGCAATTGTTGATTAAGATTATTGCGTCAGATACCGGAAATGACCTGAACACAAATGTCTCTGTTAAAATATTAAAAAATCATCATTGCATCAATTTTTTTGGACCTGAAGAACGCTGATGTGTCTGTCAAAATTCACACTATATTAATTTCGCCATAACTTGTAGTAAATACCCTAATTTTAAACTGTAATTTACAATAGGTCTCCCGGTTTTGGACTTTTGCCTCAAAGGGGGTAGGGCCAGACGTTATTTAGTGGTGTGAAACCTGAAGGGTCAATTTTTCCTTTTTTGAAAATCTGCATTAAACCTAATGCTCCTCATTCCTAGATACACCAGAACCTGACACTGCTACAATATTGTACACCGCAATCTCGTACCACGCTCTGCCAGGTGTTCAACTTGTGAAAAAAAGCCTCAGACTTGCACGCATGTGACCCTGGTTCAAACCCTGGCACATGCAGAGACTGATTTCCCCCTCAAATTTGACCCATTTTTCTCCCCTGATAGTTTAATTCACAAAACTACATCTAGGAGTTGAGGTTCAAGGGTTAGTTTGAGAGTGAATTGGGTATGGGTAACTGGTTTATAAGGGTAGTTTTTAAGAGTGGATTGTTCAAGGGTTAGTTTGAGAGTGAATTGGGTATGGGTAACTGGTTAAGGGTAGTTTTTAAGAGTGGATTGTTCAAGGGTTAGGCCTAAAAAAAAGAGGTTTGATTGGCGTAACCCGACCGACCCTATTTTTACCGCCGACCCTAAACATTTTTATTTTTTTTCATTTTTTTTTTTCCCAATTTTTTTTGTGTGTGAGAAAAAGAAAAAAACCCAGTGAAAATGTGTATTTGTGCCATTTGTTTATGTCTGTATGGTATATGTGTCAGCAATTTCACTGGGTTATTTTCTCGAGGGTGAAAAACCAAAATGATGGCCAAAACTTGTGCTCGCGCAGTGTTTTGGGCAGTAAAACAATGACTTTTTCAAAAAAATTCACTCTTGAGAAAAAAATTGAAGGGTGAAAATCAAAAGTGAAGGGTATTTCACCCTTTGTATAGGGTGAGTGAAAACACTGTGTGTGCTGGTATATAAAATGTCATAGACATTTTGTAGATTTAAAAAAAAAAAAAAAAAGAAGACAGAAGGTCCGACCTACCTACCCTATTTTTTTCTTCTATGTTACGCCAATCAAACCTTTTTTTTAGGCCTTAGTTTGAGAGTGAATTGGGTATGGGTAACTGGTTTAAGGGTAGTTTTTAAGAATGGATTCATACGGGTGATTAACACTTTTTACATTAAATGAGAGGTTGAGCTTTGGACAATTTATTTTTACGGCCACCCACCCCTAAAAATACGGATTTATTTTTCTTGATCCCTTTTTGTTCTTTGAAGGACAGAAAAAGCATCCTCTAATCAATATTGCGTGATATCAAATTAATCCTGTTTTTCTCTTTGCAGTCACAACAAAGGATTCAAATTCAACAAACCGATGAAACTGAATCTTGCGTTCCAAATTACACACATCTTTATAAACAGTAACTCGGATATTATTGCATTGTGCATTACGGACAGCATGAGATGTGCATACGTATACGATATGACAGAAGGAGAAGCGTTACAAACGAAGAAGCGGAATAGACGGAAACACGTCAGACATCAATGTATGGAAAATGAGTTGGCTTTCACACAGACTAGCAGTACACGTAGCAGTAAACGACATGAAATGATGTATACAGAAGATAAACTACCGGTACATTTATGTCAATATTGCGACAAGTGCTTCAGCCGCGCTAGTAACAAAAAACAACATGAAACGACACATACAGGAGATAAACCATATAAATGTCAATATTGTGATAAGTACTTCAGCGGGGCTAGTGACAAGAAACGACATGAAATGACACATACAGGATATAAACCACATATATGTCAATATTGTGAGAAGTGCTTCACCCAGGCTAGTAACAAGAAACAACATGAAATGATACATACAGGAGATAAACCACATAAATGTCAATATTGTGATAAGTCCTTCAGCAGGTTTAATCTTAAGAAACATCATGAAATGAAACACACAGGAGATAAACCACATAAATGTCAATATTGTGATAAGTACTTCAGCCTGGCTAGTGCCAAGAAACAACATGAAATGACACATACAGGAGATAAACCATATAAATGTCAATATTGTGATAAGTACTTCAGCCTGGCTAGTGACAAGAAACGACATGAAATGACACATACAGGAGATAAACCACATAAATGTCAATATTGTGACAAGTGCTTCAGGCTGGCTAGTAACAAGAAACGACATGAAATGACACATACAGGAGATAAACCACACAAATGTCAATATTGTGATAAGTGCTTCAGCCACGCTAGTAACATGAAACAACATGAAATGACACATGCAGGAGATAAACCACATAAATGTCAATATTGCGATAAGTGCTTCAAGCTGGCTAGTTACAAGAAACAACATGAAATGACACATACAGGAGATAAACCACATGCATGTCAATATTGTGACAAGTGCTTCAGCCTGGCTGGTAACAAAAAGATACATGAAATTACACACACAGGAGATAAACCACATAAATGTCAATATTTTGATAAGAACTTCAGCCTGGCTAGTGACAAGAAACGACATAAAATGACACATACAGGATATAAACCACATATATGTCAATATTGTGAGAAGTGCTTCAGCCAGGCTAGTGACAAGAAACGACATGAAATGACACATAAAGGAGATAAGCCACATAAATGTCAATATTGTGATAAGTGCTTCAGCCACGCTAGTAACATAAAACAACATGAAATGACACACACAGGAGAGAAACCACATAAATGTCAATATTTTGATAAGAACTTCAGCCAGGCTAGTAACAAGAAACAACATGAAATGATACATACTGGAGATAAACCACATAAATGTAAATATTGTGATAAGTACTTCAGCCTGGCTAGTGACAAGAAACGACATGAAATGACACATACAGGAGATAAACCACATAAATGTCAATATTGTGATAAGTGCTTCAGTCTGGCTGGTAACAAAAAACAACATGAAATGACACACACAGGAGATAAACCACATAAATGTCAATATTGTGACAAGTGCTTCAGCAGGTTTAATCTTAAGAAACAACATGAAATGAAACACACAGGAGATAAACCACATAAATGTCAATATTGTGACAAGTGCTTCAGGCTGGCTAGTTACAAGAAACGACATGAAATGACACATACAGGAGATAAACCACATAAATGTCAATATTGTGACAAGTGCTTCAGCCTGGTTAGTAACAAAAAAACACACGAAATAACACACACAGGAGATAAACCACATAAATGTCAATATTGTGATAAGTGCTTCAGCCTGGTTAGTAACAAAAAACAACACGAAATAACACACACAGGAGATAAACCACATAAATGTAAATATTGTGATAAGTGCTTCAGCAGATTTAATCTTAAGAAACAACATGAAATGACACATACAGGAGATAAACCACATCAATGTCAATATTGTGATAAGAACTTCAGCCAGGCTAGTGACAAGAAACAACATGAAATGACACATGCAGGAGATCAACCGCATAAATGTCAATATTGTGATAAGTCCTTCAGCCACGCTAGTAACATGAAACAACATGAAATGACACATACAGGAGATAAACCACATCAATGTCAATATTGTGATAAGAACTTCAGCCAGGCTAGTGACAAGAAACAACATGAAATGACACATACAGGAGATCAACCACATAAATGTCCATATTGTGATAAGTGCTTCAGCCACGCTAGTAACAAAAAACAACATGAAATGACACATACAGGAGATAAACCACATCAATGTCAATATTGTGATAAGAACTTCAGCCAGGCTAGTGACAAGAAACAACATGAAATGACACATACAGGAGATCAACCACATAAATGTCAATATTGTGATAAGTGCTTCAGTCTGGCTGGTAACAAAAAACAACATGAAATGACACACACAGGAGATAAACCACATAAATGTCAATATTGTGATAAGTCCTTCAGCCAGGCTAGTGACAAGAAACAACATGAAATGACACATACAGGAGATAAATCACATAAATGTCAATATTGTGATAAGTACTTCAGCCGGGCTGGTAACAAAAAACAACATGAAATGACACATACAGGAGATAAACCACATCAATGTCAATATTGTGATAAGAACTTCAGCCAGGCTAGTGACAAGAAACAACATGAAATGACACATACAGGAGATCAACCACATAAATGTCAATATTGTGATAAGTGCTTCAGTCTGGCTGGTAACAAAAAACAACATGAAATGACACATACAGGAGATAAACCATATAAATGTCAATATTGTGATAAGAACTTCAGCCTGGCTAGTGACAAGAAACGACATGAAATGACACATACAGGAGATAAACCACATAAATGTCAATATTGTGATAAGTACTTCAGGCAGGCTAGTCACAAACAACTACATGAAATGACACATACAGGAGATCAACCACATAAATGTCAATATTGTGATAAGTACTTCAGGCAGGCTAGTCACAAACAACTGCATGAAATGACACATACAGGAGATCAACCACATAAATGTCAATATTGTGATAAGTACTTCAGGCAGGCTAGTCACAAGAAACGACATGAAATGACACATGCAGAAGAAAAACCACATAAATCTCAATATTTTGACAAGTGCTTCAGCCACGCTAGTAACAAAAAACAACATGAAATGACACACACAGGAGATAAACCACATCAATGTCAATATTGTGATAAGAACTTCAGCCAGGCTGGTACCAAGAAACGACATGAAATGATACATACAGGAGAAAAACCACATAAATGTCAATATTGTGATAAGTACTTCATCCAGGCTAGTGACAAGAAACGACATGAAATGACACACAGGAGATAAACCACATGTCAATTGCAACAAGTGCTTCATCAGCCTGGCTAGTAACAAAAAACAGCACTACACTAAATGACACACATAATTTATAAGAGATTTATAAACCACATTGATGTCAATCTTGTGATAGGTACTTCAGCCACGCTAGTAACAAAAAACAACATGAAATGACACACAGAAGGAGATAAATCACATAAATGTTAAAGGTATGTTATGTGATCTTTCCAGGGAACGCCCTCAACATCGAAAAAAAAAATAGAAAGCAGATTTTCTTGCAGATTTACATTTCTGATCATAAATCATGCATACATTCCAAGTTACAGGGCGATACGATTCTTAATTACTTCAAAATCATGGTTTTAGAGTGAAAATAAACTGTCGGAATCCCGACACTTTATATTTTTCACTCTAAATTCACTCTAAAACCATGATTTTGAGGTAATTAGGAATCGTATCGCTCTGTAACTTGGAATGTATGTATGATTTATGATCGGAAATGTAAATCTGCAAGAAAATCTACTTTCTAAAAATAATCATGAATAGAGGGCGCTCTCTGGAAAAGATCACATAATATGCCTTTAATATAACCGAACCCAGTTAAAGCAAAACCTTATCCAAAATTATGAGTAATCTATTGTATTTGAGCCCGTCCTTGTTCTGTCTTGTTTATGATGTTGTGGAACACTTATTGTTTATTTTAGTATAAAATGTTTGTTTATGTATTGCTTGTTTTAAGGGGTAGACCATACATGGGCCTCATTGGCTTTCCAGTCTACTCTTCCATATTGTTTTTTGTTTTTTTATACATGATTTGATGTATTTTTTATGTGGAAATAAATATTGATATATGATAATATGATATATTGTGACCAGGGCGTCAGTCTGACTAGTAACAAGAAACAACATGTAATGACACATACAGGAGATAAACCACATAAGGGACGCACCATTTGATTTTCAGGGGGGGGGGGGGGGGGGCATGGAAGTTGGTGTAGGGCGGAATCTTTTTTTTTTCGCCGTGAAAAGCGGCTTTTTGTTGTTGTTGCAAAGCAGGGAAAGTTTTTAAAAAAAAAAAGGTTTTACTCTTCTTTTTTATATTGAGTTGGGTGAGTCAGATTTTTTTCTTTTACTCAGCAATGGGTCAACTTTCTTTTTTTCCTGGTTGGTGGGCAAAGTGTTTTTTTCCCTGGATAGTGGGCAAGTTTTTATTTTATTTTTAAAAACTTCCATTCCCCCCTGAGTATCTAATGGTGCGTCCCTAATGTTAATATTGTGATAAAAGTGCTTCAGCCTGGATGGTACCAAGAAACGGCATGAAATGACACATGCAGGAGATAAACCATCAATATTGTGGCAAGTGCTTTCAACCTGCCTGGTAACAAAAAAATACATGAAATCACCCATACAGGAGATAATAGCACATACACAGCCAGTCCAGCGTTCCACAAATTTCACTTATCGTACAGCTTCAGAGTGCTATAAATTTGACATAGTAAATAACCTGATTAGTTATATCCCAACTTGGTGTGTGTGTGTTTATTTTGATCAGTGATGCTTGAATCAAAACTTCTCAGTTCTACCAGTGTCCTACTGTGCAGGGGTTTGTACAGCAGAGTTCTGCCACATAAATCATCACTAGTACTGTCGATGAGTGCTATTAATTCCTTATAGCACATCAATATCAATATTGTGATAAGTAGGCCTACTTCAGCAGGGTTAATCTTAAGAAACAACATGAAATAAAACATACGCGAGATAAACCACATAAATGTCAATATTGTGACCAGTGCTTTAGTTTGGCTAGGGAATTGGACCCACCTGGAACCAGGACTAGATTATTCTGTTGTAGGATTCGTTGAGAATATACATTGGCTTTGTTCATAGGCCAAAAAAAAAAAGGTTGACTTGCCCTTTCAGGGCTAAAGTCTGGGTCGACGGTCGGATTTTTTGTTAACATTTTTTTAAAAATTTTAATACAAAATTTACACAAAAACATGTTTCAAAGAGAATTTTTAAAATTATTTTTAAACAAGCAGATACTACTCAAAAACACGTTTTCATATTTCTTTATTGTCATGTGCTTCTTTCAATTTTTTTTTTTTTTACTTTGAAAAAAAAAAAAAGCGACCCTAGATTTCCGAAAATTCGACACTTCATAAAGATCTCTTTGACGAACTTCTTTATAGTCACCTGGGCAACTTCAATGATTGTTATGGAGACAGCGAGGCCAACGAAACACAAAGTTCACTCATTATATACCATGAAACAATTCAGTTTAATCCTATCCTTACTTTCACCTGATCCATTATAAACTGCTCACAAAAAGTTAGGAAACTCAGTTCTTGTCTCAATAAGGTCAGTTGTCTTGCTTGTTTTCATTACAGTGTCAATTTGTTTGTTCACAAAGTAACACAAAATTGCTAATTTTGGCACATTTGATTTGTGACTTTGTCTCATTCTCATTGATGTGGCCAAGTCCAGCAACATGTCATCATTGTACATTTGGTATCATTTAAAGAAGAACACTTCAGCTTTCCATTGATAGGCAACATGATACAAGAGGGTAATAAATAATAAAGATATACTTGATTAAAAAAAGTTTCCTAACTTTTTGTGAGCAGTTTACATTCTTCATTGATCCTGTTAGGTTAATCTTCTTTAAATCATGGTTAAATGCTGAATCTATGAAGCTTCGGTAAGAGACAATTTCGAAACTTGCTAGCTATCGGGGCTGCCATATATTGAGAGATGAGGATCCCACAATGCATCGCAATTAATACCGCAAACTTTAAAGGAAGTTGCAATCCCCAATAAACATTCAAGATTATAAGTAAAATAGATGGCATATGCTGGTTAATGGATTACATTTCCCCAATAAAAACACACCTACATGAGATCAAGTTTTGATTATTTCAAAATATAATTTGAACCTTTAAGAAGAATTATTATCAAGGTTGAAATTTGTGTTTAAAAACAAAATATTGATGACAAAGCATTAGGCATGCCTGGCATTTGTTATAATGAGGTCAACGGCAGCCGGCAAGTCGGACTACAATAAAAACACTTCGCTTACCAATCAACAGGTTGTGAAACACCTTTTTGTTAACAGGATAAAAGCTTAATAAAAACACGCTGTATACTTAGGGATTTTTTGCAAAAAAGTGACCCATTAGAGCGGCACATGCAGTATATCGTATTAGGCGAGTACCACCCCTTCCCCCCCCCCCCCCCCGGGCAGGGTTGGCAGTATGCATTTTTAAGGATATTGATGAAGATGAAGTAACCATTGAAAAAAACTCACCCCAAATGTAATACAAATTATTTGCATCCAATGTTTCACATAAAAATATGATTGCAGTGACCCAAAGACCCTTTTTTTCTTTGATTGACCAATTGTTTAAAAAAAAGCAATATTATGCGATCTTTTTTCAAATGTTTACACTCTTTTCCCCTCTCTCTTAATAGTAAATATTGACTTAATTTTAGGCATTATCTTAGGCCTTAAAAAAGAAGAAGTTTGATTGGCGTAACCCGACCGACCCTAAATACATCGCCGACCCTGAATATTTTTTATTATTTTGAGGGGGAAAAAAATAAAAAAAATAATATATATATATGGCTCATTCCATGAAGTTGGGGCATTTGTTAAAATAGCAGAATTTGGTACTTTAGGCAGCTTATAAAGGGTTTTACTCTATGTGTATATCAAATTTTTTTAGTGTCCAAAAACAGTACTAGGTTATAGTATTGAGCCATGAAAAAAAAATTAAAAATCGACCCTTCCTTGAAGAAAAAATAATAAAAAATGAGGTGGTGTCCAAGACCATTTTTGCTAAAAAACGTGACATGGAAAACACAACCATTAATATGAGTTTTATGTAAGCAAAACTATCATAGAATTGCTTGGAAATCGATTTGATTAATAAAAGATACATGTATTCATAGTTTACTGACCAAAACACCTTGTCACGCTGGACTGATTTTTCACCCAAGCAACATGAAAATTGCCTTTCCGATGCTACGCACGGTGTCCACAAAATATACACGTGTAGCATCGGGAGTTTTCATTGCTGAATGGGGGTAGTTCTCTATCATACATTTTTAAATTATTTTCCAAAATTAAGAGCATTTATCAATTGAAAACTATTGCAAATGAGAATAAATTTCATGAAGACCATTCCATATATTCATGAAAAAGTATACCGTGCCGTGTGCATGGTGTCCTAACCATAAAATGTAGCATCGTGATAAACATCCTTTGCAATTTGTGGGAATCCTCCCCTGGAGATAAATAAAACATTCCATATTTCTTTTTGTAAGGATAGAGGTCAATAGCTATCAGGTTTGTTTGGAATTTACCACATGTGGGCTAGTTTTATCAAGGTTTCAGTCGCTGATGTCCCGTTGTAGCATCGGGACTTTTATGTAGCATCAAAATGTAAACATTGGATAGTTTTGTGAATGGTAAGTGCGATTGTAATTATTTCTTAATGTTGCTTGTATGTCTGTATTTATTAATGCATTTTTATTGAAAGGGAAACACTGAATCAGAATTTCTTTTCATGTTATGATATTAATTTTGAGTCACAGACGCCATAATAATTTGGCGTCCATGTAGCATCGGGCATAGCATGGGCAATATTTTGCATTGAGTATCGTTATAGTTCATTGAAATTTTAATTTTTTTGTAGAATCACATCATTAATAAACTTTGAAGTTAATAATGAATTAGTTTTTGCTCTTTTAATGCTAATAATATAGCTTACCAATACGATGCTACATGGACACCATGTCCATGTAGCATTTCATAAAATTTGCCTAATTAGACTAAAACAATTACCCCATTCGAAATTATCCATCACCCAAAACATTCAAAACATTGCCTACATTTTACTACACCTTACAGAAAAAAAGGCATATTATGAGAGATGTATATCTAATGAAATATATTAATACACAATGCTACATGGACACCACTTCCATTAGCATTTCACTGAATTCACAATACCCATTCCCTTATTTTAGTTTTATTTACTATAAATAAAACAAATAATTGTAAATCATTTAAGTTCTCTATCCTTTGCTATTCTTCTTCATGTTAAATGAATAATAAATAAAATACTCCAGCATGATTTTAATATAAATATTTTCCTGCAACACAAAAAGTGCAACATGAATAAATAATCTACTCCAATATCAATACACAATGTTCCATGAAGATACTAAGCCATAGGGTTTATTTTGTTTTGCTTTGCAGGTTCTTGACATTAATTCAGAAGACAGTTCTATCGTCCTGGAATTTATGGAGATGAAGACAAGGAACCCATCATTTTCAAAAACTAGTACCGTTCCAAAGAAATCCATCATGGCAATTAAATTATTTTTTTTGCCAACTGACTTTTTAAGTGATCATACTTTTCAATCATCTTTATCAATAATAGAGGATGATTCAATCAGAAACGAGCAAAGAGACTAAGATCACAAAGGGTACTTTAAGAACAACACTGCATGAAGTTTGTTTCAGTGGACATCTTAAGTTTCTTTGATCAATGGTGTATTGTTATTGTGTAATTGAAAGAAATGGTGTATGTGTATCATAGGTAATTATGTTTTATGCTTCATGGCAGGTTATCTTTTTGTGTAATTTGTAGTTTTACAATCCATGTTATTAATTTTATCGTGTGCTTATAACATAAAAAGTTAACATCATAGTACATCCTCTCTATTGATCTGAAAAAGATGCACCTGTTCAAGCTGTTCCAAATATTTTAGGGCACGGTGTCCATGTAGCATCGTAATACTTAAGTACACAGAAAAGGTAAATTTTACATGAACAGTGTTTAGATAAATTTCAAGCAATTCACTCTGTGTATCTACTTGATATGATGAACAAGTAGACAAACCATTCACACTTGTAATTATAATTGTAACAGTATGAATAGTCTTATTATTAACAATGTTACAAGACGCGGTGTCCATGTAGCATCGGTAGTGCATTTTATAACATTATACAGGTAAATAATACTTCATATACTTACTTTATGACTATAATGTAATCAATGTGCATGGTTTATAGAGTACTTTACATCAAACAAATATTGATATGTACTTTATTTAAATTCATTATACAAATTGCAAAATAAAGAGTCACTTTTCAATGAGTTTTTACATAAAACAGTTAATCTACGATGTCTTGTTCGTTAAGTTATGTTCAACCTAGACAAATCTGGTTTCTTTTCATGTATTTGTGGTTGCAAGTAGTTAATTGAGGTATAGAAACTTGGCCCACATCTTAAGCTAATTTATTAGAAAATGATATGGAAATGGGAAATGGTGTCCATGTAGCATCAGGATTTTTGGAAATGTCATCCAACTGTTGAACATGTGCGGTTATTTTACACCAAATGTTACATTAAAAAAAAGAGTTCTACATTGGACTTTGGTAAATGTAGAACCTAAAAAAGAAGAAAGAGTTGGAAAATACCCATTTTGAAAATTTCACTTGGATGTCACATAATATGCCCCAACTTCATGGAATGAGCCATATATATATATATTTAATTATTATTGACAACCATTTCTGGTTAGACTACGACATTTGAATAGAGTGCTCAATACCGTTAACGGTAGAGCGTATTTATAAAAATTGAACAAAGTATTTAAAGGTATATTATGTGATCTTTCCACGGAACGCCCTCAACATCGATAAAAAAATTGAAAGCAGATTTTCTTGCAGATTTGCATTTCTGATCATAAATCATGCATACATTCCAAGTTACAGGGCGATACGATTCTTAATTACTTCAAAATCATGGTTTTAGAGTGAAAATAAACTGTCGGGATTCCGACAGTTTATATTTTTCACTCTAAATTCACTCTAAAACCATGATTTTGAGGTAATTAGGAATCGTATCGCTCTGTAACTTGGAATGTATGTATGATTTATGATCGGAAATGTAAATCTGCAAGAAAATCTACTTTCTAAAAAAAATCATGAATAGAGGGCGCTCTCTAGAAAAGATCACATAATATGCCTTTAAGTTTTTGACTGTTTGCTTTCATTTTCAGCTATTTTAAGTCCCCATCGAAATGAAATATTGTTGAAGACAACGATATATTTTTGCCCGGCAATTAAATACGCTTTTTAAGTGTTCAAAAGTAGGTGATTTGAAAAAAAAAAATTAAAAAAAATTTAAAAAAATCCCGACCGACCTACCCTATTTGTTTTGGTCATGTTACGCCAATCAAACTTTTCTTTTTTTAGGCCTTATCTTAAGTCTTTTCAATCAACCATTGAAATCTCATGTGTATTTGGGGCATATATTTAGGGGTGCATATTAATTATTATTATTGTATCTGTTGTGCCAGGCTACAAAACTCATGCATCAGTAATTAATTTGCCAAATACAAGACAACCCCTCTAAATTTGTGGAATAGTCCAACAAGTCCTTGGCACCCACACTGAGCGGAAGGATTACACAATACAGTATTTATGTATCACACCAGTACACCATTGACCCTGTACGTGTCACTACACTCTATAATGATTCATGCAATGGCAGCGGCAGCAGCAGCAGCAGCAGCAGCACTGCAGTAAAGCCTCTCCAGTGATTTCTGAATTTTACAGATAAGGTCGGACTCTGAGGATCTGAGCAGGTATGTGCAAACACTTTTATTGTATAAACATGGTACTTCCATGGTATAAAACAGTGGCGTACCCAGCTTTTGGAAACAGGGGGGGGGCCGACCATAGTTGTACCGACGAAAGGCATGATTTACCGACAATTTGTTTACAGACTCCCTAAAAAATCATAAAACATGCCTAATTTTGTTCCCGTCAGCAGCTGAAATCTTGATAAGTGGGTGGGGGGGGGAGGGTAGTGATAGGTTGTCCACAAAACCAGCAAAAACCGCATGGTCAAATACGCAAATCTACCGACGGAGGCTCGAATTTACCGACGGGCTTATTCCAGGATGGGGCCCTGGCCCCCCTGGCCCCCCCCCTCTGGGTACGCCACTGCTATAAAATAGACTTGATATATTATTGTTGTCATTATAGATGAGGTGACCGTTGTTTACCTCCAATGTTTATCAGCAAACGCACCGGTTGAAGGGACTGGACTGTCAATACACGCTTGAGGGAACAGCATATGACCACAACACTGTCCGCTGTTCCGTATTGCCCTTTATAATGCTTTGGCGCGAGTTTTAAAAGCAGGAGTCCTAAACAAAACAGGATTAGTGCGCAAATTGCCGGGCAAAGAACAATGGCAACTAGCCACATTTTGCCCGGTGTGACGTCACCTGTCACCCCATCTATACCAAGGAGTTAATTGTATTAACTACGGTATTAGGGAAAAGTCACCAGTTTTTCGGTCAGCGCCTATTTTCGGTCACTTCGCCCAAATCGTGTAATGAAAATGATGTCGTCGTTATAAACTGACGGATAAAAAACGGCACCGCATAGTTGATGCCCGGTATTGCTTTAAAATGGGGACGACCGATGCAATGACACGATTTTGGCCAAGTTTCCGAAAATAGGCGCTGACCAAAAACTGGCGACATTACCCTATAACTATGATAAAAACTCTTTGATTACTATTACTAATACAAAGTTAATCCTGATGTCCAGAGAAATATGTGAAGTTGTATATTTTCGTAAATAAATTTAATAATTTTCATCGCATTATTATTTTTTGAGAATCAAAATGATAAAATATTATGTAATGTTTTGTGTAGGCTAGGCCTATAATATAGGGGCACCCTTCACAATCGATTTTGAGTTTCCTGTTGCAGGTTTAAAAAAGGGACGAGGTGACTTTTAATTATTAATTATCTTTTATCTTCTTTATTTTGAAACTACCGTAATTATTTTGTGGTCACAACCAATTTCAACCCCTTCATATCTGCATTTAATTATTTTAACTGTCACTGGATTAATTTGATGACCGAAGTTATAATGCAATCATATTTGTACATCAGTCATAGCTGATGATTCAAGTCAGAAAGTAGCAAATAAAGTTTATTGAAAGTCATTTTAAAGGCGAAAATATAAAATTAAAATAAAATAATAAAATATTTTGTATATTAAATTCTCAATTTTGGACGCGGGCGGCAACAGGAAACTCAAGCCCTTCTCAATTGAATAATGAGTTTCCTGTTGTTGCCAACTCTACTCGGGACAAACTGGCATGATCATGACCTTAATAATGGGTGAATTGAGGCCTAGTCACACCCACTGCACAATGTGTAGCATGCAGATACAAGGTATGGCAAAATAAAAAAATAACCTGTTTAGCATCTCCTCCCACTTCCTTTTTTGGGTCATCTTCAATTTTCTTTTTATTTCAGTCATAACTTTTTTCTTCAAGTGTTTCAGAGTTTAAGATGTTTGTAACAAGTTTGTATCTTCCTTAAAGGGACACTAAGAGATGTGTTGGAGGCAGCGCCCTCAATTATGATAAAAACTGAGATTAGTTTATTTTTATAATTGTATTACATGTATGAACTTACACCTACATGTATAAGGATTAAGAAAAATCAGCTCTCTTTGTACAAGAAAACGTCGATTCAAAAATGCTCGTCCCGCGGGACGAGCATTTTACGTCCGACAGTATCCCCTTTGCAGTACGCGTGATACATAACGCGAACCATATTTGCATAGAGGGCGTTTTTCAATAAATAGCGATGATATTGTTTTAATCAAGTTTTGCTGTGTTTTTGTTAGTAGAAACAACAATAATGGCAATTTTTAATGTTCATCTTGAATTCTGAAGTAAATTTTTAAACATTTAAAATTTTCAACACCACTTAATGTCCCTTTAAAGGCATATTATGTGATCTTTTCCAGAGAGCGCCCTCTATTCATGATTTTTTTTTAGAAAGTAGATTTTCTTGCAGATTTACATTTCCGATCATAAATCATACATAAATTCCAAGTTACAGAGCGATACGATTCCTAATTACCTCAAAATCATGGTTTTAGAGTGAATTTAGAGTGAAAAATATAAACTGTCGGAATCCCGACAGTTTATTTTCACTCTAAAACCATGATTTTGAAGTAATTAAGAATCGTATCGCCCTGTAACTTGGAATGTATGCATGATTTATGATCAGAAATGTAAATCTGCAAGAAAATCTGCTTTCTATTTTTTTTTCGATGTTGAGGGCATTCCCTGGAAAGATCACATAATATACCTTTAAGTTATATGCATTTTAAACAAGTTTTGTAGTGACCAACCCCTCAGAACCATGGAATCCTCCTTTTTTAAGTTCACAAAGTTTGCACCTATAAAAGTGGTAAAAAATAAAAAGGGCCTCCTCCTCCTTCCTTTTTTGGAAAAAGTCAGGACGCTTAACATATTTTTATTTTTATTTTGCCTAACAGATCTTGATTCTTAAAGGCATATTATGTGATTATGTGATATTCGTGATTTTTTTTTTGGAAAGTAGATTTTCTTGCAGATTTACATTTTCTTGCAGATTTACATTTCTGATCATAAATCGGACATACATTCCAAGTTGCAGAGCGATACGATCCCTAATTATCTCAAAATCATGGATTTAGAGTGAATTTAGAGTGAAAATAATAATTATATGACAGTTTATTTTCACTCTAAAACCATGATTTTGAAGTAATTAAGAAACGTATCGCCCTGTAACTTGGAATGTATGTATGATTTATGATCAGAAATGTAAATCTGCAAGAAAATCTGCTTTCAATTTTTTCTTCTTCGATGTTGAGGGCATTCTTTGGAAAGATTACATAATATACCTTTAAGTGGACTTGCCAGAACACAATAAATAAAATAGAACCAATCATGGGGATTTTAGGAAAGTGTGAATAGCCTATTTGAATAACAATACATTTATCACCTAGTGGTGGTAAGGCTACGAAAAACAACAACCCTGATTTATGGACTGACGGACCTGTTAAGTAGGGTCGGTTGGTTGGGCGGGATTTACATTTAAAAAAATAATCACCAAAATTAAAATGACAAACTTCACTTAAAGGCATAGTATGTGATCTTTTCTAGGGGGCACCCTCTATTCATGATTTTTTTTTAGAAATATTTTTTCTTGCATGTTTACATTTCTGATCATAAATGATAAATATATTCCGAGTTACAGAGCGATACGATTCCTAATTACTTCAAAAATCATGGTTTTAGAGTGAATTTAGAGTGAAAAATAAGTTGTCGTGCAGACCTGACAGTTTATTTTCACTCTTTAAACCATGATTTTGAAGTACTTAGGAATCATATTGCTCTGTAACTCGGAATATATTTATGATTTATGATCAGAAATGTAAATCTGCAAGAAAATCTACTTTAAAAAAAATCATGAATAGATGGCGCCCCCTGGAAAAGATCACATAATATGCCTTTAAAGGGACATGAATTAGTGTTGACGAGTTTTTTAAAAATTAATTTATTTCAGAATTCAAGATGAACATTAAAAATTACCATTATTGTTGTTTCTTCTTACAAAACACAGCAAAACTTGATTAAAACAATACCATCGCTATTTATTGAACCTTTTCTTAAAAACGCCCTCAATGTAAATATGGTTTGTGTTATTTATGGGGACACTGTTTGAAGTAAAATGCTGATCGCGGCTAGATCAGCATTTTTGAATTGACGTTTTGTTGTATAAAGAGGGCTGATTTTTCTTAATCCTTATAATAAGTTCATACATAAATACAATTGTAAAAATATACCAATCCCAGTTTTTATCTTAAGTATTAAGTAGTGTCCCTTTAAAACAAGATTAAGATGGAATGGAAGAAACATGTTAGAAACATGTAATAACTGAGCATTAATTCATGTACGATGGAAGTGACTGTTAGTGTTACCAAGGATCTATGCTGTTACAAACATTGTGAATTTGTGCCATCAAGATGTAAAAATGGTGTAGCATATAAGTGTTGCGGCCTGGGTCCTGATCAAAGGTCAATCATAGGGTTAACATATTGCCAAAATGCTCCAAGTGTGTTGTAATGCATACAGTATTACAGTGTTCAAATTAAGAAAATAAATAAGGTTTTCAGCAAATAATATTGTTATGAAATCAGGTTATCTGCCAATGTGTTGGGTTGTCTGCCAATACTTTCATGGCCAAAGAAACTAGTACAAATATTCATAAGTCAAAAAAAAGAAGAGTTGTGTTGCCCTCATCCGGCCGGGTCAAAATTCTGAGAATGTGGCGGGTGGTTTTTAAAAAAAAAAAATTAAAAAGAATTTCTTCTGTTTTTTCTCTATTTTTTTAAAGATTTTTTTTTCTTCCAAAATTTTTCTTCTATTTTTTTTTTAAAGATTTTTTTTTAAAGATTTTTTTCTTCTCAAGATCTTCCAATCTGTGAAAATTGCACAGAGATGGGCAAGAAACCAAAATATTCACCATTGGGTTGAAAATACATCCAGTAAGTGTTTTCCTTAGTATCTTCGCACATGTTGACTGAAATACTAGGTAAAAAATCGTTGATTGGTAAAATCAAAAAATCAAAAAATCCAGCCGGCCGACCTTCCTGATTTTAGGCTTGTGAGGGCAACACAACTTTTGTTGTTGTTGGCCTAAGTATGGTCATCCAACAGATAACCTTCATTAAAATTACAGGAAGGTTTCTCATCCTGCCAGCATTTTTGGGCTTCCTGGATAACTGTAAACGCCAATATTTTCGCGTAAAGATATTTTCGCCGCAGTTTGACATAGACATTTCGCGAATTGTTTTTTCCGCGGGCGACCTTCTGGACGCACTGCATGAATGTTGAAGACCATATTTTCGTGCGATATAATTTTTGCGGAAAAATATTTTGCACGAAAAGCGCAAAAATAAAACCACCGCAAAAATTTCAGCTTTTACAGTACCACTTAATTTGAACACTGTACATTGTATATCAATCTGTTTCTCAGATCATAAATTCAACAGACCTATCAAACTTTCCCATCTGTTTTTGTTGATTGATCAATAATTGTACACGTTTGCACAATATACACAATTTATCTTAATAATTCAATTTTCAACACATCAGAGCAGGGATGTGCCTGTGAGCTTGCCGATCGGGTCCACTTTTAAATGAAAATTTGGTCAGCATAGAACTGGTGGCGCTATACTGATCACGCGTGATTGTAGCAGACGACACGACGCTGGCCACGCGTCTCTCAGACGACCCAATATATGTCAAAGGGAGTGCACTATTTTGAATTATTTTTAACAGTCATCGCCCGGTTAACGATGACAATTCGTCTAATTATGATGAATTTGTCAAAATGATAAGATTAACATTCGCGATTACGTGTTATTCACCTTATTCATTACGTATTCAACATTTAGGTTTCGCGTGGCCACCGTCGTCTGTGTAAATCCACAACGCCCTCAAACCTATGCTGACCAAATATTACGTTAAACCTGGTTAAACACTGTTAAACGCGTTCAACGCCGGTCACCGACACATTCCGATGATTACCATAATTTATGTAATTTATGCAAACGGCCCCGTTTTCGCTACGTGTGTTAGTATAGGACTTTCCTATCCCAAAATTAATAGTATCCCTGATCAGAGTCAGTAGGTTACTCAAAAGTAGGCCACATATAAATTAACAGTTCCCATTGTTTGCTAATCGATCCATTATTTTAATTTTGAAAGAAGATATGGGGATCAGCAATTGTAAGAAATTGTGATGCTTGAATAACTCCAATCCATACTAAATGATGATACTAAATAAAATATTGATATCTTACTTTATCCCTTTGCCCAAACAGAAATTTACAGTGTAGCATATGTGGCCACGCTGTATAGTCAGTGAAAAAAAAATCCTTAAAAACCCTTCAAACGCCCTTTGTGCCCCCGCCCCCATTCTCCAATTGTAGTGTTTAGACATTTCGACAACTGGATCATGGATCATTTTTCGAGCGCATTTTGTGTAAAACATGTCCTAACCGCCCCCCTCGCTCTCAAATTTTCTGAGCTGACTGCAAACATTTTTTGGGCAACCTTTTACGAACATTCTGGTCGATTGGAAAGGGCAAGTCGACTTCTTCTTTTTTTTGCCTCACATGGGTGGACCATAGTCTTCGATATACCGTACCCAAAACCTACCATATTTTTAACCGAGGGACCATCTCATTTCCTTGGGCGCTTCTCTGGATTTTTTTGGGTAATAATTTTGGAATAAAATATATTATAAATGAGTGAAAAGTTGATAAAACATTTATAGAGAAAGTTTTAATGTGTGCCACGGAGCAAATAATTAAGACAAGTAGTAGTAGTACATTTTGTACTTGTGTGTGTGTGTATTTTATTGTGTTCGTTATGTGATAAAATCAACATAACGTAGTTCCTGTTTTTTCTCTTTACAGGCACAACAATAAGGATTCAACACACCTGTAACTGAATCTTGCATTCCAAATTACGCATAGAGTAACTCTGGTATTATTGCATGTGCATTACATCAGCATGAGATGTGCATACGTATACGATATGACAGAAGGAGAAGAGTTACGAACGGAGAAGCGGAATAGACAGAAACACGTCAGACATCAATGTATGGAAAATGAATTGGCTTTGACACAGACTAGTAGTAGTAAACAACCTGAAATGATACATACAGGAGATAAACCACATAAATGTCAATATTGTGACAAGTGCTTTAGCCTGGCTGGTGACAAGAAACGACATGAAATAATACACAGAGAAGTTAAACCACATAAATGTCTATATTGTGAAAAGTGCTTCAGCCAGGCTTGTCTTAAAAACCAACATGAAGTTACACACACAGGAGATAAGCAACATAACCAGGCTGCTGACAAGAAACAACATGAAATGACACATACAGGAGATAGACCACACAAATGTCGATATTGTGACAAGTGCTTCGGCCACGCTAGTAACAAAAAAGAACATGAAATGACACACACAGGCGATAAACCACTTAAATGTCAATATTGTGACAAGTGCTTCGGTCACCCTATCCACAAGAAAAACCATGAAATGACACATACAGGAGATAAACCACATAGATGTCAATATTGCGACATGTGCTTCAGCCATACTAGCAACAAAAATCAGCATGAAATGACACACACTGGAGATAAACCACATAGATGTCAATATTGCGACATGTGCTTCAGCCATACTAGCAACAAAAAACAACATGAAATGATACATACAGGAGATAAACCACATAAATGTCAATATTGCAATAAGTGTTTCAGCAGGTTTAATCGAAAGAAACAACATGAAATGACACATACAGGAGATAAACCACATAAATGTCAATATTGTGATAAGTACTTCAGCCGGGTTAGTGACAAGAAACAACATGAAATGAAACACACAGGAGATAAACCACATTCATGTCAATATTGTGACAAGTGCTTCAGCCAAGCTGGTATCAGGACACGACATGAATTGACACATACAGGTGAAAAACCTCATAAATGTCAATATTGTGGTAAGTGCTTCAGCCTGGCTGGTAGCAAGAAACTACATGAAATGACACATACTAGAGAAAAACCACATCAATGTCAATATTGTGATAAGTGCTTCAGCCTAGCTAGTGACAAGAAACGACATGAATTTACGCATACAGGTGATAAACCACATAAATGTCAATATTGTGAGAAGTGCTTCAGCCTGGTAGGTAACAAAATACGACATGAAATGACACACACTGGAGATAAACCGCATAAATGTCAATATTGCGACATGTGCTTCAGCCAAGCTAATAGCAAAAAACATCATGAAATGACACATACAGGAGATAAACCACATAAATGTCAATATTGTGATAAGTACTTCAGCCGGATTAATCGTAAGAAACAACATGAAATAAAACATACAGGAGATAAACCACATAAATGTCAATATTGTGACAAGTACTTCAGCCGGGCTAGTAACAAAACTCAACATGAAATGTCACATACTGGAGATGAACCACATAAATGCCAATATTGTGATAAGTACTTTAGCCTGGCTAGTGAAAAGAAACAACATGAAATGACACATACAGAAGATAAACCACATTTATGTCAATATTGTGATAAGTGCTTCAGCCAGGCTAGTGACAAGAAACATCATGAAATGACACACACAGGAGATAAACCACATAAATGTCAATATTGTGAAAAGTACTTCAGCCTGGCTAGTGACAAGAAACATCATGAAATGACACATACAGAAGATAAACCACATAAATGTCAATATTGTGATAAATACTTTAGCCTGACTAGAGACAAGAAACAACATGAAATGACACATACAGGAGATAAACCACATAAATGTCAATATTGTGAAAAGTGCTTCAGCCTGGCTGGTAACAAAAAACGACATGAAATGACACATACCGTAGATAAATCACATAAATGTCAATATTGTTATAAGTGCTTCAGCCACGCTAGTGACAAGAAACATCATGAAATGACACATACAGGAGATAAACCACATAGATGTCAATATTGCGACAAGTGCTTCAGCCATGCTAGTAACAAAAAACAACATGAAATGACACACACTGGAGATAAACCACATAAATGTCAATATTGCAACATGTGCTTCAGTCACGTTTATAACAGAAATCAACATGAAATGATACATACCGGAGATAAACCACATAAATGTCAATATTGTAATAAGTGTTTCAGCAGGTTTAATCGTAAGGAACAACATGAAATGATACATACAGGAGATAAACCACATAAATGTCAATATTGTGATAAGTACTTCAGCCGGGTTAGTGACAAGAAACAACACGAAATGAAACACACAGGAGATAAACCACATGCATGTCAATATTGTGACAAGTGCTTTAGCCATGCTGGTATCAGGACACGACATGAATTGACACATACAGGTGAAAAACCTCATAAATGTCAATATTGTGATAAGTGCTTCAGCCTGCCTGGAAGCAAGAAACTACATGAAATGACACATACAAAAGAAAAACCACATCAATGTCAATATTGCGATAAGTGCTTCAGCCTAGCTAGTGACAAGAAACGACATGAATTTACGCATACAGGTGATAAACCACATAAATGTCAATATTGTGATAAGTGCTTCAGCCTGGTAGGTAACAAAATACGACATGAAATGACACACACTGGAGATAAACCACATAAATGTCAATATTGCGACATGTGCTTCAGCCAAGCTAATAGCAAAAAACATCATGAAATGACACATACAGGAGATAAACCACATAAATGTCAATATTGTGATAAGTACTTCAGCCGGATTAATCGTAAGAAACAACATGAAATGAAACATACAGGAGATAAACCACATAAATGTCAATATTGTGACAAGTACTTCAGCCGGGCTAGTAACAAAACTCAACATGAAATGTCACATACTGGAGATGAACCACATAAATGTGAATATTGTGATAGGTACTTCAACTTGGCTAGTGAAAAGAAACAACATGAAATGACACACACAGGCGATAAACCACATAAATGTCAATATTGTGATAGGTACTTCAGCCGGGCTAGTGAAAAGAAACAACATGAAATGACACATACAGAAGGAAAACCACATTTATGTCAATATTGTGATAAGTGCTTCAGCCTGGCCAGTGAAAAGAAACAACATGAAATGACACATACAGGTACAGGAGATAAACCACATAAATGTCAATATTGTGATAAGTCCTTCAGCCACGCTAGTAACATGAAACAACATGAAATGACACATACAGGAGATAAACCACATAAATGTCAATATTGTGAAAAGTGCTTCAGCCTGGCTGGTAACAAAAAACGACATGAAATGACACACACTGGAGATAAACCACATAAATGTCAATATTGTGAAAAGTGCTTCAGCCTGGCTGGTAACAAGAAACGACATGAAATGACACACACCGAAGATAAATCACATTTATGTCAATATTGTGATAAGTGCTTCAGCCTGGCTAGTGACAAGAAACATCATGAAATGACACATACAGGAGATAAACCACATAAATGTCAATATTGTGATAAGTACTTCAGCCAGGCTAGTGACAAGAAACATCATGAAATGACACATACAGGAGATAAACCACATAAATGTCAATATTGTGACAAGTGCTTCAGCCAGGCAAGTGACAAGAAACGACATGAAATGACACATACAGGAGATAAACCACATAAATGTCAATATTGTAATAAGGGCTTCAGCCGGGCTGGTAACAAAAAACTACATGAAATGACACACACAGGAGATAAACCACATAAATGTCAATATTGTGATAAGTGCTTCAGCCTGGCTGGTAACAAAAAACGACATGAAGTGACACATGCAGGAGATACTCCACATAAATGGTAATATGGTGACAAATTGCTTCAGCCTGGCTGGTAACAAAAAACGACATGAAATGACACATGCAGATATTGTGATAAGTACTCTAGCCTGCCTAGTGACAAGAAACAGCATGAAATGACACATACAGAAGATAAACCACATAAATGTCAATATTGTGATAAGTACTTCAGCCTGGCTAGTGACAAGAAACAACATGAAATGACACATACAGAATATAAACCACATTTATGTCAATATTGTGACAAGTGCTTCAGCCTGGCTAGTAACAAAAAAAACTATGAAATGACACATACAGGAGATACACCACATAAATGTTAATATGGTGACAATTGCTTCAGCCGGGCTGGTGACAAAAAAAGACATGAAATAACACATACAGGAGATACACCACATAAATGGTAATATGGTGACAATTGCTTCAGCCGGGCTGGTGACAAGAAACAACATGAAATGACACATACAGGAGATACACCACATAAATGGTAATATGGTGACAATTGCTTCAGCCGGGCTGGTGACAAGAAAAGACAAGAAATGACAGATAACAGGTGATAAATCACATCCATTTCATATTGTGGGCTGGTGACAAGATACAATATTGAAATGATACATACAGGACTAAGATTTACACAAATGTTTTTCTGATATCAAAATATCTTGATGTGAAGAAAAAAATCATAGCCCCAAAAAAGTGATCGGAACATACACCTTTAATATGTGCTTTTAAACTGCATTGCATGTATAAATAATGTTTTGTTAGGCCAAATTAAATTAATTGTTTGTCTCAAAGCTCCCGCGCGCGTTAGTTTATTGATGTGCATTAGAAGGAAAAAAAATCTGAAAAAAACTTTTTTTTCTCTTTTTTCTCTTTTTTTTTCAAAAAAAAAAAAAAAATCTGAAAATTTCAGATTTTTCAGATTTTCATTGATCACATCATCTTAAATACAAAAGTTCACTTTTACAAGGATTTCAATATTTTTTATTTAAAATAAAAAAATAAATAAAAAAAAACAACTTAAAAAAACCCCGCATTCCGCATTAGTTTTACAACAGGAGAGGAGCTTTGAGACAAACAATTAATTTAATTTGGCCTTATCAAAGTGATATATTTGTCACATGTTTTACTCAGTTAGAGTAGTAGTAGTAGTCCAATCAGTAGCAGTAGAGAGTACGTAATAATAAATGATCAGACAAAACATCGCAATAAAGAGAAAAAACTGGCCCTGAAACCCATTGACCATTCAATGAACTTCTTCAAGCTCAAAATTATTATTAGTGTTTAATCGGTAGTTTTGAGTAGTAATAAGTTATCAGACAAAAGAATCGCAAATAAAGAGAGAAAACCTGGCCCTGAAACCCATTGACCGACCATTCAATGATATTCTTCAAGCTCAAACTTATTATTAGTGTTTACGTTCCTAAGATCTAAGACCGAAGAACTGAGACCAAAAAACTGATACCCCATTTAAAATAACCAATTGTTGGCGCTAAACATAGAACATAGGCCAGTGTCTTTGATTTTGTTGTTGAGAGGGGGTCTAAATACAAAACCAAGACCCTCTCTAAAATGGCACCAGAATTTATTTGTCGCCAATTCAATTTAGGGTCTTTAACGTTAGACCCCTTACTCAACTGTAGAACTGAGGCGCCCTCCCCAACCAATTTAAACGTCAATTTTGAGGACAACATTGTTATGAGAGGGAGTTTCAAGTTAGGTGGTCTCAGTGTTTTGGCAGTTGGAGAATGTAGGGGATGGACCCACATTAGACCAGGATTAGATCTGTCATATAATAATAGTTGGCCAACATGAAAGTTGCTTTACTATAGTTGAATCAGTTCCAAATTGGCGAAAATTGTGAGGCTACTATTTATCCGCGGGCCCAAATGGAATACCTACTTGCCCACCGCACCACTCCCTGATACCTGCTTATGATGCGCAAGCACACACTTTGACCAATAAATATGCGCAACGACATGGATTCGTTTTGCGCACAGACAAATACAAGCCTCACAATTTTCGCCAATTTGGAACTGATTAAACTATTTAAAGGGGCATTAAGAGATGTGGTGGAGGCAGAAAAGTTTTGACCACACCATTTTTTCAGCGTTTTTTTGGACACCTTTATTTCGATACCCTGGCTCCACATTTGTTCTTTCACATCAACTCAACCATTTCCTGAACACTATTACATTTGTATTGCTCTTTAAACATTGGAAAAAGATAATAAATAATAATAATAATTTCAAACACTTTTCCCATTTGTGTCCCTATTCAACCCCATGTCCTTATTCACCCCGTTTTACGGTATTACAAAAAGTCTCAGACATCAGGTGTGTTTTCAACCGTTTTTTGCAAATTGTAACAGTTTTTGCAGTTTTTATATAGAAAATATCCTGCAGCTTTAGTGTGTTTAGGTCCAGTTTCCAATGAGACCTGTCATTAAGAAGTGAAAAGTGGGGTTATTTTGGCCCACGTTATTGTGTATAAGAAAAATTCAAAACAATCAATTGTCAACATACAGCCCGATTTATTTGTTAATGCTTGTAAAAAGTCTCAAAACAAGCAATCTCACCACAAATTAAACGATTTACCTTGTTTATTTGGAATGTTTACCTGTAGTTTTACAATTTGTTTATTTTGTTGGTGTTTTTTTTGTATTTTTTACATTCTAATCTGTTAAATTTTCATAACTAGATATTATTTTACATTTTTTTAAAACACTTCAATGAACTGTAAGAAACCTTAAAGGTTGAAATATCTTATCATCCAAGTAGGTCATCCAAGTAAGTGGACCAAATAATTGGTCCATCAGAGCTCTTTGTAGAGAGTTACCAGTTTGATTTCTAATCGCTCAGTTCATTAACCTTGTTAATAATGTCTGTTGGGCTATTGTTTACATCTGCTATTTACGTACAAAAATAAAATCAATTTGTTTGCTATCTACTGAAGATAGCAATCTTGAAGCGATGTAAACATTCCAATTAGCTAATGGTGCCATTGTTATGCATGCTTTCTACTGAAGATAGCAATCATTAAATCACGTTTACTTTCACATTTGGGGGGCGGGGCGTTGTTGTTGTTGTTGTTGTTGTGGGTTTAGGGGTTTGTTTGTTATTTGTTTGTTTGTTGGGGTGTTTGTTTGTTGGGTAGTATGTTTGTTTGTTTACCTTTGTGAGTGTTGTTATTGTTTTTACCGACACTGTCAAATTAGAGAATAAAGGTATTGCTTTTTAGACCGTACCCGTGTTATCCTGACATAAATGCGGACGATCTACGCAAAAAATAATATTATCGAACGCATTTATGTCAGACAATATAACACGGGTACGGTCTAAAAACAATACCTTTATTCTCATTCTTAAACAATCATACTTAGACATTTATCAAAGAAATAAGTACATTTTATTGTCCACATTTGACAACTTTTACCCCTGCTAGGATCGAATAACCCACAAACATTCCATCCAATCACATGCGATGAGTAAACCATGCGTAAGCGTCGCGGCGCCGGCATAAACGCAGGAAAGCGCTAAAGACGCACTGCAGAAGTGCGCGTTATGGAGCAAACCACGTATTGTGAAGGTCGGACGCACTGTTGAAACGTAAGCCCCACCGCCCCGTGTTAAGTTGTCTCATCTAGATGTCGCCGATTTCTCTGAGAACCAATGAGATTCAGGCCCGTCAGATGGGGGGCGACGGTTGCGATCCCTTTGATTTTTTGATTTTTTTTTTTTTAAGGTAAAAATTGCGTTTTTCTTAGTTTCAAATATCAATGATAGTAAAACTACTCATAAAACATTGACTACAGTGCTTTTTGGACTGCGAAATTTTGTGTCCGTGTGAAAATTTTTGACGTGCGAAATTTTTTGACTTCTACCCTCCCCCCACTTACGTGAAATTCACGAGGTGACTGACTTGGAAAAAATATTTGGGGCAACCTTTTACGAAAATTGTAGGTGAAAACATCCCCCCCCCCCTTTGGGCAAAAGTGTCTTACGGGGATGAGATTGCTTACATTTTCTTAGCTGTTTAAGAATTGTCATTACAGGTCCTCGATCCTAAGTTCAATACGTAAAAACGACCACATCTTTAAATACTATAGGCCTTTATGACTTAGGCCTATGGAAAACTAAGAACATGTTCATAGTTCTCCAATGCAAGATTCATACTGTTCTTTCTTAAATGAAGATTTTGATTTTTCCTTTCTAAAAGTGTCAAACCATTCGTAGAGGCCTACATAGGGGTCGGGTGCAGCGTGATTGATGGGGGGGGGGGGGGGTGGATGAGCCGGGATGGATGGGCCAGGGGCATATCCCTGGTGGGGGTTCAAGGTAGTGAACCTCCCATTGGAGCTGTCATTTTTTCGTTTAGAAATACCAGATAAACCAGTAATTTTTCCAGTATTAAACACATTTTGTGGTCTAAACACTATAAAAAGTCAATATAATACAAACAAGTTGAAATATCACCGTTAACCAAATTTTGCAAGCACAAACATACGCTCTTCCTAAGTGCAAATATCTGATTTACAATTACAAATCTTCCCAAACTTCCCCCTTTCTTTTCCCCTTTTCTTTTCCTCCCTTTCCTTCCCCCTTTCTGTTCCCCTTTTATTTCCCCCGAAAATCATTGGTGGTGTGGGGGGGCCCATCATAGAAAATGCTTCTAACACGGTTCCCTCAGCCCAAGCCCGTGCCGTTCTCCCTTGTATCACGGGCCGGACAGATAGCTTGATTCACCTGACAAAAATCCCTGATGCACCGCTGCGCAAGGAACGCGTACTACGACGCCCCACACTATGGTTAATTACGTGTCGGTAAACGGCTGCACGCACTTTTCATCTAAACACAAAGAAATTGGATGAAAATGCAGCAGACGCGTGGCTTCATTCGAAACGGGCCAGTCGCCACTCTAGAGTAAATGTAACCTCGCTGGGGTAACTTTGACCCACTACTAGTCTAGTTTACTAACAAAAAGTATCTTCCATGCCACAAATAAATATAAAAATGTAAAAAAGTGGGTCAAAGTATCCCCATTCTACGGTATACCCGGGGGGGGGGGGGGGGCACTGACATTGGAAAAGGGTATAGGTATATGCCGCGTTGAAGACCCCCTTTTTCACCCTCTGCTGCTAGTTCTTATGACCCCCCTTTTGAGCCTGCATCAGTTCTTAAGACCCCAATTTTATTAAAATTCAAAAATCGCGAAATTTTGGGTTCCAAAGCCCCAATTCTTCGAACATTTTGCGTTCTAAAACCAAAACAATATCAAAAATGTGCGTTATTGCTAATCAAAATTGAACTATAGGCCAGTTCTCAAGACCTACTTTTTGAAGAAAATAAAATCAGTTCCCAAGACCCTATATTTCGTCATAAAATCCAATCAGTTCAGTTCTGTAGCCCCCTGTGCGGCACACCCCTACCCCAAAAAAGTTGAGCCCCCCCCCCCCCCCTGGCGGTATACTCTCCAAGATGGTAGCCCTGCACGTAAATGTACATGTATAGAACAATTGAATGATAATCGTGTTATGCTTATATCTGTCTTTATTAGGTTAATATAACAGAGATGACCGAATCAAATATCCGGTGAGATCGTGCGTGATACCAAACATACCACCGATGATGTATCAGCCGGAACTAGCTCCGTAGTTTATCATCATCATCGCATCGTTATAAGAAAGCCCGTCATATACAATCTGTCTGCATGTGTGCGGGAAAGCCTAGACTGGTAGTGTAGCCCCGTAGCCTACAGGGGGTAGCAGGCAGTATGGCGGAGGAGATCGACAGGTTTATTGCCGAGCAGAAAAGCAAAATTGCCAGGGAGCGACAGGAACTACACCAGCAAAATGAACAGGTTGGATCATTTTTCTTTACCCCCTGATGAGAACTACCTGCTGATTGGTCAAAAAGATGCAAACATCATTTGTTGCACCAATCAGAAAAATTGTTAGAAGAATTGTGTTCCTGATCAAGATTGAAGTGAAATATTAGTAGAAGCTGTATTTTAATTGGCTATTCAAATGAGTATATTTGGTAATCATCCAATCAGAAACACTGTTAGATAAGGCAGGTAGTTCTCACAGGGTTAAAGGTATATTATGTGATCTTTTCCAGGGGATGCTCTCAATCCTTAAAGAAAAAAATTGGAGGCAGATTTTCTTGCAAAATTACATTTCTGATCATAAATCGTACATACAGTCCAAGTTACAGGGCGATACGATTCTTAAAAAATCTTCAAAATCATGGTTTTAGAGTGAAAATAAACTGCAAGGTTATTTTTTACTCTAAATGCACTCTAAACCATAATTTTGAGGTAATTAGGAATACATTCATGATTTATGATCAGAAATGTAAATCTGCCAGAAAATCTGCTTCAAATTTTTTTCTCAAGAATTGAGGGCGTTCCCTGGAAAAGATCACATAATATACCTTTAAGTAAAGTCAGAAGCTATTATGATATGTTTATAATCATGCAATCTCAAGTGAAAAGGCTATTATATCCTTTTTCCTATTATTTACATTGTCTCAAAATGTTAATTGGTTTGAAAGTTTAAGTATGGTTATTTTTTCATGAAAGAGTACGAGGTACTTGCGCCTGATGACCTCTGGTTATAACCACTGCTAACTTCTTTTCTGACACCAACATTTATTGTTGTGTTGTGTTTGTAATTCGTTGCCTTTTTTCTTCCTATTTTGCAGACTAATGGAACCACCAATGGCTTCCACAATGGTGTTAAAGAAAACATTCCACCCCAAAATCATTCAGGTAAATATTTCTCATATCCAACATTTTACCTTCTATAAATGTGACGTGATCAAGCGAAATGAGTCACATGTCAGCAGTTTTCAATTTTGATATTCGTTCATCGTTTAAAATCAGGTGGAAAATGCTACAGTATGGTCCAAACTCCACTAAAATCGAGTTTCTAGTTTTATAGTTACAAACAATTTACAAACTAACAAAACAGAGTAAAACATAAGAATTTGTGACTTGTTTTTGCCTGTAACTCAAAATTAATATTCCTGACATCCGACTCATTCCGGTTGATCGCGTCACAAATACCCCTTTATTAAAACAGTGGGGGAAGGGTTTGAATCCCTTGGGAGAGGTATGATCCCTTTTGTGTCGGTAGGGACCCCATGGGTATTAAGGAACCCTGGTATGTCCACCCTTGGTCGCACTGCCTGGTCCGAGCCATATGTACTTTCTTTAGGTACATCACTGAATTCAAATGGCCTACCGACATTGGTAACATTTCTTTGTGTCAAATGTTGCAACAGATACATTTATACCGGGGGGGGGGGGGGGGTCATTCAACTTTTTTTGGGGTGGGGATGTGCCGCACAGAGTCTCACAAAGGGGGGGGGGGGGGCTACAGAACTGAACTGAGTGGATTTTATGATGAAAAATAGGGTCTTAGGAACTGATTTTTTTTCAAAAAAGTAGGTCTTGAGAACTGGCCTATAGTTCAATTTTGATTAGTAAGAACGCATATTTTCATTTTTTTTGGTTTTAGAACGCAAAATGTTCGAAGAATTGGGGCTTTGGGGATTTTTGAATTTTCAATCAAATTGGGGTCTTACGAACTGATGCAGGCTCAAAAGGGGGGTCATAAGAGCTAGCAGAAGAGGGTGAAAAAGGGGGTCTTCAGCGCGGCACATACCTACATGTATACCCTTTTCCAATGTCAGTGCCCCCCCGGGATTCATACATTCGTCCTGATTAAAATCCTTGATACCTGTTCCCTTTGATGAATTTCTTAGAAGCATAGCCACTCTGCTAGACTAGTAGCATCAGTAACTATAGATTTAGAGAATAAAAGATGGACATTTTGTTTTGGTTGCTGGACTTTTGTGTGACAATGAATGGGTTTGCGCATATTTTGTCGGTGCAGCCGGCATCCACTACGATGAAAACATGGATAATGCATAGTATCATAATTATATCACATCCAAAATTATTTTTTCATGTAAAGTGACAGCAATCTTACCCGTCTTTGAAATAAACAAATAAACAAATCCAGGCTTCTTTTCTTTGCGAAACGGTGCTTTTGAGCGTGGGTATTGACTGCGCTAAACAGCATGCATAAAAAGTATAACTACATTGGTCTTTTTTTGACTGGGGGGAGCATAAAATGTCCCCCCCCCCCCCCCCCGATTGACTTGCCGCAGAGTGAGAAGCTTGGGGGGGGGGGGGGATTGTGGCGTGGTGTAGATCCCAGCTCCCCGACCGATATTCCAAACTTGGGGGGGGGGGGGGGGGGGATTATGCAAGCTCCTACACTGGGAAAAGCATTTTATATTATGTTCTACTCTAAAGATACAATGTGATCGCCCCAATCCCCTGCCCCGGGTCCTTTGTTCCAGAGGGTTATATTAATCAAGAAGAGAAAACTATTAAATGCTTTCTCATCATATTCCTTATAAAGTAAAAAAAATGGTGAGCTCCTAGAACTCAATGCAAAAATAATACTTAGGGACGCACCATTACACTTCAAGGGGGTAGAAAGTTGGGGTCGGGTGGGTTTTTTGTTTTTTGCTGCCGAAGGTTTTTTTTTTTAATATGTACCTTTATATTTAGTTGGGTGGGAAAAGGTTTTTTTTAGTTTTTTTACTCATCAGTGGGTGAATTTATTTTTTGCCTGTATAGTGGGTGAAGTTTTTTTGTATTTTCAAAAACTTCTACCCCCACCCCCTAGAAGTCAAATGGTGCGTCCCTTATACATACTACATGTACCACCAAGGCAAGTGCAACAGTAATTAGTTACAAGGTCACTTATAATTTAATGCATTGTGTAATAATTCACAGTATAGGTATGGAAAGTGTATTTCAGTCAGTGTCACGTTTGTGTCTTTAATTTAACTCAATTTGGACACAAAAGAACCAGAGGATATTGACCGTAAGGCAAAAAAGAAAAAGAAAGGTGTGTTGCCCTCAGCAACCGACCCTAAAATCGTAAAAACTAGGGTCACATTTTTTTTTTTTTAGATTTAAATTTGATTAAAAGTGTCTAAATGTTACTATTTCTTGCTTGAAATGAATAAATAAGCCTAAATAAATGTTTTTTAGACTATTGTCACACTATAAACATTAGTTAATTGACATATGGGCATATACCAATTTTGTCTTGACATAAACCATATATTTTTCAGCCCCCCCAAAAAAAAATGTGGAAAAAAAATGTGAAAAAAATGTGAAAAAAAAAAAATCTGACAGACCGACCCGAATTAAAATTGTTGGCACTTGAGGGCAACACAACATTTTTTTTTGCCTAACAGTAGAGCGAGCGCTCTAGTAAAATAATTACATTGCGATATGAGATGTTAGGCAAAAAAAAGGAGATATTTTCTTAAAGCGTCATAGTATCAATGATATTCTTGTTCTAAAAATAATGGAAAAAGTACACCACAAAACACAGTATGAAATGATAGCATAACATAAATCAGGGGTTCTCAACATTATTTATTGGAGCGCCATTATGAGATATGTATGATGAAGCGCCAAATGCACCCATTTACTTATGTATTTCTTTATATATTTGAGGAGTCCAATCACCAACCACCATTGGTGGTTCCAAGCACAATATTTGACGCGTGCGCCGACAGATGAGAAGCCCTGACATAGATGTAGACTAGATGTCGCTATTGGTTTCATGTGGTGTTGGACATTGCGTGATGCGATGGCGCGCATGATATATCTCCCATGGCGCAGCGTGACGATCGTACAACGCTTTACAGGTTGAATTGGAACAAATGGGCATTCTCATAGTCTTAGTGGAATTCCATGAAGAGCCGCACATTTTTTTCCAGTCCCTCGATTTGGTACGCCATTTATGATGGTGGCCAAAAAGAGGGACGTTGTAACCCAGTCTAGATCATAGATGTGATGTGTGACACCATGCATATGCATATTTTTGTTTGATTATTTCAGGTCCCGGATCAGACCCAAAACCTTTACCCTCGGGTAGCTATGACAACCTGAGAGAACAACTGAACAAACAAAGACAAGAAGAATATAAGCAATTTCTGCAATCAGTAAGTAATTCTTGTTTCATAATTTTATGAATATTTGTATTTGTGTCTTCCATTTTGTCCCCCATGGTCACCAACAAAATGGTGACCATGGGTTTTGTTTACCGATAGTCATGAATATTGTAATTATTATATGCAGTCTACTTACTTACAGTAACATTTATCCCTTTTGACCCATCCCTCGGCCTCATTAGCTAAATGTAAAAATGTCAAATCGGCTGCAAGTATTTTGTTTTTTTGTTATACGTTGTTCACATCTCCAACACTTCAAACAACCAATCAGTGTTTCCACTTTCCAGGAAATCCGGGAAATTTCACAAATTTGCTATTATTTATCTTAACCCTACCCCCCCCCCCTCTGAATGCTAAAAAATGCCAATCCTAAGTCCCTCCCTCTCCAAGCGTACACGCTGCCGGTTTTCTATGACGTAGTCAACCGAGCCTATATAGTGAGTGCAAGTATACTGCGCGAACGAGTAGCTGAGGGCCGTGGCTTAGTGGTTGGGACTTGGGGCTTGAGAACAGAGGGTCCCCGGATCGAATCCCTGCAGGTTCCTGAAGATTTAGTTGGTGTTTTTTCCTTGAAAATTGTGATCCCGGTCAAAAACCCTAAACTGAGGTTAGGGATAAGAAGAAGAAAAAATCTTTCCCCCTTGTATACTTTTTTCATTCATGTATGGTGCACCATATTAATATTGAAACAGTTGCTAACCTCAACAATCAACCCCTGGTCCATTTTCTTTTGCAAAACAAATAATGAGCGCCCTCTCTACATTAATCAATCCCATAAATGTTGATTTATTTATTTTTGTCGATGCCGATTCCGAAGTTTCTCAGACTTTGGACCTCCATAAAATTTGTTAAATCCCTAAAATAGCATGGATATATCAATTTTGAATATTTCAGAAAATCCCATCAAATTCCGGGAAATTTGGGATTCTATTTCAGGATTTTTTTTTGAGGTGTGGAAGCACTGCAATCAATAACTTATTTTCTCAACCAATGGCACTTAGGCAACGAACCCCCCCCCCCCCCCCCCCCCTTCAATATTAAAATGAAATCATTTTTACCCCAAGGGTAAACATCTAATCAGCTTGTTGGTTGCCTTGTTACATTGTTATAGATCTGTTTTTCATTGTCAAGGTGATGTTGACAGGTGTATCCTTGCAGGCAGCATTGAATAAATTAAACTAGAGGCATGCAAGCACATACAGTTGCACAGCATTAATGTTTGTTTCCATATTACAGTCTTAGTCTTGAATCAATTAAGCTAGACTCAAGCACATACACCTCAATAGAAATAAGGGTATTTTACAATTAAGATAATGCCTGCGTGCAAGATTGTGCTTTATAATCATTCAAAAAAAGGTCTATAGTAGCTAGCAGGCAGGTGTTTGATCCGTGGCAAGGAAACATGAAGAGCGTAGAATAAAACATACTTGGGGTGACAAATTCCGTTTTGGAAAAATGTTTGGGGGGTTTAGGGTTAAAGCAATATTATGTGATCTTTTTCAATGTTTTACACTTATTTATTCTTCTCTCGAAGTTTGACATATCTTGACTGACTGAATTTTCCAGGAAAACCATCACAGAACTTTCTTTACTAATCATGAAGCAAATCTGCTTTCAATTTGGGAATTTGTCAACATATGTTTTTGGATTTTCATCATTAAGCATTCCTTACTACAGTCATCAAAAAAAGTAACTATACAGGTAATAAATGGCTGTCTAACTCTTAAGATATATATCCTACCTAAAAATATTAGATTATAAAGTTGTTGAAAATTTCGTCTTCTTTAATATGGGATATTGCACGCTAAGATCGGGTAATTATTGAGGAAGTGGCACTCAAAAATGTAAGGAGAAGTCCGATTTTCATTTTCACATTTTTATTTTCTACACGCAGACCATTCTACTGGTACCTTATTGATTACCGGTAGTGCAATTGGGAGATGCATGCGCAGGTTGGACAGTCGGCCGCATTGTTCCGATGGATCAATTCGCCACACACACGCTACCTGTCATTCTCTCCCCCGTATTGAAATGTAAAATGTGAATTTGAAATTGTGACTTTACCTTACATTTTGGATTGTCGCTTCTTAAATATTTAACCGATCCTAGCGTGCAATATCTCATATTGAAGAAGACAAATTTCTCAACAACTTTATAATCTAATATTTTTAGGTAGGATATATATTTTAAGAGTTAGAAGCCCATTTATTACCTGTATAGTTACTTTTTTTGATGACTGTATGTTGACTACATGTATTGCATTAATTTGTGTACAGTTGTGATCGTAGACTGATGGAAACACTGTATACGGCGTTATAACCACAAGTGTCAAACCATGGAATTATATTTACGATCGAGAATGCATGTGTTTTGCACAGTCTTTGCACAGTTTTTCCCACCAAATCCTCAATTTTACCTTTTCTTGATTGTTTTGTAGAAGAATCCTAAGTCTGGACAGCAGTCCAACAAACCCGCAAATGAAGATGGTGCAACACTCGGTATTCCAGATAGGGGATCAGCAAAGGTATTGTATATACCATATTTTTTCATATAATATTGTATGGCTTTGAATGCGATGAGGTAAATATGCTGCATGAACCATGAACATTCTGAACATTAGCAAAGATGAGTTCAGTATTTGTTTTGGCAAGTGTAATGTATTTACATATGACACAAAAAATAAGCCATACAATAATAACATCATCATTTAATTATATGAGGCCAAAAAATTTAATACTTTCAGCACCTTTTTATGCGATTTTTTGTTGTTGTATTTCATAAAAATCCAAATATTTGCAATAGTTTTTCTTTTGCCTATTTAATAAAAGTAATCAGACATGATCGATGTACATGGTATGCTTGTGTTCTCTTTATCTCTGAACTTCACAAAGTAAGTTGAATGTGTGTTCTCAGTCACAGTGGCGTAGCTAGGATTTTTTTCAGGGGGGGGGGCAAGATTTTTGAAATTTTCGTAAAAAGGTTGCCCCAAATTTTGTTGCAGTCAGCTCAGAACATTTGAGGGGGGGGGGGGGCATATTTTACACAAAACCCGCTTGTAAGTTGTCATAATGCCTATACACACTACATCTGGAGAACAGGGCAGGGCGGGGGCTCAAAGGGCATTTTAAGGGTTTTTAAGGATTTTTTTCAGTCTCCCCCTAGCTACGCCACTGCTCAGTCACAACGTTGCAGAGTATTGCCGAAATAAACTAATAATACAAAAAAAGCTGCTGCACATAGCGCTACGTGCGAAAGCTCATTTTAAAGCAATGCGTGCGGGTCGCTATGAGACAAAGTTTTTTTTTGGGCCTAAATAGTACTTTTTGGGGGGCCTAAATAGGACGCACAAGTGTGCCGGGGCAGGGCTTTATCTGTGGCTGCGTCTGCATCCACAGTAATGCACCTACTGTGACCAGTTTGAAATCACTCCTCAAAACTCATCTCTTCTCTTAGTGCTTTTGATTTAGTTAGACTTTCATTTTGGGACTAAGTTTTTTTGCATCACCTAGATAATCAAATATGATAAAGGATTTTGTGTGTGTCTGTGGGTGTTTTCATAGTCTTTATTGGTTGAAATAGCAGATTTTGTTTCTGAGCTATTGTCTGCTGAGCCGCCATTAAAACGAGGGGTTGTACAGGGCAGAGAAAAAATATTTTCTTTCTGGGAATTTTTTTATAGATAAGAGATACATTTTCTGCAAGATTATTCCTTTAGCAACTTGCCATACGGTGCCTTTTTTCTAGGCGGAATCACCCCCAAATGTGCATGTGTCCATGGTGGGTCCATAGGCAAAGACTTTGTAGGGGTCCAAGGAGTTGTTTGTATCCCTCGTTGTTGTTTTGGTGTGAGGAGCGAGAATGGTGGACAAAAACAAATCTGGGTAAGAGAAACGTTTGCGGGAAGATGTGGTGTGCTGAGCGTGCGAATATTTGGCCTTTTAATGTCCAAATTGGTTGGAATTTAGTTTAATTTGGTCTATAACTTTACATTTTAGACCTATTTTAAAGTTTAATAGGTAATCATGACACTGAGCCGTCACAAGCTTCGATTGTGTTGGGGGACACCGAATAGTAGGGCTTGAGCCCATGAGGAGCAATGGGTGTGTGTCCCCCCTGGTTGTAACCCCTCTGATCACAATTATCAGTCACATGCTTAACATTCCGATTCAGGCAATTATCAGTCACGCAGCCACTCTATTTTATGTTTTAACATTCCGATAAGCCTCAGGCATTTGAAAATGAATGGTGGCACTTCTTAACACAAAATCAGGGGACCACAAGTAAATTGCAGTAAGATCTAAATAGACGTTATTCATAATTGGCGATTTCAAGTCGTAAAGAGGGAGACATACTCGATGTGACGTCACTAAGGCAAATTTTGTTGTTGTTGTTATGTTGTCCTCCACAGCTTTCAGAGAGGAGGGGCGGGCGGGCGGATTTTTTTAAAATTTTTTTAAAATTTTCTTTTACCAGCGGAAGCTCAAAGTTCAGCCAACAAGAAGTTGAAATCACTCTGAGAGTCGCACTAATATGTTATAAACACTTAATTTAATAAAAAAATTGGGAAAAAAAAAAATCTGAGCGGCCCTAAATCCGGAGAGGACGGTCGAGGACAACATAACAATTTTTTTTTTTTTTTGCCTAATCATAACAAAAGCGAGGCCAACGATGGTAAATTACGTCACACGACACCAATGTTTACGTAATTTACCGTTGGCCTCGCTTTCGTGATGATTAGTGACGTCACAGTACATCGCGTATGCCTCCCTCTTTAGACTTGAAATTGTCAATTATGAATAACGTCTATACATTTATGAACATCTTCACAGGTCTAGTTTATCTATTTTTATCTTTTAGTTTATTTTATTTTCCATTCAATTATTTTCTTAAAAACATTCAGTCTTGGGATTTTTTTTTGGGACCCATGATTTCTTTTCTGGGAACGCTGTTCCCACGTTCCAAACGGATTTCGTAGCCCTGGGTTATACAAATTTGATTGCATCAATTTGCACTAGAAAATGTTTGCCAAATATCAACAAACTTGATTGTATCATTGCCTTTATTCTTCTTTCTTTCCTGCAGAGTCGTGCAAGATTTGAGCGTAATAAGGAATATAACGAGTTCTTGAAGCAACAGGGCGGTACTAAAGCAGGACGACGTGCACCTGGAAAGGCAGGTGGAGAAATACCGGATAATAGTGTAAGTCTTGATTAGTTTTTTAACACTTTCCACGCGGCTATTAGTATTACCAATATACAAAACAGATCTTTCAGAAATATTTCCAAATTTTCAAAGTCTTATCTCAAGAATTACTGAACTAATACTAGGCATGTTTGTACTTATTTTAATGCATTTCTTATGGTGACTCTAAAAAATGTTGAAGAAATTAAATAATTTTAACATTTTTGAAACATTTTGTGACATTTTGGAACTGTCTTCTGCAAGTCCCATGTCACGTGGAAAGTGTTAACCTTTCATATATAAACACTGCAGAAAAAGAAGAAAGTCCACACTCCTTCGAGAGGTTGTAACCTGGGATCTGTTCATCGTATGATGAGAAAATTGATATTGACCGTTGAAGAAACTTGTTAGCTACAATTTGATGACTTATTTACTACCAAAGATTATAAAATGTCAAAGATTGATTAACGATTAATGAAAAAGTCTACAGTTCCAAATGTTACAATTTTTTATGATTACGCATAATCGCACAATCAAGGAGCTCTGCTAACTGTATGCACAGGACTGCATCTGGACCACATAAACTCTCAATAGATTAATAATAGATGAGTAAGTTGTGTTGGTAAAGAAGCATGTAAAAAAAGTTTAAAGTTAAAGGGGCATTAAGAGATGTGGTGGAGGCAGCGCCCTCAATTACAAAAATATATAATAAAAACATGTATGAACTTACACCTATAAGGATTAAGAAAAATCAGCCCTCTTTGTACAACAAAACGTTTATTCAAAAATGCTGATCTAGCCGAGATCAGCATTTTATATGGTTAAGGGTGGTATTCCAACATATTTAAAACATTGTTTTACTTAAGTTTTGCTGGGTTGTTATTTTAGTAGAAACAACAATAATGGCAATTTTTAATGTTCATCTTGAATTCTGAAGTAAATTAATTAAAATAAAATGAATTCAACATGACATTGTGTCCCTTTAAGTAACATTAGAACAAAGCCAAACAGATACTATCAATCCAGTTCAAAACATCATGGATTCATAAAACCTTGTAAATCTTGCACAACTTACCATTTGGTAGCAAGTAAGGTATCAAAATGTAGCTTACAAAGTTATTGAAAGGTGTAAATCAAGGGTACAGCCCCACATTGGTTATCTGACCCTCTTTTATCCAGATAACTCTATTATCCGGCTGAATGATCCCAAAAAGAAAATAATAATAATAATACATGGGATTTATAAAGCGCCTTACGATGTAAACAGCCTCAAGGCGCTGCACAGAAAGATATTAAAAACTACAACAAGACATATGCTAAAAAATATACAATCAATATAACTATTATCCATGTACATACTAAAAATAAATCAAAACCAGATACTAGTAGTCAATACAAATATAGAACATAGTAAAATACATTATAAGAAGAATAAAATGGTGGGACACACGCAATATATACTATCAGTAATACTACACACATTTTTGACCAGCAAACAACGTGGCAAATTCAGATAAAAGACATTATTAAGAAAATATACACAATGTATTTTTAAGAAATTGCACATCTATAAATTACACTCTAGAAGGACAAAAATACAAAAGACTATCAGAAATTGCAATATTACACTGACATGACTGAAATGATGGAAACGAATATCTAACCAAGTGCATTAAACAAATGAGTTTTAAGTCCTTTTTTAAATGAATTGATATTGGATGTTGCACGAAGCTTGGAGGGCAACATGTTCCACACTTTTGGTGCTGCAGCAGAAAAAGACCTTTCACCATAAAACTTGGTCTTGCACAATTTTGGTGCACGTGTACATAGGCGAACAACAGAAGCCGATCTTAGGGTACGCATTGGCTCATACACCTCAATATGTTCACTGATATATCTAGGAACCAAACCGTTAAGTGCTTTATATGTAAGCAATGCGATCTTGTACACAATCCGCTGTTGCACGGGAAGCCAATGGAGGTCCCTAAGAACTGGCTTCATGTGTTCATCCCATTTACATTTTGTAACGAGACGGGCTGCAGAATTCTGCACTCTCTGAAACTTAGCAAAATCATTATAATGAAGGTCCATATAAAATAGCATTGCATGAGTCCAAACGTGAGGATACGAATGCGTGTACCAACCTCTCGACAGAAGATTTGTCCAAATAGCGACGCAGCTTACCGATACGGTAGATCGCGAAAGAGGCTGATCGGACCACACTCTTTACATGGGCTTTCATGTCCATAGACTTATCGAAAATGACGCCAAGATTCCTTGCGATCCTCGATATTTCAATTTCAGATGTATCAATAGTGATTTTGGGGAAGGGTGGTGTTTTCACAAATTTCGAGCTTATGTGAACCACTTCGGTTTTTGAGTCGTTCAATACAAGTCTATTTTTCGTTGTCCATGCTTTTATGTCGCGAAGACAGAGTTCTTATCTCGGGATGACAAAATCGCGTTCACTTGGGTGAAGAAGCATGTACAACTGTGTGTCATCAGCATACGTCATGAAATCGATATTATGAGCATTGATAACATCACCAATGGGAGCAGAGAACAGAGTGAACATATGGGGACCATTAACCGAACCTTGAGGGACCCCCTCATCCAGGTCGAAACTGTCCGATATCTTGCCATTTATGACAACCGACTGAGATCAGGGGCGTAACAGAGGTTGGTTGTCAGGGGGGGGGGCACAGCCAAAAGAATTCCTGGTTAGAATAATTCCGTCCCGGAATTTTTCGTAAAAGGTTGCCCCAAATTTTTTCCAGTCAGTCACCTCGTGAATTTCACGTAGGTGGGGGGGGGGGGGGGGGGGGGGGGTAGGGTAAAAAAAATTGCACGGTCACAAAATTTCGCACGGTCACAAAATTTCACAGTACAAAACGCACAACAGTCAACAATTTGTTGACTGTTGTGCTTTTTGTACTGCGAAATTTTCTTTCTTTCCCCTTTTTTCTCCTTTTTCTTTTTCTTTTTCCTCCCTTTTTCCTTTCTCTCTCTCTTTTCTTTCCCTTTCCCCCTTCTTTTCCTCTTTTCCCTTCCCCCATTTTTTCCTGGTGGGTAGGTTTGAATTTCCTGCTGAGCACCTTCAGGGGGACACTGTGCCCCCCCCCCCCCCCCCGGCTGTTACGCCACTGACTGAGATCTGCTTTTTAGATACGACTCATACCATTTTAGTGCTGTTCCTATAATACCGTCTCGTTCGCGCAGACGTTGTAGTAATGCTGGATGTGATAGGGTATCAAACGCTGCCGAAAAGTCTAGCAATACTAGGACAACTTCAATATGTTGATCAGCGGCGTTGAGAATGTCATTGTGAATTCTGAGGGCAGTCTCGGTGGAATGGAATTTCCTGTATGCAGACTGCTTAGGAGCATAGAGGTCATTGGCAGTGAGATAATCTGATAGCTGTGATGCGGAGACACGCTCAATTGTCTTTGACAAGAACTTCAGGTTCGAAATTGGCCGATAATTCTTCAGCTCATTTCTGTCAGCGTTCGCTTTCTTTATGATCGGTGTCACATGCGCCGTCTTCAGTGACTGAGGAAATACACCAGAAAGGAGTGATTTATTGACGATGTTAGTCAATTGTGGCAGCAGTGGATCCAAACATTTCTTCAAAAGACTAGTTGGAATTGGATCCAGTGGGCAGGACTTTGTAGAAGACTTCATTATAATCTGGCGAACGTCATCAATTGTTACCTCATGAAATGACGAAAAAACACTTTCACATGTATCAGTAAGATCGACAGATAATTCAGGTGCAATAATGTTGTCAAGCGTATCTAACAGTCCTTTCACTTTTTTCTTGAAGAATTCTGCAAAACGATTCGCAAGATCTTTGCAGCATGAGTGATCAGGAAGCACGTTTGACGTGGAGGATTTGCTCAGTTTGTTGACAATCTTGAACAGTTGGCGGTCATCACATTCACTGATTTGCACACGATGGTGTTCACATTTGGCTTCTTCAAGTTGTTTGCTATATTTTTGACATTGCTGGACATACAGCTGGTGATGCACTTCCAAACCAGTTTTCAACCACTTCCGCTCACATTTTCGTTTTTCACGCTTATATGATCGAAGCTTGTCATCATACCAGGGAGCATTAGGTCTGTGCACAATTGAGCGAGTTCTCATAGGAGCATGATGCACTTCCAAACCAGTTTTCAACCACTTCCGCTCACATTTTCGTTTTTCACGCTTATATGATCGAAGCTTGTCATCATACCAGGGAGCATTAGGTCTGTGCACAATTGAGCGAGTTCTCATAGGAGCATGTGAATCAAGCAATCTGGAGAGCACATGTTCATATTGGTTTACAAGTATAGAGGGATCTCCAACATGATCAGTTTTGCTTTTAGATATACCAAGAGTCGAAGATGTAATGTCGCCTTTGAAATGTTCCAGATCAATATTGCGTAGGTTACGCGAGCAAACTTCTACTTTAACAGGAACAGGTTTCCGTACATCCACATGACATTTCACAGGTTTATGATCCGATGGAAGACCGCTCAAAACAGCCACATTGGAGATAAGCTCATCAGATGTGCGTGAAATAATGACATCCAATGTATGACCATCCTTATGCGTTGGTTCACAGACATGTTGACAGAGTCCGCATGAATCCAATAGATCCAAAAAAGTAATAGCATCACGGTCAGATGAATCACCAAGATGGAAGTTCATATCACCAGTGATCAAAAGTTGGCCAGGTGCAATGGTCAAAATTTCCAAAAGCTGTGAAAACTCTGTCATGAACATTTTTACGGGTAAGTTTGTTTTCTGTAGAAGGTGGTGGTCGATAGATGACAGCCAACCTGAGTGATGATGATCCATTTGACAACAGTGCGTCCAGATATTCAAATGAACCCTCTATGAACAATCAAGCAAACGCCGCCGCCTCTTCGGTTCTTCCGAGGAGCGTGGTGAATAGCATAATGGGGAAGAGTGTTAATAATATCTGCAAGATGTATTTCATCGCGATCGTCTCCATGCAGCCACGACTCAGTGACGGCCAGAATATGAAGTTTCTGATAAATTATAAAGTCAGAAATGGATGCTGTTTTCTTGTTGATTGAACGTGCATTCCATGATCCAAGACAGGCTTTAGACAATGACTTTGAATTCTTGGGTTTCTGACCAGCTCCAGCTTGGGCTGCAGGCAATTCAACAAGGTAGCGCTGACGTGAAAGCGGTGATATCCCTTCGACCGGATTATCAAATGTCTTGGGCATGATATGAACCTCGATTTTACGAAGTTTCCCTTTTCCACCACGGCCACGGCATCCCCGTCTTGTTTTTCTGGCAATACCGAGGTTGCTCAACACCGTCCAGACGGATGGTTCAATATCATTACAATGTTGTTAATAACACCTTTTGTTTAAATCTATCAGGGTGTCCTCGCTGTATGCATGGTATGATCGTGGAGGCATCGTAGAAAAGTATAGAGTACAATAAAGCTGTCAAATGCACTATGTTAGACAATTGGTTCAAAATTCTGCATCAATACTGTACATAGCGATTTCAACGATCGTTGCGAATAAAAACAAGTCAAATATTACACGATCACGGTCACCATAATACAACTAAGTTCATCAATCCATTGTAAAATGTACTCGAAAAATTGTATGTTGATGAAAAAGCACATACATTATAACTTAATGTCCAATTTGATGAAAAATCACAGAGCGAAAGTGACATGCAGCCTGTCAGTCGAGGGTGCTATCAAAATAAGCTTAATCACCTTATTCTCACTCTCTGAAGCATTTGAAGGCCATCGTTTGATGTTGGTAGTGCTGTTAGTGCTTAAACAAGACATCTTCATTGTAATTACCCTCATTCAATACCCTGTTATTGTCCAATTTGAGCACTTCAGGATAGTCAATGCAGAAGTACACATAATTCGCTTATCCAGATTGTTCACTTATCCGGCCATTGCTTGGTACCATCATGTCCGGATAACCGAAGTTGGACTGTATTATCATTATGTGATCGGATTCAAAATGATGGCTTCTCTAATGAGTATGAACATCTTTTTTTGTGGTGTTTATTTTCATTGTGTTAGATTTTGTTGAATGCATTGAAATGGCATGCTATGAAAGTACGAGTGTATAGCAGAAAAAATGCCTGTCTGTAAAATATCCAGTCCAGGGTCAAAAGTTTTTCAAAGGGTGTGAGAATCCATTTAGATTGATGATGTTATGAGTGAGGAGGTAGAACTTATTGAATGACCCTTGTAGATAGCTATTTTGTTACAATTACAGGCAAGAAAGAAATTGTGCCTCCACTGATATTTTCTTGTTTTAGGTATAGATAGGTATTTGATTTGGCGAGAATTTATGGATTCTCCTCCATTCAAATAGTGTGTCAGGACAGATTATCCATGAGAATCAACTTGGATTCTCGCAGCATTACCGGCAGGAATCTTTCTGACTCTGCAGTCTTATTCATTCTTAGGCTATATTTAAAAATCATTTGTCTCAAAGCTCCCGCGCGCGTTAGTTAATTGATGCGCGTTAGAAAAAAAGAAGAAAAAAAATCAAAAAAATCCCAAAATTTCACCGATTTTTCAGATTTTCATTGATCACATCATTTTAAATACAAAAGTTCACTTTTACAAGGATTTCAATATTTTATATTTATATAAAAAAACTTTTAAAAAAACTAAACAAAATCGCATTCCGCATTAGGTTTTGAAAAACTGAAGAACTTTGAGACAAAAGATTTTTTTAATATAGCCTTATTATCTTGTATTCTTGTTTGACTATCATAGATCACCAAAACTGCCGCCAACCCAATCACCGGCGGAGACCCATACTCTCGCACCACAGCAGCAACTCAGCATAGCAATACCGATAATACCTACTCGACGCGTCGGGAGTTTGCCACCCAGACCCCCGGCCCTCAGGATCCGGACCCTCCTCCCCCAGCGGGACCACGTAAGGGCTGGGGCACACCTCAGCCAGTAGACTATGAGGATATGTTGAGAAGGAAGCGACAAGAGGAGGCCCGGTATAGGCGATATGATGATGATTATGAATATTATCCGCCACCAAGGAGGGGAGATGGCCTCAGGCAATCGTATAGTGACCCGCATCTCAATAGATATCCTGAGGTAAGTGGAGTGTGGGTGTGTGTGTGTGGGGGATGGGGGGGGGGGGTACTCATGTAAGGTATATAGGTATGCGTTACTCTAATAGGACACATTTTGCCAAAATTAATAAATATGGGGTATGATTTGTACTGAAAAACCCTAGACAGATCCCAAAAAAACCTCAAACATGGGTCCCAAATAATAAAATGAAAAAAGAAGAAGAAAAAATCAGCCATAAAATTGGGCCAGGATTTTAACACCCCCCCCCCAACCTGGGTGGAGTAGGACTAGAGCAAGAAGAAACACATAGAAGATTAGTGGCAAAATATGTATGGAATAATTTGCAAAAATCCTGGGTGGAGTAGGATTTGAGCAAGAAGAAACACATAGAAGATTAGGGGCAAAATATGTATGGAATAATTGGCAAAAAACAATATATGTTAAAGAAGAGAACATTTTCAGGCACACTTTTTATTTTTTGACCCATGGGGAATTATGTGTAGGGAGAAGGTTGATAAAAGGAGTATGGCTGAATGAAGATGTTATATTTGTAAATGCTGGTCACCCATGGCACCTTTTTATTTTCTATTTTCTAGTTCTTTTTAAATTTTCAATATTCTTAATAACTTTAATTAGGTATTGAGGCATCTAAGCACAGATCTAAGACATATGTATTAACAGACATGAGTCACATGTCGGGAGTTTTCAATTTTGATATTTATCCATCATTTAAAAGCAGGGGGAAAATGATACAGTATCATGGTCCAAACCCCACTAAAATTGAACTTCTAAGTTACAAACAATTAACCAACTGAGAAGAAATGTAAAACATAAGAATTTGCCACTTCTTTTTTTCTGTTTTACATATAACTCAAAATCTATATTCCCGACATCCGACTCATTCCCCTTGATTGCGTCATATATATGCACACCTTAAAACAACTACTTAAAAAGCTTGAAAGAAACTTTTTATCGGTTTCTTCACATTTAAGTACGTTTCCTCTTTCGTATACAGGATAGCAGCAGGTATACGAGACGTCCCGATCCCTACGAGCCAGAGTATGACAGGAGGCGTGTCAGATTTAGCAATGATGATGTACCACCTAGGGATGGCTATGACAGGTATGTAGTCATGTAATGCAGGGAATTGACAATGATCAACCCTGGGTATGCTATATGTGCAGAGCATTTATGTTGTTTGCCAAACTGCCATGAAAAGTGCATCGAAGAATATCTCATCTCAGGCCACAAAAGAAGAAGCAAAAAGTCAAAAAGTATGGCTCCAAAGGGGTGGGGGGGGGGGGAAGTGGGCCAAAAACACAATAAAAAAGAATATCTGCATTTAGCATAGCTATTTTTTTCTTAAAAAAACAAAACAAAAAACCCACATATAGCATAGCTATTTTCCGAAATATATGTGAGACAGACCTTTTTTTTTGTTGCCTCAACTGAAAGTAGGGGAATGCAGCATAACAACACTGATGAATGTTCCAACTAAAAAGACAGAACGAAACAAGGACATTCGCCGGAATCTTAGTAATTCAATATGTCGAGGGCTCGGAACCGCAAGGCCTCATCTCCATTTTTTCAAAACTGAGATTTTGGTATCAACATTTTCAGAAAGAAATTCTCTTTCCATCACCTTATTTCCATAACACAACCCTTTTCAAAGTTATAGCCAGTATCACAAGGCCACATCTCCATCTCCCCAATGTGTTTAAAAATCTTCAATAGTCTTTTTCTCAAAATGGTCAAAATGGAGATTAGGCCTTGTGTTTCTGAGCCCTCGATGTGTTGCTCTAAACTACCAGGAATGCGTTCACACAGATGATAGTTTTGATTACCATGATATTTTGAACTGGATTGATAGTATCTGTCTGACTTTGTTCTAATCTAATAAGTTGACCTTTTAATTTATGTTTTGATTTGTGATATTATTCTGCCAATTTATTATGCAATGACCAGACCTTTTTGTAATGCAGTATGTGCAGAGCATCACATGCCTGATAGGTTTGATCCCAGATATTTTAAACCGGACTGATTACTTACTTTGAACCTCTTTCATATTCTTTATTTTACTTGGTTCTTTACCAACATTAACTTTAGTGATTTAGTGGACCTCTTTTTGTGTTCAATTGTATGATTTTCATCAGCAATATGTCAAGTTGAAAGTTCTGTTAATTATTTTATGACTTATTAATGATACTGCTATTATTTCCAGGTCATACTCTAGGGCAGCACCAGATAGGGGGGCAAGACATCCCGATGATCCAGGATATGACTGGGTAAGTCACGGTACAAAAGGTTCATTTTGTTTTCTTAAGGCAGTGACGTCAACAAATGGGTGCAGGATGGATGTATCATCCTTTTGTGTTGTTTACCTGAAGTTGAATTACCTTCACACCCATAGGCGTAAATCCCGGGGGGATGGGGGGGGGGGGATTATCCCCCAATATTTAACCAGCAGGGAGGGGGAGGGGGTGGCCTATGTTATCACTGCCCCTTCCCCTCAATGTTATGCATATGTTTATGATTATATGATCAGTGACCCATTTTTAATGCAAAATGTGGTGTGTTTTTTAAATTTTCGCCAAAATAGGCGCAAGTTTAACTGATGTAATTTACGAACAAAAATTGTCAACGGGAAACAAAAATCCTTTGAAAATCAGTGCAATTGGTTTTTGAATGGGCCAAAGGAGTTTATCCAAATTTTGGCTAAAAGTATTTACCAAATTGCATGACTGGAGTTTCGAAAATACAAAATCTTCCAGCTTCTCAGAGGGGGGGGGGGGGGGGGGGGGATGTGCCCCCCTCAGACACTCTCCTCTGCATGCAAGCGCAATCGGTCCAGACGCCTCAGCCAATCATCCCCCCAACGTCCACAACAAATTTACGCCGCTGTTTAGGTCAATCTGCTAAAATTTGCAACCAGGCTCCGACTGACTTTGAAATCAATCAGTCCAAGGAAAATTGTTGTTGTTCTGTTAGTTATGAATTGCTACTTCTTTGGGGCATGTGAGATAAATCTTTATCCCAGTTTAGGAATTAGTGTGTGTGCATGACCCAAAGATAAATTATTACTATTTGCATCTCCCAAACTGGACCAGGGTAGCAGATTAGGCCACATTTTTGTTGCAGTTGTGTTGTCCTCAGGTGCCAAAAATCTTTAAGTCGGATCGATCGGTCGATTTTTTTTGCTGTCAAATATTAATGACAGACTGTGGATCATGTCAAGACAAAATTGGTAAATGTCAATTTGACTACTGTTTCTAGTGTGATAATAGTTTAAAAGAAATCTATTCAAGCAAACTTATTCATTTCAAGGAGAAACTAGTAATATTTTGACAAATTGGGTAATATTTAAATCTTTGACAAGAATAAAAAATTGCGATCCTGATTTTTGAGATTTTAGGGTCGGTGAGGGCAACACGACAATTTTTTTGTTGGCCTTATACCAGTATGTTGATGCTATTGTTGATCTATTTTGATTCCAGGGAGTGAGCCAAGGCGGAAGAAGTCGAACATTACCAGAAATGGACAGGTATGTCATTACATCTCAAGAATATTGTAAAACACTATCATTTCGTGGATACTTTATTTCGCGAATTTAAATTTACTGCCAATTTAGCGGGCATTTAAATTTTTCCAATCTGAAAATTTTACTGTTACTTTCAATGCAAAATTGTCAGTTTCGCCGGTATTTAATTTTGTGAATCCACATCCTGTGCAAAATTCACGAAATTAATCCCTCACGAAATTAAGTGGTTTTACAGTATGTCGATTCACCAGCCACATTCAAACAAAAGCGCTATTTTCCATAAGCAACAGATACGACAATTCATTCGAAACGTAGGCCCCAGAGTTACGATGAGGTATAAATAGAACAAACACTACATGATGTATATCGGGTAAATCGGATACAGGACTATTTAATCCCCCCACCCTTTGTGTATGTAGTGATAGGCCTGTAGCCAATACTGCGGGATAAATACTGTAAAACCAGAAATATGCGCGAGTTTAAAACGTCATGAATCGGCAATACTGACCTAATTCATGGCATGAACATTTTCACGAATGTAACTTTGCAACACATAGCTACAAGGTAGATTAGAAATATTCACGGCATAACCTTTTTCGCGAGTAATAAGTGCTCCTCACGAAATTAGCGAAATGTAAATGCACACAAACATTTCTTGTTATTCAGTAGTAATCAATAATATACAATTTTCAAAACAATGGAATATTCTTACAAATTGATGTCATGTGGGGATCAATGTAAATCCCTTGTGTTATCTGCGATAGCAATTATTAACACTTGTCACGCGGAGGGAATCTGCAGACTACATTCCAACATTTCACAAAATGTTTCAAAAATGGCAAAACCATTGAAGGTAATTACCATATTTGGAATCGGCTTGAGAAATAAGTACACACATGCCTATTATATCTATAGGCACAATTAGACCCGATGCTCCCGAGGATTAAAACGCAGAAACAATGCCTAAGAACCTGTTCCCAAAACTTTGAGATAGACCTTGAAAGTTGGGAAAGACTTCTGAAAAATCTGTTTTGTATATGGTAAAACTAATAGCCGCATGGAAAGTACTAAAGTTAGATGTTCTGACTGCTGGCATGATTTCAACTTGATGTTTTTTATTTTACATGAAAGGTCATCCTTAAAATTGTCGCATTCCAAAGTTTGAGTTGCATAACTCCAATGGTTCTTATTTTAGAAGCACAATGTCACAAAAAAATTGCTCTTTGAGTAGTACACAACCTGGCGGGTGGTTAACCACCTTTGGCAGTAATTCACCACATTTTAGCCTATAATTTCTAAATGGATTATTTCTGGCCCCTAAGATTTTACAGACATAATGAGGAAAATATGGGGATTCTTCTGATATCAAAAATCTTGATGTGAAAAAAAAATCATAGCCAAAAAAAAGGTGATCGGAACATACACCTGTAAGTCACATCAAAGAAGTTCACTTTTTCAATAAATAATCCTAATTATAATTTTTTAAATTTGATCCACCAGACCGAAACCTTCCGTAAAACAAGACACTGAAACGAGAGCAGTAGAGAGACCACAAAGAGCCAAGTCTGCAACACAGGCAGACGATGGACTCGCATTTGGTAAGTATATTAGATATTCATGAATTGGGGTAGGCTAGAAATTGAAATATCTGATCATGTCATAATAAGCTTGATTAGGAGATACTTCAGGGATATCGCTAGAATCGTGTCGTCCAATTTATATGAAGCAATGCATGCCCTCAGATGCAAATAGGAGCTCACAAGTGTGCCCACATGATAATTGCTAATGATTCAAGACCATTAAATGCTGTAAATGAGCGGTTGAAATGAGCAAGCTTACTTGTTTTCACATTGGTATGCTTATAATAAATTGGGGATATGCATCTTTTTAATTTTTTTGTCAAAAACTGACCGTCCATAAACAAGGCTCAAGATAACAGTTTTTTTACCGAGAGCTACTTTTTTCAAAAGTAACACCCTTTTTTATATGATCAAATAAGCTTAAGCAAAATTTGATGTTTTGGGCAAGATTCCCTGGCGCTGGTTTGGACAAAATATCAGCGCTCGAGTGTTTATTTTTCAGCATTACCGGGCGCTTTGGCAGAAGGACCGAGGGGTCAAAATCGCCCAGCGCCCGCTTATCTTGAGCCTTGTCCATAAGACGTGGTGAGGATTTGTCCACCTGTCCACTTTGGAAACTGTCTCTCCAAAATACGGGTGACAGGTTGCTGACTAAGACCTTGATTAATACCGGCAACCACAGGCTTTCTGTGACCATGCTGTTTAACGTTGTTAATTTGTTATTTGATATTTTAATAGAGCTTGCTGAGTTCCACAATAATCTGAAATTTGAACTTGATCGGAGGTACGGTTTTCTAGATATGACAATTTAATTGTCAAAAATATAGCAAAATTGAAGCGTTCATTTCTTTTGTTTCTTATTGGTTTTTTTTTACCCCTAGCAAAATAATTAATCTATGCAAAAATGTTTAATCATTTTTTACAAAAAAAGTATAAATGCTACAAAGCTGGTATTTTGGGAGCTTGTTCATTATAGTTTTTAGAAACTTTCCTGTGCTGCGGGAGGCTGTAAGACATCTGAATAATTAATTATACTTAATTATCTAAGGAAGTTTTAGGTCATTGAAAAATGAGGCTAATTAATGCACTTAATTAATTTTTTCAAGTTCATGCACTTTCTTAAATGTATTACCACTTGGTGCATATGTTGTTTATACTACTCTCCTTATTTCCTGTGCTGCAGGAGTCTATAGGAGTTTTTAATAAATATTTAGAGCAAAAACAAAAAACTAAGTTTTCATTGAAAATTTTACCTAGGGAGTCAAAAAAACATTAAAAAACAAAAGAAAATAGACTGCCCTCTGTTGGCCGAAAAACAATACAAAACAAAAGAATTCAAAATTGCTTCAAATGGTTATATCTGTTGAACCATGCACCCGATTCACCTCCAGTAAAAGACGTTTTTGTTGTACTCAACCAGCTAGCTCTACCTTATACTTGAATATACTTGAATATCAAGATTTTTTTCTAGCCATAGGAGCACTCTTAATGCTTCGTATTATATTATGTGTCGTAGGTAACCGTGAAACAGCCAGCGCTGCAAAGAAGAAAAAGGAGCAATACCGTCTGGAGCTGGAGCAACAGATGAAAGCAACAAAAGATGCAAAACAGAGGTACAGAAATCTTTGTTAGGGTAGTTTGGGTGCGCAGAATGGCGGGCATACATGTGCACATTTATTTCATTTGTGTATTCACAGGTATTGCAAGACTTCCAGAAATGTCCGGAATTCCGAAAATGAGGCCATGAACATAAAAAAAAATCTGGAAATGTTTTTTTAATATTTTTACATTTTTATATTTTGTATAATTTATTTTTTCATTTCCAGATTTGAATGATGATATTTCAGCATAAAGAGAGGCAAATATTTGTTTATAGGGGGTTGATACCCTTTAGCCTATTCTCTGGAAGATTCCCCATAAATGTTCAACGCCACAAGCAAGCGCTCGGGCCGTCTGGCCAAGCTCGCATAAAAAGTTCAGGAAATGGATCCACTTGCATCCCCGGTATAGTTTGTGTTCACAGAATGGGGATATTAGCATGCAAATTAATTTATTCTGTGTATAACTCAAATTGCAACTATAAAAATGTTGATGCAAAAGTGCATATTTATACATGGGAGTGGAAGGTGGGAGCTATAAAGATTAAGGTTAATACATTTATTTTTGTGAATGATGCACATTTTTTTGTTAAATTCATTCACTACCTTGCCTTAAGGAATTGCTTTTTTCCCCTCAATAGACCATATTTATAATTGGCGCATTCCTGCCGTTACTGGGGTAAACATTGATAACGTGTAACAAGTGCGAGGAGAATAATGTAATGTTTACATTTTTTGCCTCGCTTTTGTTCCGCGATATCGAATTGTTTACATTCATCGTTTTTGTTTTGTTTAATGAAATTGATGTTCAACTCATCGACAGCAGGAGGGCGCCAACTCTATTTATAAATGAACAACTATTTTATTATTATTAAGATGGAAACCCTAATATTATTAGTTATCCCCTGCATGTTCACACAATACAGAAAAATACCTATGGTTTGGCATGTCATATCACATGAGGCCACAAACCAAAAGGTATTTTTCCATATTGTGTGAACATGCAGGGGATAACGAATTTATCGTTTAGTCCCAATAAAAATTGTATTTAAACATTCCCGGAAAACTAAACGTCAAAATCTAGTTAGAGCAAGGCGCTGAATTCTCTTCCCTTCCTTACCTCCGTAAAATTCAACCCTTTATAACATGCTCTGCGCCATCGCCTCTGTCCATAAAATCATCGCGAAAAATATGTCTGGTTAGGTTATATGCAGATCATTTATTTTTTGGCGTGGGTTAGACCTTTTTGCGGTATATATCGGCCTCAGAATGTAACAGAAAATTCGACTCGGTTGCATTTAAATCATCCGCCATTTTATTTGTTTATTGTACATGTCGTATTTTGAGCAACTCTTCCACAGACGCAAAGCAATCGCTTTACACGTAATATCATTTTGCGCCATCTGGTAACGCGGTTAATCGACGATATGGAATATATCGTGTGGTTTGACTTGTTGTTTACACGATATGGATCAGATTTCATACGTGTTAACCAATGAGATTGAAGTATGTACACTTACTAAACGATAAGATCATGTACCTCATCAATTCAATTTGCAAATTCATCTCATGGGTAAACATTCAGAATGATTTCCCAGTAACGTAACCTGTAATTAATGTTGTTTATAATAATTCTGTGTCTTTCTTTGTGTTAATGATTAATTTAGATACCTTTTTCGAGTCATTGTCGTTGAGCTCCGTAGCTATCGGGTTCATCGCGATCCCTTCATTCGGCGTAGTATTTACTTCCCTCCACTTGTGATCAACCAGAAGCCGGTCATGTGACAAGTGGAGGGAAATAATCGCTACTCTGAATGAATGGATCGCGTTGATCCCAAAAGCTGCAGACCTCAACAACAATGGCTCAAAAAAGGTATCTTAATTAGGCCAAAAATAAAAAAGGTTATGTTGCCCTCAGCGACCGACCCTAAAATCGTAAAAACTAGGGTCGCATTTTTTTTTAATATATATTTTTTTAGATTTAAATTTGATAAAAGTGTCTACATGTTACTATTTCTTGCTTGAAAGTAAGCCAAAATAAATGTTTTTTAGACTATTGTCACACTAGAAACATTAGTTAAATTAACATATGGGCCGATACCAATTTTGTCTTGACATAAACCATATGTTTTTCAGCCAAAAAAAAATAATTGAAAAATGTTTTTGAAAAAAAAAAAAAAAAAAAAAATAGATTTCCGACCGACCGACCCGATTTTAAATTTTTGGCACTTGAGGCAACACAACAATTTTTTGTTATTGCCTTAATCACTGAATCATGATCGAGCCCAATATCTCACAAGTCTACTTGCTGCGCTCTTTACGTGTTGATTTTCATATCTTTCTTCGTACATGTGTCTTGTTTTTCTTATATTTCCATATCACTTCAGAGAAAAAGCAAGGTAAGAATTGTTAACCGAGTTATTTTACCCGTAATGTTGGGCTGCATGCCTGTAGGGTGCGACCAATATGCAGAGATGCCATTATTCTGAATTGATTGCAAACTCGATTTTGGGATACTGAATCTCCATTAGTTGAAAACAAGAGTTGTTTTCTTGAACCAGTCTGTTTCAGAAGTCTCAACAAAACTTGGGACTTTTTAAAAGATGTGTGTATACAATGATACAGGGTGTATCAGAATAAATTATACCGTGTTTCTAAAATACATAAAGAATATAAAATGATTAATTAATATAAAAGTGAACATGTTTCCTACATTATACGTTAATTTCATTGAGATAGCTCTTTTTTATTCTCGTGTCGTAAGACTTAATCGAAAATCGATGAAAATGTGTTTTCAATTTGTTAGCTCAAAGAATTCACAGACCTTGAAAAGCCATCGGCAAATCTGATTTAACGCGTGGTTTCTTCTCACACGTATTTTATGTCAACTACTTTTATTATTCAAATTGATCATTTCAACCAAAATTGAAATCTACCATACACTGCAAATTATGAGCATTTACTTTTGGACAAACTAAAAGTAAACTCAATAGTAAACGCAACAAAAGTAAATGTAAAACTAAACGCATAACTAAACGTTTCTTGCATTTTGCACCCAATTGACCATAAAGCACGCTCCAAGGGAGTGAATATAATGGGACAGTTATTGATTAGAGGCTGGGTTGAAAATAGCTTAGTTGTTGGGCTCACATAAGTGTTTAGTATTGCGTTTACTTTTAGTTTGTCCAAAAGTAAACACTCATAATTTGCGGTGATATTTACCAGAAAGTCTGTATTTTCCATCAGAAATGTTCGATTTTCAAAATCTAAAATTCTTATTCTTATTACGGTTCGAAAAATATCGATCGAATTGATACCGTTATAAATCATATTGCCTTGGTATAGTTCATTCTGATACACCCTGTATTGTCATCTTAAAGAGGGAGCGCCACCAAGACTAGTTCTTCACAGAAGAACTGCCTTACACCTGTTCACTTGATGATGGATAAAACAGTGGTAACACTTTCCATGTGGCAGTCGTCTGCAAACGACAGTTCCAAAATTTCACAAAATGCTTAAAAAATGTTGATGTTATTGAATTTCATCACCATATTTGGAATCACCATGAGAAATACATTAAAAGAAGTACAAACATGCCTAGTATGGGTTCAGTAATCCTTGAGATAGACTTTGGTTTCTAAAGTAAAAAAACTGTTTTATATGGTAAAACAAATAGCCGCGTGGCAAGTGTTAACATTGAGAAATTGGAACCTTGGGGAATTTCCTAAGGAATTACCTCTCCAGAGTTGGGAGTCCCTTTTAAATCATTAGATAAATAACAAAACTATTCCAAACATTTTCTTTTTTCAAACAACAAGAAAATACAAATTCATAGATCCAATCACCAGGGTTGTAGCCAGAGCATTTTGAGTGCCGGGCTCAATATTTCGCTATTTGGTTACATAATTCTCGCGGCTCAGGGGCCGGGATGTTTTTAGGCTTTTTTAATGCACTTAGAGGGTTCCTGCCACATAATTTCTTGTTTTATGAGGCAGTTTAATGATTTTATCCACAAATTGTAAAAAAAAAAAAATGTTTACAGTGCCAGGCGGCCAGCCCAATTCCGGGCCCAGCGCGGGCGGGCTAGCCCAGTGCCGGGCGGGCCTGCCCGGCGTAGCTACAACCCTGCCGATCACAATCTTTAGCAATGTCAGATCTGTTTCGGCATGGTCTTAGGGAGTATGTCCTTATTAAGGGCAGCACAGCCCGCCACCTCTATATTTGATGTTTTCACATTAATGGCATATCTGTGTATATATCAAACAAGACGCTCTGCATTTGTTTATTGCTGTTTTAAATGCATGCTGGCATGGTGCATCTCTAATGCTTTACATTATTATTCAGACATTAATTAGTTAGTATTATGCTTAAAAGGACCATTGTAGTTGCAAATTATATTATTTTATATTCCTTGCATTGTAACCATAGAATCATTCTTAAATATCCAAGTTCCCGATCTTATACCATTTGCACAAGTATTACTTGTAATTCATGCAATGCATGTTGCTAGTTTTAATTTGTTTGCTTTCACATTGTGCATTTTCTCTTGAAGGGAATCTGTTTTGTAAAGTCAACTGTTAGCTTAAATCATTACTAAATTTGCAGAATTATTATCATCATTATCCCTCTGCGGCACATAACCTTTAAGGACGGTGTGCACTATAGTTTAATTAGTTCCAAATTGGTGAGAAATTTTTGTTTTTTATCTCTCCGTGTCCTAAAGTAATCCAAGCGTACTCGCGCAATTATGGCCACACGCACATGGTTTTGATCGCACGCATGTGTCACACATATGATGCACAGTGCGCATGTTGCCTTCAGTGCGTCCACGTTCTTCTGTATTCATTCGCTGCTGTAAGAAGGCTTTGCCAATTTGGAACTGATCAAACTATAGGGCTGCACGACAATAGGTTTTCTCCTAGTCAACCCAGTCATCATCTAATTGTGACGAAATTCCAATGCGAAGTTAGTCGTTGTAAATGCATAAAAATAAAGGAGTATGACATAAATAAGAACAGATAACTTACACAATGCATTTCACTAATGTCTTTGCATGGTTACATTATCTCTAATCCATGTTTTGCACCCATTATATTTTGGTTATTGTGAAATGAAAACCGGGTGGACAAGTTTGTCGAAATAGTCGACTATTGCGAGGTACATAGTCGTAGTCGCGACTAGCGCTAATAGTCGTGACTACGACTAATGGCGACCACGTCGTGCAAGACTATAGGTAAATTAATAATTGAACGAACATCACGAACGCAGTACAAAGATGAACGCGCCCGAAATTATCACGTGAATGGTTGTGCGCGCTTCACGCAATGTACGCGATACGCTGCTTAGTTGTGTTCGTTCAATTATTAATTTACCTATAGTGTGCACAGTGCTTAATAGCTCCCATTGAATGGGTGATTCAGCTCGCAGCAATCTAATGCTTTACTTCCATTTATCATTTTATTTCTTAAGTTCCTTCTCTTCAATCTTATTGCATGTGATGTTGGATTTGTTGGTATTTGATGCCTTTTGCAGGTGTACAGATAGCATGAATAATAAATAACCTATCGCTTGTAATGGTTGTTAGCTCGTTGTTTTTACATTTTAAATTTATTCTTACTCACAATTTTTGAAAATAAGTGGATGAAACCACCACTCTGTTCTACAGGCAAATAGACCTCTCAGGTAGGGTCGGTTGGTCCGGCGTTTTTTATTGTTGTTGTTTTTTTTCTCAAAAAAAATTAGGAACATTTTGGGGAATTTCAGCAATTTTTGAAATGTTCAAATAACTCAAAACATTTCTTTTTAAAATTAAAAATTGCATCAACAAAAGTAAACAATTTTTGCAAAATACCAAAACATTTTCTGACAATTTTCTAAAATGTTTTTTTTTTTTAAAAATTGAAACATTCAAAGGAAAAAAAAAAATGTGTGTCGGTCTGGCCTTTAGAACAGGGTGGTTTTTTATTTGTCGCCTAAGCTGAAATTGGGTAGTTTTCTGTTAGCAATTTGCTTGCCTTGCTTCGGTGCCAATGAAACAACAGAGCGCTGTTGCTGGCTATGTCTACAGGAATCAGAAAGCTTACAGGGTATCCCCTGTAAGGTGCTATAAAGGCCAGTGCTGTGCAAAATCAATTGATCCACAGCTTAGTTGTATTATTCTGGAATAAATGTAGCACAATACCCTCACAGCTGCCTTGTATATCTTGTAGTACGCTTACATAGCGTAGTGTGCAATTCAAAATACATGGCGTACTATCGACATACAATGCGCAGCTATTATGTGGATGATACAGTAAGAACAAACATGCTCCACTCTTGATTGATGATTGGCGGGTTTTTCAAATGAACTCATATAAATTACAGTGAGATAGGCTGCATATAGACCAGTTCAAATCAAGGTTTTCCATTATTATGACTGATAACTCGCCCGATGATAAAGTGTGTTTTTTTGGGGGGGGGGGGCAGGGGGTTGTGGCATCCCCAAAACAAATGTGCATGTAGAAAAAACTCACGTTTATTGTCTTTTTTTGGTCTTTGACTTTTCCCCCCGTGGCCTAAGACTATATTTATGATTTATGGTGCCCCACCATGTATAACAGCAAACACCATGTGAACAAATTGGGTCATCCTCTTCTCTATTGATTAACAAATTATTCCAATTGCATTGAAATCATCATTTGGGAAATATATATGCGTTGCCAAAGTTATATTTACTATACAATACACTTTAAATTATTATTCGATACAAATCATCATCTCATATCGTTTTTTTGTTTTCCATTGTGTCCAATTTTAAGGGAGAGACAAGAAGATTTAAAACTGACTACGGCTGCTCCTTCAAAACAAGATCAGGTATGTTGAATATTTTCTTTTATGTAGGATATACATAGTATGATTGCACACTATTTGGTTGTATACATTATTACCCTTAATGGAATGACCTTATGCTTAAGCTTAATTCACAAGGAATAAGCTTAATCCACAAGAAATAAGCTTAAACTTATTCCACAAGAAATAAGCTTAAACTTAATTCACAAGGAATAAGCTTAAACTTAATTCACAAGGAATAAGCTTAATCCACAAGAAATAAGCTTAAACTTATTCCACAAGAAATAAGCTTAAACTTAATTCACAAGGAATAAGCTTAAACTTAATTCACAAGGAATAAGCTTAATCCACAAGAAATAAGCTTAAACTTATTCCACAAGAAATAAGCTTAAACTTAATTCACAAGGAATAAGCTTAAACTTAATTCACAAGGAATAAGCTTAATCCACAAGAAATAAGCTTAAACTTAATTCACAAGGAATAAGCTTAATCCACAAGGAATAAGCTTAAACTTATTCCACAAGAAATAAGCTTAAGCTTAATTCACAAGGAATAAGCTTAATTCACAAGGAATAAGTTTAAGCTTAATTCATAAGAAAATAAGTTTATGCTTGATCCACAAGGAATAAGCTTATATATTAAAATCCACAAGAAATAAGCTTAAGCTTAATCCACAAGAAATAAGCTGAAGCTTAATCCACAATGAATAAACTTAATTCACAAGGGATAAGCTTAGATTAATTCACAAGGCTTAAGCTTAATCCACAAGGAATAAGCTTAAGCTTAATTCACAAGAAATAATTTTATGCTTAATCAACAAGAAATAAGCTTATGCTTAATCCTTAAGGAATAAGCTGATGCATAATCCTTAAGGAATAAGCTGATGCATAATCCACAAGGAATAACCTTAGCCCACAAGGAATAAGGTTAAGCTTATTAAGCTTAATCCACAGGAATAAGCTTAATCCACAAGGAATAAGCTTACTTCATAACTTTTGTACAGGTCATAACTTTATTCAATGAACAAAGCGACATCATGGATTACAAAAGTACATAGTGTCCAATAGTTATTAATAGCATGTTTCTCAGATCGTATTATTAATTTGTTGTATTGAAACAAAATACTGTAAAAGCTGAAATATTCGCGGTGGTTTTATTTTCGTGCTTTTCGCGCAAAATATTTTTCCGCGAAAATTATAACATGCGAAAATATTGCTTTACACATTCATGCAATGCTTTCAGACGGTCGCCCGCGAAAAAAACAATTCGCGAAATGTCTTTGATATCAAAATCCGCGAAAATATCTGTACGCGAAAATATTGGCTTTTACAGTATTGAATTTGAATTTGAAAATGAATATAAGAGCAATTGTATGGGTTGGCCAACAATTTACTTTCATTGGTTGATGGTGGCCATCCATTGATTAATGTTAAGTGTCATTTGTTTTCAATTAAGGGAAGTGTCAACCCTATTATTTTGATGATCAACTTTTGCTTCTAAGTTTGAGAATATTGAATAAAATTACATAAAAGTATACATTTTTAAAAAGGAAATTTGATAAGGAATCCGATGGTGATATCAATGTGATACCAAATAAACTAAATTTTGAGAAATGAACCAAAAAGCAATTTTTTTACCCCAAATTTTTCAGACAGCATAACTATAAAATAAAAAATGGTAATTTGTTCTAATATACGTTTTTGTAAACAAAACAATTTTGTCTAGGAGGCATTTTTTCTTTTTCCAAAATAAAGCTTGGTTTTGGAAATATTGCTAAAAACATCGGAAAAGTGTAAAAGTCGTGTTTTTTTGCATACATTTCGCTAGAAATGGATGTATATCTCGAGTTTAAAATCCATAATCGAAAAAATAAAAAATTGCCTCCTAGTGCTGAAAGTCCTCTACACAATGGTACAAAAGCTTACCTGATAGTTTGATATATTTTTAGTTATGTTGTCTGAAAATTCGTAAAATTCCTTCAAATTTGAACTTCTAGAAAACATCGATTTAGTAAAAATATTGACATTTTCCACCATTTAAAGCTAAATGTTCACGGAATACACGGGCGTGTGACCTAAAAAGCGAGTATACTATTGTGAACAATCATAATAAACTATCAGATTCAATTTATATTGTCACAATGTGAAGAAATTGGAAGAAAACTGAAATTTAAATGATCGTAAGATTGGCCTTTGTTTACATTTTAGACATTGTTTTGCGCTCTTTTGTTTTTCGCGTCTACGTCGCGGATATTAAGTGGCGCGTCTAGTATTACGCGCGGGGAGTTTCAGCGCGCGACGCAATGATCGAACAGCTGTCGCAGCATTTGAAAAGCGCGGAACTCCGCTTAAATTCCCGCCAAATAACCATGCGCCTTTTCCTGACTCAAACTTACCAAAACAACAATTTAAAATCACCCAAAAGAACGGGAAATAATCGCTTACGATTAGTTACTTATGATGGTAATGATAGAATACATATAAAAGTATTAAATAACAGAGAAATATGAAATTTAATTTTTGAAACAAGTGCCGGGTTGACACTGCCCTTAAGTTGATTTGTGAATCAGTATTTTGATTTGAATGACGTTATACAACCAATGTTGACTTATTTTATATTGCAGAGAACGACTCGTGGTGGATCCCGTACTCCTGGTCCACCCTCGGCAATGCGTCAACAGCAGCCACAGCAACCGCAGCAACAGCAACAGCAGCAACCAGCCCCTAATGGCTACACCCCATCCTTCCTAAACTCAACCTACAACTACAATGCCTATCCACCAGGACCCATAGACACACAGCAAGGCGTGCCTTCAAGAAGGATCGGCAACTCTTCACAGCCGCAGGTTCCTGGGCTGGGGCTGGCAGAGAATATAGCTAAAACCGAGATGGGAGGTCTGGGGTTAGAGGCTGCCATTGCTAAGTCTCAGACTAGTATGATTGACAGGTTAGTTTGTTGTTGCAGACATGTGAGACCACTGGGATAAAGCGTGTGTCTGTCCCGGGCAGGGGTAGCATTTACACCCAATTGGGGATATATGACCCCCCTCCCCTACACCAGAATTACATTTTAGTTTGTTGTTGCAGACATGTGAGACCACTGGGATAAAGCGTGTGTCTGTCCCGGGCAGGGGTAGCATTTACACCCAATTGGGGATGTATGAACCCCCTCCCCTACACCAGAATTACATTTTCTACGCTCATATTGGAACTGTACGCCCAACTTTAGGGCCTCAATGCTACCCATGGTCCCAGGTATGCATCAATTACACGGTAGAATAAAGTGTCACAACAAAACCCTATGATGCACGTTATTCTGTCAAAGACTTGATGCATATCTGGAACCTAAAGTATGTTATTTTGGACCTTTGCAGAACATTGAAACATTTGCAACATTGATCAACAATTAAGAGTTGTTTTCATTTTTAGCGATTGAAAAATGATGCATGCATAATGAAATGCTTTTTTGCTTTTATTCTTTGCATTTTATGTTTTTGAGATATCCTCTTTTATCAGTTTTTTGATCCTCGGTGTGTTTCGTTCCTGTGTCTGTTTGATTCATCTTTTTAAATGGTCTCTTAAGTTATTTTCATCTTTGTTTTTAAAGACCCTTCTCCATGCAACCACCCTCTACTGGCCGGTTAAATACTCAACCCAACCCGGGGGATCCCTACACCTACTATGGCTTAAGGAATCCATTGGAACCAGATCTTCAAACTGGTAAGTAGTATAGGCTTAACAACATATGTGGCTTGTGTCAGAGAGATCAAAATCCTGACTGGGGATAGATTTTCATGGTTATTGAGCAGTGCAGTCAAACAACAAAGATGTAACAACAACAATGATGATGGAACAATGTATCAATGGAAACATCTAGTCTGTGCTATTTTTGTTGTTGTTATGTTAATCGCTTAAAATGTGATAGGCTTTTGCGACAGGTATTCATAATATAGGTTAAGAGTACTACAGGTTCGCCGTCAGACAAGTTTTAAACAAGCTTTCATCAGGATAAGCTCCTGAATTTTTCAGGACCCAAGACTGCCACTTCTCTATATATTATCATTGGGGCTACCCCTTTTCCATTGATAGGTGGCCCTCTCCTAAATTGGTGGCTCTGAAAAGAGCTTTTAAAAGATAGGTTGATTTGATAGTAGGTGCCCCGTTTCCTAAGAGCCGTTCTGGTAGACTGCCTATTGTCCATTGAACAGAGTTAGTGGCTCTGGCCTACTATTGCTTTGGTTCTAAATAGAACCTATTCCAAACGACCAATGGACTAAAAAAGTCTATTGGACAGTAGTGTGATCACTGATCGTTTTTGAATTGTGATCTTTGTCAGAGGTTGAAGATTTTATTATTGCCCTACCACATAGTGATGTAGGGCATACTGGTTTTGTAATGTATAAATATTGGGTGTTATACCCTTTCCTTGTAGGGAGTACAGCCAAGAAGTGGATATCGTCTATGTCGACATCCCTCAACAAAACAGGCGGTAGATATTCTCCCATGCACACACATACTAACAGAAATTGAGATCGAAGCTACTTAATTCACAATCAGTTCCACCTCATGAACTAAGTAGCTTTGATTTCATGTTTAATTCCATCCAATTGATATTATTTCTTAGTTTAGTTTGTAGAGCGTCTGTCTGGTGTTCAGGTCCCGGGTTCATATCTCATTCAAGGAATTAATTTGTCATTGCTCGTCCACCACGAGGGGAAAATTAATTAATATCACTAACATAAATTGTTTCATAATAAAGTGTTTGTTTAACATTCACATCGTGTCTTTAATATTTTGTTTTGTTTGACTACGATGGTGTGTAAGTAGAAGTAGAATTTGAAATGATCCAAGAGAACTAATCTTATATATTGTACTGCAGATGCACTAATGTAACTGAAATAAGATGTATGTCTTAAAATCATATTTGTATTAATTGTATTGGTATTTTTGTTATATTCATATTCTCAATCATTGCTATAATTTGGTTTGTTGCGCCTTGATCATGTATTTGGATATTGCGCCTTATAAGAATTTTTATGTATGTATGTATGTATGTATGTATGATGTGGCTGTAGCACTTCATCGTATAGTCTGTACTGCAATAATTCAACAAATCACCTTTCATCAATTGAGGAAGGGGGTGAGGAGGAGAAAAACACCTGTCAACAAAATATTTTTTTCTTCATCATGGTCAAACGATGGGATATAAATAGCCAAAGTGGCCTAAAAGATGCTTCATAATTTGACTGCTTTTAACATTTTCAAATGTGGGGGAAAATTAAAGGGAAAATATTGTTAAACATTTCTGGAATCTATTATTCTTTTGTAATGTGAATATGATTTTCAGGTCCTTTCAATTTAAAAAACAAAACAGAGTGGGGTGGTCAACATATTTTTCCCCCTTTAAAAAGAATGTTTTTATCGACCGATTAAAAAACAAAAAAGTGAACAGTACCGCCTCTCTCTACGCCTCTCCTTTCTCGTGTATTGAATTTTTCATATCGTCGTGGATCAACATTGGCCAACAGCAGTTTGAGAAATATTACCTCTTGTAAGTTGTTGTTGGCAGTGGAGGGCAAAACAACCCCATCACCCATTATATCCCTTCTCATTTGTCCAAGGGATTATAAATGTCTCTCGTAGAATTCCATGTACAGTAGGTAGAATATGAACACCTTGTTTTTTGTGTGCTGTGATAGCATAGACTATCATTTACCTCTTGTAGTTAGTGTTTTATGCTGAGACTAATATATATTAGTCTCAGGTTTTATGTCTATATATATGGAGAATAATCCCAGGTTTTGATTGGATTTTAATTTGTCGACAGGTTCTTTAACGGGAAAGGATGCAGATACGTTTGCCGGTAATTTGATATTGCTTAAAGTTTTTGACATATTTGAATTATTCCTATGGAAGCTGAAAGGAGTTATATCCTTGTAATAATGTTCAATTGTGATAATACAGTGGCGGATCCAGGATTAAAATTTGCGGGGGGCTGACCAAGGTTGGTCCCCCCCCCCAAAAAAAAATTTTGTATAAGGTCCTTAATCTTTTTTGCCATCAGCTAAGTGTGGGGGAGGGGGGGAGGGGGAGGGGGGGGGGGGGGTAGCGATGTGGTCTTTCCAAAACCGGCAAAAAATATTGCATGGTACAAGTCGCAAATGTACCGACGGAACCTACCTATGCCTCTGAAAAAGGTAAAGTAGTACACAAAAAAGGACTATTGTCAAATTTTACGGGGGGCGCCCGCCTACTCCGCCGCCCCCCCCTGTATCCGCCACTGTAATATATATAATTGATATGCATTTGTAGTTGAGTAAAGAGACCATTTTTAAATTGAATCTCATTCCCCATTAAATAACAAATGACTTGATTTGTTTTCTTCCCTTCATTGTTTTTGTTTCTTTCAGTGGGAGCGAGACCGGCAAGAGATCTGGATGGTAGGGCCACATTACGTTTTCTTTCTTTTTTATGATATAAATTGTTTTGATTACAACAATGTAATTAGATTGAAAGTGAAGCAGATAAGACAAGATCAGATAAAGAGAAACTGACAAACTTTACAAATTCTCCCGATCTTGCCAATCAGCTTCAACAAAGCTGTAAAATGTGTTCAGCTCCAAATTGACAAAGCCTCCTTACAGCAGTGAATGAACACAGAGTGGTATGGACGAGCATGAAGGCAACAAGCGCACTCTGTGTCCTATGCATGACGAGTGCGTTTGACCATTTCATGTACCTATAGCCACAATTGCACACAAACGGCGTGGATAACGTTTGCGGGCGGAGAGATAACAAAATCGCATATTTCTTGCCAATTTGGAACTGACTGAACTATAGATGTGGTGACAGGTGACGTCATACCAAACATTTGCCATTGTTTTTTGCCTGGCAGTATGCATGTGTATCCTGTTTTGTTTAGGGCCCATTCTTTTAAAACTCGCCAAACCATTATAAAGGACAATAAGGCATAGTGGACAGTGTTGTGGTCATATGCTGTTCCCTGAAGCATGTATCGACAGTCCAGTCCCTTCGACCGTTGCTTTTGTTTATACACATTGCTGTCACCCCGCTATAGACTGTTGGTTCAAATCTGATATGGTCATTTGCTACAAATAGTGTAACTAGTTATTTGATGTGAAAATTCCTGACATCATTAACATTTAATGAAGATGAAATAAAAGTCAATCTACATCTAACAGTAACTTCATAAATTTGCATTTTCTTTTTACAGAATTTATGACCAATTGGGAATTGACACAGGGTAATTAACTCTCATTATTTTTTGTAATCTCATTTATTGATGAAAAATAAAAGTTTTACACTTTAGTATTTTCTGTTGCTTTCATACTTCGATAATGCATCAATAAATACATTCACATTTTTGTTTTTGATTGAAATGCTGAGTTTGAAGTCGTTAACATCATCATCATCATTTTATATGTTTATTCCAATTTTTACCTAAATAGCTAGTAGAAATGAGAAGGAAGTCGGAAATCAGAAGCAACAACAACAGCAGGGTAGATATCAAGGTGGTGGCAGAGGCCAAGCTAACCAGCAGCAGGCACCAGGAGCAAGACAAGCTAACAATACAGGTCAATAGCACGATGAGTGACCACCACAAACTTCTCTCTTTCTCTCTCTGCACAAAGGCCTATTAGGCCTAAAAAAAATTGTTTGATTGGCGTAACCCGACCGACCCTATTTTTACCACCGACCCTAAACATTTTTTTAAATTTTTTTTAATTTTTTTTATTTTTTTTAATTTCTTTTTTTTGGGTGTGTGTGAGAAAAAGAAAAATCACAGTGAAAATGTGTATTTGTGCCATTTGTTTATGTCTGTATGGTATGTGTGCTGGTATATAAAATTTCATAGACGTTTTATAGATTAAAAAAAATCTGACCTACCTACCCTATTTTTTTCTTCTATGTTACGCCAATCAAACTTTTTTTGTGTGTGTGTAGAGTAGATTTTACATTACAACTGTATTGTTCCCGAATAGATGTACAATTATTGTAATGACCCTTATAAAGTGACCACTCACTCTGTGACCTCAGCAAAATTCTCTGTCTCCCTCCGCACAAAATTATTACTACCTTTATTTTCCGACTAATTCACTTTTTGTTTTTTTTGTTCCTAATAGATGTATGATTAAGTGCACTGACCCTAAGAAAGTGACCACAAGTTTTCTTTCTCTCTCTCTGCACATAAAGTATAATAATTGTGTGTTGAGTTAACTTTATATTCAACTAATTTTTCATTTTTGTTACCTAATAGATGTACAATTAATTGCACTGACCTTTAGAAAGTGACCACTAGAGTGACACCACAACAACAAAATTCTTTTTCTCTCTCTGCACAAAATTATAACTGAAATCTAATAATACTTGATATATGATAACTTGGCACTGTTGTAAGTAATACTGTAATGTATGTCTTTTTATGTGACACATATTTTCTTGTCAAACAGCACTGTATACTTTTACATCATTTTCTACGAATACCACTGTCTTAATCTTAAAATTATAGAATTGTATTGTTTACTTGATATTTACATCCTCTCTTTTCCAGTCAAGCAGCACCTGTATCTAATAAACGGCGCCATATTCCCCTTCTTTCCTTAATGATTTGTCCTCTTTTCAAGTGTGAATCCAGCACCTTTTCAAGTGACACCAATTGTGGTCTATCTCCTCTGATGTGGCACAAATTCTTCCAGTCAAGCAGCACTTGTATATTAAACCAATCTCATTATTCATTATTCATTATTCATTATTGTATTTGATAACCAGTTGAATCCAGAACTCCCAGAAGAGGCCAAGGCGGACAAGACCAGGTTTCTAGCGTATCCGGGGCTCCATTTGCAAGTAAGGAGACAAATCAACAAATCTGGGTGTGAAATCACAGGTTTTAAAGCTATTTTAATCTCTTTCGTATGTTGAATTTTCCTCTTTATTTGCATTTTCTTCACTTTTCTTAAGATGTTGCTATCACTTTTCACTATTTTGGTTGGCGAATATTCACATCCCGGATTTTAACAATTTATGTCAAACTTTCATCACTTGCCCAGGCAAGTCTGTTATTTTTTAACGTTAAAGCCCACGTAATGTGGTGCCCTTTGATGAAAATCCTGTACTGAGTGTTCTGTTAAAGGTAGATGACCCGATCACATTTTCATAGCACAGATTTTTCTCAAACATATGGAGATTTTCATATCATATGAAAGATCGTATTTTTCTCATCATCATACTGAAATTTGACGGCCTAATTCGGTTTAATGACAGAGAAATCGACGAAATAGCGTTGAATTACCGCGAATGGTGGTTACCACCGATATAGTTTGTGTACTACTCAATGGGTACAGTTCACAGCATCTTGTGCGTCTAAAATAAGAACCATAATAGCTATGCATCTCAAATTTTGGGACACAACGTTTTTAAGGATGACCTTTCATGTAGAATAGAAAACTTCCAAGTTGAAAATCGGAACATCTACCTTTAAATGATTATACTGATCTATTTTTCAATGTATTTGCCAACACTTATGTTTGTATGTTCAAGATGCTTTTGCTCCTATTTCTTTCAGCCCATGACGATACAGAAACTACTAGTACAACTCCTAGAAGAAGATTGGTCAGGGGTAATCACACTTTCCAATATCAAACCTAATTTGTTTAGAACTCTGTATAAAGAAAATGTACTGCCCATAGAATGCTTTCATGCGCGGTCAGTCAAAATCAGTCGGAACGAACACTTGCTAATATTTTGGTTATGCACCATCAGTATTCTTTTATATTGGGCGTAACCTTTTTTTGTTTCCCTCAGCGACCGACCTACCGTAAAATCTCAAAAATCAGGGGCTCAACTCTTTTTCATATTAATTTTTTGTTACCGAATTTGTCAAAATATTACTCTTTTCAGATTGAAATGAATAATTTTGCTTGAATAGATTGCTTTATAGATTGCTTTTAAGCTATTATCACACTAGAAACATTAGCCAAATTGACAATTTAGCTATTTTGTTTTATCATGAACCACGGTCTGTCAGTAATATTTGTCAGCAAAACAGAAAGAAAGGAATATCGACCGACCACTCGACTTCAAGTTTTTGGCACTTGAGGGCAACACAACAATTTAAGTTTTTTAAAACAACCTCATGAAATGTTGCATCATCAAGCATTGTCATACTTTGCATTTTATTTCAGGTCAGCCTCCTCCAGACAACATATCGCAGCCTAAACCAGCCATCAAAAGTAGGCGTTTGGTTTGCAGAGAGCACTTTTATGCACATATTGGTTTAGAAATGTCTCTATTCTCTGTGAAATGTGTTTGCAAATGTTCAGTTCTTGTGAGGTCCAATCATGGACTCTTCTGTGTGCGTGGTGGGGGGGGGGGGGGGGGGGGTGTTTGAACTAATCTTCGTTATCAGGCATGAGCATTTTCAGACTGTGGCCTGAATTCAGGCTATTTTGTTTTCCAAATTTCTGCACTTTATATTATTTTCAGCCTGTTTTCGGCCTTTATAGGCCGATTTCACACACTTTTTCAGACTGTTCAGTTTTTTTTCATTCTCATTCCTACTGTTTGTTGAGTCCAAAATTGACTGGCTCTCTCACCCGGTGGTGTCAGTCAAATTGTATTTGGGTGTGCATGACCAAAAATCGCGGAAAAGGGGTGATTGCATATCAAGTGAAAAAAAAGTAGGAAGTTGTTAACCAAAGCTTTAACCACTTAAAAAGTTTAAAAAATGAATATTGTGTCATATCAAATAGTCCTTGAAATCAGAAAAAGGGTGATGTTGAACCAAAAATGTGTCCTTGTCTTTGCAAAAAAGGGGGACTATTTAGGAAGAGTCCTTGAAATGGTAAAGGGATGGATTTTTTCAGACAGAATGTCCTCGGTTTTTTGCAAAAAGGGGGTGAAATGATCCAAATTGTCCTTGAAACACTGTCAAATAAAGATGGGGGTATTCAACCTCCTGAAATGAAGAGTTCGAAGAGAAAATACCGGGCTCTCTCATGACATTGTCTCAAGGTGTGATATGGGACCTGGTAGGGATTGCTTGTGCGAGGAGATGTTTTTTAATCCTCAAAAATTTCAAACTGTTTGGCTTTATATTTAATATATCACCATGTGTAAATTTGAATCCTTTGCCACCATTAAGTTGAGAAAAGTCAACAAAAGCGGTGTTGTGGTTGTGGTAGCTCTTGGCTACATTCAGGTCATTTATTTAACTCAATCATTCATTGCTGAACACATGTTTTTAATGCAGTTGTTGACCTTCTAATAGGCTAGAAGCAGAATGGCTAATGATATGAGCCAAGCCCCGCGCTGATGCAAAAATTGAATATTAATACTGAGCTCTGATCTCATGTCCTTTACATGTTTTTGCAGTTTTGTGAATTGTTAATACTTGTTATCTGTGGGTTATATTGTATGTGTGATAATTAATAAATGTCTTCTCATTAACAGCTATTTCTAATTCACTTTTATTATTACTCTTATGATTGAGTATTTATACCAAGTTTGTCTTCAATTCTTTGTATCTATGCATAGGGTTGTGACCATGTGGGTCAACAGCACAGCATAGCCATCATAGAACATGTAATTGTGTACTATCGTGGCAAAAGGGTCCAGTTGTCGGTAAATTGCGTTTTGAGATATTGATGGAATTAGGGATGGAAAAACAACGAAAATAAAGACAATTTGACAGTAATTTGTCTTCATATAGTCGGAAAACAGTATCGGATCTTTACCCCAAAGGCATCATTTTGAAGCATTTAAAAAGCTCCTTTTTGTGATATTAAGATCTCAACTTTTTCTTTGAGAGACAACTGCACCCTTTTTCTACGGCAGCACACAATTAATTCTCCTGGACTAAGCTCTTTTTTTTTCTTTTTCTTTTTTTTCAATGAAAAATTCTTCAGACAAGAATTTATTCTATAACTACTTACGGTTATAATAATAATAATAATCAGTATTTATATAGCGCTTTTTCCAAATGGCTCAAAGCGCTGTGATTTTGCTGCTGGTGAATCATCAGAATCATGTCGCATCAACTAGGGTGCTGCCAATTTCTAGCGCAAACCTATCCGCAGTTAGATTGTAACATCCACCATTTTTCAATGCAGCTCCCCAAATACCTTTGGGTCAAGGAAGTTTTGATAACCGAAACAACTGATCACAGATTTTGAAAGCAGGAGGAAACCGGAGTACCCGGAGAAAACCTGCGAAGCGTGTCCTGGATCGTGATAAACCAAATGCACATAAAGCCCGCGGTCGTGCACAGAATTGACCCGGGTTTCATTGGTGCAAGGCGAGAGAACTAACCGCTGCGTCAACACGCTCCCCATACTTGTACCACTGAGCAATCGGAAGTATTCAATCTTGTTTTACTCAGCAAATACATGTAGAATGATAGAATAACATGGTAGCAGCATGGGATACTTGACCTTATAATCCCATAATACTTTCCATGCTCAGGATATATTCTTATATTCTGACAGAATAAACGGTGCACCTCTTGATGTGTCAGGTCACATTTAACAGTCCAGTAGTATACTGTTTTAATCTGCAGTGTGTTTTACTTTACCGTTTGATCATATATTATAAAATAATCACTAACATATTTAATTTTCAATTTTTGATAACAGATTCTGGTAGCTATGACCAAGGCAACAAACCCAGAGGAAAAGTATCTTTCGCAAGTAAATGACCATTTATAATATCTACATAACTATAATTGTATTTTGCAAATCATTTTGATATATTTCCCCCAAATATAAATCCACTGGTGTAATACACACTGGAATAGTTTGATCAGTTCCAAATTGGCGAAGCCTTCTTACAGCAGCGAATAAATACAGAAGGACGCGGGCGCACTGTGCATCATATGCGTGACATGTGTGCGTGCGACCAAAACCGTGTGCGTGTGGCCATAATTGCCATATGGTTGGATTTCGTTTGCGCGTGAAGAGATAAAAACTGAATATTTCTCACCAATTTGGAACTGATTAAACTATACCATTGTGAATGCGTATGAAGAGCATTCATCAGATCTAAGATTCAAAGAACAGTGGCATTAGTCTCAGGTACTACTGTAAAAAAAACAGTGAAAAAATAACGTGCGCTGCATTCAAAGAGACCCTTCTAAATGTATGATTTGAGATGATACATACAGATGAATCTACAACCATAGAAAAATGTGTTCGAGCACTGACCATAATTGCCATGCTGTGTGTACCAGAACATGCACACTTTTTGAGTCACATGAACAAACACACCTTGTTTATGTGGTAGCCTGAAGTATCCCCTTCCTCATACCCCTCCCCCTTCCCCACCGATCAATGTTGCCAGGCCATGTGTTTATGGTGGACAAATTCAACATTGATCAGGGGAGAAGGGGGAACACTTTATATTTCACCTACAAAGTGTTATGAACAGTGGCATAGCCAGCTTTTTGAAACAGGGGGCAAGACATAGTTGTACCGACGAAAGGCATGATGTACCGACATAAAATAGTAAAAGGTTGCCCACATTTTGTTTGCAGTCAGCTTGAGAGACTTTAGATCAAGGGGGGGGGGGGGTGTGTGGGCTCGATGTGGTTGTCTTCAAACCCGGCCCCCAAAAAAATTGCATGGTCAAAATCAGGAATGTACCAACGGCATGCGTCGTGTACCGACATGGTAATTTTAAAGCGGGGGGTGGGGGATGGTCCCCCCTGCCCCCTGGCTACGCCACTGGTTATGAATAATATTTTTTAACATTGTAGTTAATTGTATATAAAAGGTTCACCATTTCTGCTCCTTGTAACCAACCTTTGGGTTAAATTTTTTTGGGAGTATACAATTTTGTTGGCTCTATATTGGGTATTATCTTATCCTCTCAGCTTTTCTCTTTCCTGTAGTCAACATATTATCTTTTCCTGTAGTCAACATATTATCTTTTCCTGTAGTCAACATATTATCTTTTCCTGTAGTCAACATATTATCTTTTCCTGTAGTCAACATATTATCTTTTCCTGTAGTCAACACATTATCTTTTCCTGTAGTCAACATATTATCTTTTCCTGTAGTCAACATATTATCTTTTCCTGTAGTCAACATATTATCTTTTCCTGTAGTCAACATATTATCTTTTCCTGTAGTCAACATATTATCTTTTCCTATAGTCAACATATTATCTTTCCTCAAGTTGTCCTAAAGCAATACTGTATAAAAGTATCAACATTTTTGCTTAATCCTTTGTACCCAAAAGTAAGCCATAGCGGGCAGATTCCTATAATATGAAATGCCCCTAACAGCCACAGTAGCCTTCCAGCAATATCCTGATTACCTTTGATATTTGTAACATTTTATTTAAGTCATTCACACCAAGTGGGTGAAGTCACTCAAGCACATACTTTTATTATGCAATAACTAGAATATGTGTCGATGTCACCCCTGACATGAGGTGACATGTCACCCTGACGTGAAGTGACATGTCACCCTGACGTGAAGTGACATGTCACCCCGACGTGAAGTGACATGTCAACCTCGACGTGAAGTGACATGTCACCCAACATGAGGTGACATGTCACCTCGACATGAGGTGACATGTCACCTCGACATGAGGTGATGAGGTGACATGTCACTCCCAAGGTGACAGGTGATCAACATGAGGTGACATACAATAAAGTGATGATCAATTTTATAAGGATTTGTAATAAGCATTCTTACAAACGATATTTCATGAACAATCTTGGCAAACCTTTACCCAAAATGCAATTACTTTACAGTTCCTGATGATCAACCGAGACAAAGCAAGGAGTTCTTGGAGTCCTATCAGAGTAAATATATTGCTTGAGTGTGCTTATTATCTATCTATCCACCCATTGTTTTTTGTAACAATTATAATAACATTTGCAATAGTGATTGTCCAAGTATTGATGCCAAACAGGAAGTCCTTTTATTACAATTCTATATCTGTCAACAAAGGCAAGAGATTGTTATGACGCTTTTCTAGCTATTTTATAGTCAATTTTGGCTTTCTCAAGACAATAACGTCACTCTCAACTTCATTCACTGATTATATTCCTAACTGTGTGTCCACTTTTAGCTAATTCTGCAGCATACGTACAACAACAGAAAATAATTTACATGATGTTATTGTCTTAAGAAAGCAAAATTGACCACCATTTCAAATTGAAGTTTCCTGAAAGCGGAAAAAATGGTTCATATTTTGACTCCGATCATACACAGATACAGGTTTATACAGCTGGAAATGAAATACTGTTAGGCACTAGCTTGTAACTCATTTGTCCAAAATGTTCCCAATTTCAATTTGAAATAGTCTAATTCACTTCTGATTTGAAAGGAAACCGTTCTAGTTCTCTGTGACATTGAAAGAGAAACTGTTGTAAAACAAAGGCATTATGAATCTGTAATTGTATAATGATGTGAGTGAAATTATTGCGGCCGATTTGGAATTTTGTGGACTTTTATTGGTTTCTAGTTTATTAACATCCATCTGAAATGTTTGCATTTATTTTGGTGAAGTGGTTTTTATGTGTTTGTGGTGGAAGATACTAACTTTAATGTTCCTATTACATTCAAAAATATAACACACATGATGTTTTATTTTCAAGGTTTATGTCAAGCGGCTATAATCAACAAGGGCGTCGTTCGCAAATAAGTAATTTAGGTACTGGTTAACTAGACATTTAATCATTTAGATTGGTGTCAAGCATTGAGACACATCCACTTAAAGGGGCACTAAGAGATTTGTTGGAGGCTGCGCCCTCAATTATGATAAAAACTGGGATTAGTATATTTTTATAATTGTATTACATGTATGAACTTACACCTATAATGATTAAGACAAATCAGCCCTCTTTGTACAAGAAAACATTGATTCAAAAATGCTCGTACAGCCGTGACGAGCATTTTACGTCCGACAGTATCCCCCTGCAGTACGCATGATACATACGCGAACCATGTTTGCATAGAGGGCGTTTTTCAATAAATAGCGATGATATTGTTTTAATCAAGTTTTGCTGTGTTTTTGTTAGTAGAAACAATAATGGCAATTTTTAATGTTCACCTTGAATTCTGAAGTAAATTTTTAAACATTTAAAATTTTCAACACCACTTAATGTCCCTTTAACTTTGGCTGATATTTGCTAGCTTGGATTTGGTTTGTCTACATCCAAAGGATTGTGATGGTGACTAGAGGTTTTCTAGAAAAAACCCTCTCGTCGGTAAAATTGATATCGTTATTCTTCATAAACACCATAGGTTATCATGAACTACATCTAAGAGTTACAATTTTTTCAAACAAGTATTTAAGTTTAAATAATATATAGACTCGGACAAACTGGCGTGAATAAAATTAACCCCTGGGGTCTACCTGTCTATCTTAAAGTGGTTCTGATTGGTTTATTACAAGATGTATTCATATGAATAGCCAATTCAAATGCAGCTTGTAAAAGATTTCACTCCCATCTTTATCATGTATGCAATTATTCTAACAATGTCTCTCATTGGTGCATAATATGATGTATCCATCTTTTTAACCAATTGGCCAGTAGTTCTCAGGGGGTTAACAGTGACCTTAAAATTAACGGTCTCGAACCCAGTTCATCTTCACTATTGCGGCAAAGAACAAACCACTAGACCACAGAGGCTCTGTTTACGTGGATAACAGATGAACAAACGCCATTGTTGAGAGTCTCAAGTGACCAAATAACATGTAGTACATTTAAGTTCAATGAAGTATTTTGAGTGAAACAAAAAGTATTAGGTTAAGAATGTTTTTCTTGATTCCAACTGGAAACTTGATAGTTAATTGCAAGGAATTAGTCGTAGTCAGTCTTACATTAGGCAAAAAAAAAGAATGTCTCAAATGACATGAGAGACTGAAACTCTAATGCGGTCTGCGGATTTTTAAAATTATATTTTTCGATTTAGACCTGATCGTCATTTGTTTTGCCAAAAAGTTGGATTTAGCAAGATTTATTGAGAAAATTTCAAAAGAAAAAAATATTGGAAAAAAAATAGGGAAAAAAATAGGAAAAAAAAAAAAATTGAACCCCCCCCCCCACTAAAAAAAAAAGCTAACGCGGGCGGTTTTGGGAATGCGCGCGGGTCATTTGAGACAAACTTTTTTTTTGCCTTAGTGAAGGTGGCTACACTGGTACTTAGAGCTAAAAAAAAATCCCATATGAAATAAAAGTATCCATTCTGTTGTTTACAATTTATTTTCTGGGTTATACTAAGTTGTTAAAGTTGTTTAATGTTTTCAAGCCCAAAGCAAGGCCAAGCTGACGTAATGTAAAACATAACATAAACATAACAATGAGCATTTATATAGCGCTCTTACACATTATACAATGGTACCACAGCGCTTAACAAAATTAAAACATAAAATTAAAATTAACAGTGTTAAACATCACTCGCACTATGACGGTGGAATAAGTGAGTTTTTAACATCTTCTTAAATTGAGTCAGTGATGAGGCATGCCTGATGTGACGCGGTAAATTATTCCACAATAATGGGCCGGAGGCATAAAATCCTTTCTTGGCGGTAGCGAGACAAGTTTTAGGTACAGCAAGAATCCGAGTGTCAGAGGCAGAACGAAGACCACTTCTTTTAGGTACATAAGTACTAGTAAGGTCCTTAAGATAAGAAGGCGCGCCATCATTGAAACATTTATATACAATAGTCAGGATCTTGAACTCAATGCGCGTTTTAACAGGCAGCCAATGTAACTTGTGGAGAAGAGGAGTTGCATGATCACGTCTTTTAGCATTATAAATGAGTTTGGCTGCTCGATTTTGGAGACGTTGTAGCCGTTTAATATCTTTCGCAGAAGATCCCTGTAAGAGAGAGTTGGAATAGTCGAGCCGCGATGTAACAAGTGCGCGTATCGCGTGATGACATGTTGTTTCATCAATAAACATCCGAATACAAGAAAGATTCCTAAGGTGAAAATTCAAACTGCGACAAATGTTAGTAACATGATGAGACATGTTTAAATGGCAGTCAAATTCAACACCAAGATTGCGTACATGGGGGGACGGTCTGATCTCAATATCACCGACACGAAGTGAGATGTTGCATAGTGACTTTAAGGCTCTTGGGTTGGCTGCAATGAAAAATTCTGTTTTATCACTATTCAAGCAAAGCATATTTTGCGACATCCAAGATTTAATATCCTCAATGCACGCAGATAACATAACAAGAGCATGGTCAGCATCCCCTGACTTATTTGGGTCAAATGAAATGTAACATGATGCCAACCACAATTATTGTGTACTGTAAACGTGGAAACTTTCGCGCTACATTCATTTTTGCGATCCAAGCAGCTACCGCAAAAATAATTGCGCAAACATCTTGATTTTGTGTATAAGTCTTTGTAATGAACTTTCAAATCGCGAATTTAAAAACAAGCGAAATGGCTGAAAGTCGGCAAAGCGCGAACATTTAATCGCGCGAAAATTACCACTTTTACAGTACTGCAACTTATTAAAGTATAATCAGCTCGTACGTTATATGATAGGTTCTTATCCTGGCCAGGGCAACCTTATGGAGTTCTTGACAGCTTACTCCGGCTATCTCTCCGAAGATGGAACTGCCACGACTTACGTCAGCAAACCTCTGTTCTCTTGTAAGAATTTGAGATTATAATCATCGTTTGTGTTGATTGCACACAGGCTAACAAACGCACATCGTGTGTCTAGTTTACAATTAAAACCATAATGTAACATCACAGTAGGGTTGTTTTTTTACTTCAACTGTAGCTGGCATAGACGTTTTTCAGAGCACAGGAGTCTGCCCCATCATTGCAACATCCATAGTGTGTTACATTTGTAGATATAGAGAGTTGTCTTAAATTTCAATGCCACAAAATGTGTGTAATCCCATGTAGTATAGATTCATTATTTGCCATGTTTAATTTCACATAGCCACATGTACTGTACTAATGTGTAAGTGAATTATGCAGATATATAGTTACTAACTCCATTTCATTTGATCCATTTATCCATTTTTATTTTAGTAGGGATGTTGATGCCTTGGTGTTTAACTGCCTAGGCCTGATCCTGATTCAGCATGTTACCAATACATGTTTGGCTAAGCATATAATGCTTGACTAAGCTTCTAAAGGGCTTAGCATATTCCACAACGCTTAGCCGTTGAGCGATAGCGTTTGCAACCTGTACATGTGTCATATTGGCTCCGACCTATGTGTTGCTTTTGGCGCAATGAACGCAGGAAACCAGCGTATTGTAACTTGAACACTAATACACATGTGTGAGAGCATGAAATAGTTGGTCGTTGTGGAGTGTGCTGAGCTTCTAAAGCTGTTCTGTGCTTCATTTGAATATTAAACTGCTTCATCCTGTTCCACTATAAATCCGATCTGCTGTAGTTTTATGATGAGTTTCTTGATTCAATATGGTGTCTTCAATCAACTATTCATTATGGAAATTTCCATCTGACGGTTACGATAGCTCCCAGGTGCTTCTGTCTGCCGTACATTTATGACCAATCGCGTCAAAAAGGACATGTTGTCGGCAAACACAGTTTTGAGATAGCAGAGGCCAATATATTTGGTGAAACATAAAGAAAATAATAGACAACAAATATGCTCCTTCAATTCATATCTTGTGATAACAAAGTCCGATTACATTCAACTTGGTATCATTTCAAAGCTTAAAATGTTCTCGTTCAAATCATAACAATAACTCAGAATTGACTCGGTCCTCCAACATGTCCATTTTGACGTGACGGGTCACAGAGATGAATTCAACCTCATGGTTTAAACCCAATGCTGTCATTGAGTAGATCCACATGACTTTTCCTTTGGCCATGGTTTGATCTCTAAAGTAAGTTGATAATAAGAATTCAACAATTCCCCCATTCCGAGCGTCCAGCGATGAGTTCTTATCCAGAAGGCACGTCCACAGTCGAACTGTTTTCCTGATGTGCAAAGTGATTTATGGCCCAGACAAAGATCTCATTGGATAAGAGATATTGAAAGATGGGACTGCTGCAGAAATTTCCCTGACATGGGCTGATGCAAGTCAATTCTGTTGTTGTCATTTTGGAGCAAATGTGAATAATATTTAATGGATTTTGATTATCCATTTCACTGCGTGCACTGAATCGTGTGCTGAAATGTTTACTGGTGTGTTTATAATTATCCAATTAAGTACACAATTATCTGTCTGTAGTGCGTTTGTAAATACCTGCAAACGAGGACGCACACCCGTTTTTTACATTCCAACTGCGGACACACCTGCAAACGAGGACATCCTCGGTTTCTTGATCATGCAAAGTATTGCAAACAACATAAGAAACGCTATCTAAACGTGGTCCTTTTTGGTGATGCTCTCCCCCATACACCCTTTAGGCCTCTGTTGGATAGCACACAGTCTAGTTGGCGGTGTTTTCTTTTTCAACCGCCATTTTGGTCCTCGGTGTGTCGGTCTGTGTCCAGGTTGGTGGGTCCTTATTTGGATAGTACCACGTTTGGTCCTCATTCGGAGGTATTTACAAGTGGGTGCAGTATTAAGCACCGTGATTGTGTGAGTCTTAATCATACATACATTATAATACAAGGCCAAATAAAAAAAACCACTAGTTTCTCGTCCCAACTTTTTGAAAAATGGAGGATGGGGGCAGTTTTTTTTTGTTTTTTTTCTTCCAAAATGGCGGATCCAAGATGGCGGATGCCCCTTTTTCCAAAACTGGTTTCGCTTTTTCCAACATGGTGGAAATGTTTTTGCTTCAAAATGGCCGCCACTTTTCTAAGACTAGCTTTATAACCTTAAAATGAGTACATTTCGCCTGTTGTGTTGTTTTTTGATTGTAACACAGGTTTTTTTTAAATATTGACACATTCTCTATTAACAACATCAGTGTGATCTTGAAATTAAAAAAAAAAAAAAAAAACTTAAAAAAAACTTTAAAAAAAAAAAAAGAAAAAAAAAAAATTAAAAAAGAAAAAAAACTTTTTGGGATGCGGCAGCCAAAACGGATGCGCGCGGGGACGAGAAACTACTATATTTTTTTATTTGGCCTAAATCTAATTTTTTGAAGCCAAAGTCAATAATGTAACACTACTAATTGGTGTGCATGTTATTCTTTTAACAGCTCAGCAAGCTATAACACAACGGGCTAAGTTTGAAACTGTTGACAGCATGAAGTCTGCATATGAAAGTAATTTCTATTTTCTGTATTCTGTTGAAATGTGTATAAGTTACGGGAATTCTAACACTGTTTTATGGACTGTAACCCCTGCAAGGTATTTGAAAGAATAAAATATATAAGACCGGTTTGCTGGGCTGGTTGGTTTTTCGGTGTTTTGTTTTTATCCATCACAATAAACACACTGCATCGATAACAGAGCAAAAGTATTGCATATTTTGTGTGTCATTCAAAAGCAAATTTACTTCTGCTAGATTTAGACCATAATAATAACACACACAAAATAGTGTCAAATATCAAGCACCTTATATAAACATATGTGATGCGATCTGTGACAACGTTGGATGTCGCAAAATGTGAACTAGGGATTATAGGTAAAATGTAAAAAAGGGTTTTTTAATTTTTTTAATTTTTAAATTTTAATTTTTTTAAAGAATTGTTTAGAGAATTAATGTCCAATACTTTGTGTCATCATCTTTTATGGAATTTCACCTTCAAAAACTTAAGTCACTTTTCTTTTTGACCTTGTAATGTTATTCTATTGAAATATTTATCTGTTTTGGCCTGTTTTCATGATTTCTTGTTTTGTAGCTTTTTATGACATCACAATCATCATTCACTCATAACTTTTTTTGTAGTGATCGTAGAAAAATGATCGTAACAGTTCTGTAATCAGCACAGTTTCAGCTTCCTTATAATATAAATATCTCCAATATGGAAATTCCCACCATGTGGGGGGTTTTCACAGATTGCATCACATATTCATTAAAACAAGCATTATAGTTATATTACATAGAATATCTAAGCAAATAGTGGGCTTCGTTTTTTCATTTATTTATAGCTTATTCAACCCCAATGCTTTGATTTTGTACCCCCTTTTCAGTTCGCATCAGGGGTAGCGCTAGGTTTTTAAATTAGGGTTTTTTAGAACCCTGAACCCCATAAAAGCTTGAAAAATAAGGGGTTATTTTGGATTTTGAGCTAATTTATTGCGCCAAAATGAAAAAAATATGCGCTAAATGAGCAAAAAAACCTTAAGCGCTATCCCTGGTTCGCATAATGCCAGTTTATCCAAGTGTTTATATTATTTATCCTTTTCAGTTTACACAGATTTCCTAGCCAAGAAAGCCAGTGAAGCAGGCTCTGGACAGACACATGGTATATCCAATATAAATGCTGTAGTCTAATTGTATTTGCACCAGATTTCATAGTCCACGCAATAGAAATGATTTTTTGCACCAAGTCGTCTTATACAATACGTAGTACATGTAATATCTTGTAGCTGAACTTGTTGGACTTGCTTCTATTTTCTCAGATAGTATATTTGATCATTTCTTGAAATCAAATGTGTGTTTTTACATAGTACATGTAATGTCTTGTAGCTGAACTTGTTGGACTGACTTCTATTTTCTCAGATAGTGTATTTGATCAATTCTTGAAATCAAATGTGTGTTTTTACATAGTACATGTAATATCTTGTAGCTGAACTTGTTGGACTTACTTCTATTTTCTCAGATAGTATATTTGATCAATTCTTGAAATCAAATGTGTGTTTTTACATAGTACATGTAATATCTTGTAGCTGAACTTGTTGGACTTACTTCTATTTTTAATATATTTGATCAATTCTTGAAATCAAATGTGTGTTTTTTCTTCTGTCTTTGCAATGTTATCAGATAGATAAACCTTCTCCCATCTGAAGGAAGAATGTAACATCAGATCGTATTCCAGTAACCGCTGCATATTCATTATGCGGCATGTCGTTGTTGCCCTACCCCTTCAGCATGTATAAAGTAAAACCGCTCAATGGTTATACATAGAAATTGTTGCTTTAGACACGTTCAGGGGACAAGAGCACTTACAAGGTTTTGACAGTATGTATTTTTGGCCCTTGAATATGTTTTAAGCTGCCCAAAGGTTATACGTAGACAATATTACTTTATTATACATGCTGAAGGGCCGAATGAGGATACAAGGTTTTGACGAACAGCGACGATGTTATTCTTATGCCTTGGTGTAAGGCAAAATGTTTGTTTTGTTTGATTGTCCTCGTCCGCCCGACCTTCTAAATCCTTCCGACCTAACATTTTTTATTTATTTAAAAAAAATTTTGTTGTTGAAAATGTAAAAAAAAATAATCAAATATTTCAATTTTGTTGTTGAAAATTTCGTTTTTTTACAAATTTTAGTCAAAAATAAAAAATAAAAAAAAGAAGTTTTTAAATTTGTTAAAAGTGTTCAGAAAACAAAAATTCTCATCAAAATATTACAGATTTTATTCCCCGTTTTGGTTACCACAACAAGTACATCTCATTTTACTTTTGTTACCTGAAAAACAGGGCAAGGGAGAAAAAAAACCCACAAAAAACTCCACCTTTTCCCTACTGACCTAAGTAACTTTTAAAAGTGATCTATGGACAATCAAACAATTTTTTTTTGCCTAATCGTGCGATGAAGACAAACTGTGAAACTGACTTGTAAAATGTCATCTCACTCCCACTTCAGGTGCGATGAAATATAACCAGTGGTGGAGCTCGCATACATTTACAGTTTGTACAGTAAAAAATTGGCAAACCTAGTCTTGATTTCAATTAATTTGAATTGTGCCATAGCAAGTGAAAGAAAAGAGAGCACATCAGAATGTCAGTATTGATCATGTATCTTGCTCTTATTGATCTGAAACTGTCAAAATAATCAGAGTTTTGAAGTAAAAATTTAATTTGATTAACGCTAGATTTACTTCGATCATTAAGTAATTAATGTTATATTTGCACTGGATTGAATAATTAATCAATTGTCTGATGTGTCGTATTGTTCACATTTTATTGAGTGATACACAGTTGTTTTATTCTATCCTACATGTATTTCTTCTTTTTTCCCCTTTCATCTTTTCGGTTGGCCTATACAGTCTGTGTTGCGCGATTGTTGAGGTGCTTGCTGAGGGTACCTCGCTCTTGTACCACAGGAGTCATACACTGTAAAACATCTTTTCCATTGCCATGTATAGCCTGCCCATTGATATGTGTTAATAGTTGATATAGAATCTACGAAGCTCAATTTTCCTTTTGCGTACTGTGTTATGATCTTTCGTCACAGCTATCTAATAATGTTAGAATTTGTAGATTGTGTGAAAATTTAAACAGCAAGATTGATGTTCTTGCACTTTGCCCTTTTTTTGTGTGCGATATTGATAATATTGAAAATAATGTCAAATCTAACCACAATTTTTCATTTGTTTCACTTGTCCTCCAAATATGCTAACCATGTTAATGGTAAGTATTGTATGCCAGAAAATGGTTCAATGTTTTTGTATTATATTTTATTTGCAGTTTACTTTGAGTTTAACCATACTCTCACTTTCATCCATCTTTTTATTTCATTATGTTTTTACTATATCATGCTATTTTCACATCATTTTTGGTTTTATTCCTTTGAATGCTGCTTGTAAATGAGGCATACAAATGATGTTGTGCGTACTGATTTTTTTTAAAATGTGACCTATTTAAAAACTTAAATTTACCTTCAGTTTTCAAGCGATACCTATTCTTGTCCCCTTTCATTTCACTCATCTATTTTATATTTCATTTTATTTCCTTTTACTATTTTGTATTGATATTGCATTGTGTGATATGACTTATTTGTATGATGTGGTTTTGTGCCTTCATTATATGGTCCTATCAACAGCATCCATATGTACCGGGTATGCCATTTGCTCTCATACAAAGCTTTGTGATACTTGCATCTACATAGAACTGCATGGTGATGTTGGAATGGCTAAGCATCTGCATGGACAGGTTGCATAATAAAATGTTTTCATTGTAAAATATCATTGTCTCAAATGTGACATGATCAAGCGGTATGAGTTGTATGTCGGGAATATTGATTTTGAGTTACAGGTATAAAGAAGCGACAAATTCTTATGTTTTACTTTGTTTTCTTGGTTGGTAAACTGTCTGTAACTTAAAAACTAGATAATCGTTTTTAGTGGGGTTTGAACCATACTGTAGCATTTTTCACCTGCTTTTTTAAATGATGGACAAATATAAAAATTCAAAACTGCTGACATGTGACTCATTTCGCTTGATCACGTCACAAATGTTCAATAACAATGTTCTTGTGTGTTACTACGGTGTAGAGATATTGTCAGGGAATTATGTTTTTAGAGCATTAATCAGGAATATGTGATTATAGATATGTGTGTGTGTGTGTTGTGTAACGCAATGTTGTGTCCTCTTAAACGACCAAAAACCCACAATGTTCTACAGGCTCGACAGATCCATTTTCCCCTCAAATAAAAAAAAAATGTGTAGAAACATTTTGAATTTTCTTTTGAAATTTTTTGAAACTTTTTGAATTTTGTTTAACTTAAAACAAATATATACCAAATATTCCCAATTTTATTATGTTTTTGGAAAAAAATGCCTGACTGACCTTCCCTGATTTAGATTAAAAATGGACAATTTTTGTGAGCATTGCGCAAATTAGTTTCAATGTTTCATCAATTTAAAGCTTAAATAAACTCAATTTCTCACACGAGATGGCTTCAGGAACTTTCTTCTGGACACTTTTTTTTACTCTAACATTATAAAACAACATTTGGGTGTGCCCCCCCCCCCCCCCCTAAATGTTGTTGTTTCCGTCGCCACTGCTATTCTGACACATGTATTCATGAATATTTTCTTTTCTTGTTATTTTCAGGTGGTTATTCATCTATTCCTCCCAACCCTTACCTTTCTGGCCTTTACCAACAACCTGTACATCCACCATCTCTGAACGCACATTCCTCACCAATGATGATGGCTAATGCCCAATACTCAGCTGCCCCAGGTGGTGTAGGACAAGGATATCCAACAGGCAACCCTGCTTTACAGCAACAGCAGGTGCAACAACAACAGCAGCAGCAACAGCAGAGACAAGGGTAGGTTTAGGAATCAGGTGTACACTTTCTGCTGATAAGGCCAAATTAAATTAATTGTTTGTCTCAAAGCTCCCGCGCGCGTTAGTTTATTGATGCGCATTAGAATTTTTTTTTTTTTTTCAATTTTTTTTCAAAAAAATATAAAAAAATCCCAAAATGTCACCGATTTTTCAGATTTTCATTGATCACATCATCTTAAGGGCAGTGTCAACCCGGCACTTGTTTCAAAAATTGAATTTCATATTTCTCTATTATTTAATACTTTTATATGTATTCTATCATTACCATCATAAGTTACTAATCGAAAGCTATTATTTCCCATTCTTATGGGTGATTTTAAATTGTTGTTTTGGTAAGTTTGAGTCAGGAAAAGGCGCATAGTTATTTGGCGGGAATTTAAGCGGAGTTCCGCGCTTTTCAAATGCTGCGACAGCTGTTCGATCATTGCGTCGCGCGCTGAAACTTCCCGCGCGTAATACTAGACGCGCCGCTTAATATCCGCGACGTAGACGCGAAAAACAAAAGAGCGCAAAACAATGTCTAAAATGTAAACAAAGGCCAATCTTACGATCATTTAAATTTCAGTTTTCTTCCAATTTCTTCACATTGTGACAATATAAATTGAATCTGATAGTTTATTATGATTGTTCATAATAGTATACTCGCTTTTTAGGTCACACGCCCGTGTGTTCCGTGAACATTTAGCTTTAAATGGTGGAAAATGTCAATATTTTTACTAAATCGATGTTTTCTAGAAATTCAAATTTGAAGGAATTTTACGAATTTTCAGACAACATAACTAAAAATATATCAAACTATCAGGTAAGCTTTTACTACCATTGTGTAGAGGACTTTCACCGCTAGGAGGCAATTTTTTATTTTTTCGATTATGGATTTTAAACTCGAGATATGCATCCATTTCTAGCGAAATGTACGCAAAAAAACCCGACTTTTACACTTTTCCGATGTTTGTAGCAATATTTCCAAAACCAAGCTTTATTTTGGAAAAAGAAAAAATTGCCTCCTAGACAAAATTGTTTTGTTTACAAAAACTTATATTAGAACAAATTATCATTTTTTTATTTTATAGTTATGCTGTCTGAAAAATTTGGGGTAAAAAAATGGCTTTTTGGTTCATTTCTCAAAATTTAGTTTATTTGGTATCACATTGATATCACCATCGGCTTCCTTATCAAATTTCCTTTCTAAAAATGTATACTTTTATGTACTTTTATTCAATATTCTCAAACTTAGAAGCAAAAGTTGATCATCAAAATAATAGGGTTGACACTTCCCTTAAATACAAAAGTTCACTTTTACAAGGATTTCAATATTTTATATTTAAAAAAAAAAAAAAAAAAAAAACTTGAAAAAAAACCGCATTCCGCATTAGTTTTACAACAGGAGAGGAGCTTTGAGACAAACAATTAATTTAATTTGGCCTAAGACTTTTTTCGTTAACCCATTCCATGCAGCAGTCGTCTGCAGACGACACTTCCAAAATTTCACAATGTTTAAAATAATGTCAACATTTTTGAATTTCATCGTCATATTAAGAATCAACATGAGAAATACATTAAAGTTAGTGCAAATATGCATAGCATTGGTTCAGTAATTCTTGATATAAGACTTTGAAAATTGGGAAAAGTTTGTTAAAAATCTGTTATGTATATATGGTAAAACTAATAGCCGCTTGGATAGTGTTAAAAATTAAAGAGCCTTGAAATGATATGACACTATAATTCAGAATCCTTTGGCAGTGGCTTATGCATGCATGTATGCCTGCAAAAGTAGGTGATCAGAAACATGAATGATAATGAGAATTTTGTATGACACCAAATGCAAAAAAAAGCCTCTGAGTGCTTGACAACATTTATAGACATAAAAGAAATATAATGAAGGTATAAAAATGTCTCTTGTAGCCCATTCCATAATGATGGTGCAGCAATGGCAAAATATCTAGCGCCATATGTAAGACTCCTTGGTGGTGCTGGTCTTTCAAGAAGAGTTAGGCCAAACAAAGAAGAAAGTCTGTCTCAGAAACATTTTGCAAATAAGCCAAGTGCTGTGCGATTTTTTGTTATTTTTTATATTTTTTTAGAAAATAGGCTATGAGGTTTGCAATTTTGATTTTTTTTGTTGATTTTTTTTGTGCTAATCCAAGCTTACAGAGAACTTTTTTTAACCTTTTAAAAAAAAATCCCAACAACAAAAAAAAAATCAAAAAAAAAGAATCAAAAAAAAAGAATGAAGTTTTTTAGCCCTCAGCGCATAGACCTACGCGCCGTAGCTCATTTCACATACCAATGCGGGCGGGCTTCCTGAGACAGACCTTCTTTGTTTGGCCTTAGTGCAGCTGAGCCGAACTTGCGTTTGGGACGATAAAGCGAGATCAGTTGACAAAGATATGCAGGAACAATACGATGGAGGCATTTAAATAACACAAGCAATTTAGCCAGTAGCCAGTGTAATTCACAAAGAATCCGGCAATTCTCACCAACTAGGTACGTGGTGCTTTTCTCTATGCCTACATATTTTGATTGAAAACGTTAATTTTAATCACAATTTGTTTCTTTATTTCTGCTATCAATAGCAAACAGCCGCCAGGTGGTTATTCCTCTAGTGATATTCTTGTTAGTAGTCCTAGGGCAGCCAAGGATACAAGGTCATACCAGGCTCAGCTATTGGCACAGGTACGTAGGCTCGATCCTTCATGTCTTCCCTACTTTACACTCAGCCCCTGCGAGGGGGTCTCAAATGTCCAAAAGTTTCCGCTGTTAATTCATGAATAAATATGAGCTTATTCACGCACCATCACGCCACAGAGGTGCCGGTAGTTTCATGCGGCGCTGTACACCATTTGAGGCGCTAGGGCGCACGATTTGCTTCCTGTGGCGGGGTCTGACGATTGCGCACTGCTTTTAAATTGGACCAATCAGGTGGTATTTCTGATGTTGCTGGACACAAATGGGCATGCTTGGTGGACTGTTTGAATATTCATATATGCTATTAAATACTTTAGGAATTCCATGAGTAACCGCACACCTTTTAGACATATTATTTCCCAGTCCCTCTGTTTGGTCTGCCATTTTTAAAGATGGCGGCCATATAGAGGGACGCAGGGACCCAGTCTATGGCACAGGTAGGTGACACCAATGCACATCTGGTTTTGAAATTTGATAGGCACCTGTGGTCCAGTGGTATGAGCACTGCACTCATTATCGGAAGGTCGTGAGTTCAAATCCCACTGCGGCGGCCAACGTGTTGTCCTTGGGCAAGACACTTTACCGCACTACCCAGGTGTAAAAATAGGTAGCTGTTCAGTAATAATCACAATCTAAGTTTCTGATATGAATAAGCGCAATTATCAGTATTTGTATGATATGCAATCACTTTAAGCTATTCAGGATTGGCAGTTTTACACTAGCCAACAAAAACAGTTGATGAAGACAATGTCAGTACAATATTCTCTACTAACTCTTACTGTGATAAAACAATGACCGTGACAGTCAACTGATTCTGATGTATTACATAGTGGCAGCGGATTAAAGGGCATTGAGAGATGTATCGATATACTAAATGAGCAAATAACGTAAAGATAATCATCAACATAGCCCAAATCCAAAATATCATACAATTCCGACATTGCCTTCATGCCGAACTAAGCAACGGCACTTCCGGGTTGAGATTTGCCGCGAAAGTCCGTGTGTAAAACTTAGCATAACTTCCGAATTCAGCACCTTAGTTTCGATATGATCATATCGAAACTAAGAAAATCATGAAATTTTATATGATAAACGGCGAATGTTGGTAAACTGTTTCAGATGGTAGTTAGTATATACCTAAGTATTACTTTGATGCAAAAAAACTGATTTCCAGGATAATTGAGGACGCACTCCCATACGTATCTCTCAATGCCTCTTTAAGTGTATTCGCTTGAAGCATAATTGGAAAAGAGCTATATTAAAACTGACATTTTTATTTTATTTTAAGGCCTTTCGGAGAGAAAAAATCAAAGGAAACAGTGTACTTTAGGTCTCATCCATGCATCAAGTCTTTGATGGAATAAAGTGCATCATACAATTACAATGAGGTTCTATTTTCTACCATGTATTTGATGTAGGACTGGGGACCTAAAGTACACTTTATCCAAAGCAAACAAAAAACAACTTTGTGCCTCAAAGAGATATTTTTGCAAAGCATCAAAACAGAGATCATCCTCTGAAGAGATCCACAGTTGAAGAAAAATTAATGAAAAATCTTCACTGTTTATTCATATAAAAACAGCGCCTGTTACCAATGGTGTAACTAATGTACCCACAAGCCACAACTGGGTATATCCTTGGTGTAAGACATTCATAAGTTAGACAGACTATTGTCAAGACCCCATTATGGAATAGAGCTGTGTAATCCTTCAATCCATAAAGAATTTTGTGCTAGGTTAATTCTGTGCTGACTTACACCAAGGATAAACCCACAATACTGCACACAGAATGCGCTGGGTTGTTACGGTAGATTGTTCCACACCCAAGGAGCAACATAAGAAACAAATGATGCAGCCATTTAGTGCGTTGATGGTGTTTTGGTCAGTTACAGCTTCAGATAGTAGTAAATCAATACCCACATGGTTAGAGGGGAAATTTTGCAAATTATTTCCCCAAAATATACTGGCTACAGGCCAGTTCATGAAAATCATAAGGTTTAATTATACCCAATGTTGAAAGATAGCTTACTCTTCTTAGAAGGAAACAAATGAAATTTAAAGTCACCTGGGAAGTTATGCACACAGTGCTTATGCGAAGATTAGCAAGATATGCTGGTCATGAATATGGATCAAAGTATTTTATAATAGTTGCATGCACCTCAGCAACAAGTTTATCGAAATATGGAATTCATAAAAATTCCAGGTTTTACTGACATTTTAAATTGCATCAACCGTGTGACGGGGTGTCTTTAAAACATCTCTTTCCTGTAAATCTTGATTGATTATTAAACATCTGTGTCTATTGTAAAAAATGCTGCATTTGCAGATGAAGGAACAAGAAATGAAGAAGAAAAAAGAGAAGCAAGATCGTGACCGGTATGATGCCAAAATTGAAGCCCAAGCCAACGAGTACAACCCGTGGGGCAAAGGAGGAGGAGGAGCACCTATGAGAGATGGGGGAGGAAAAATTGTCGGTGAGTATCCTGTGTTACCAATACCGCAAGTTGGTAGCCCAAATTGGGCTAATTCTGTTGGTTATTTGATTAGGCCAATTTGGTGGTAACCCAATTGGGTGACATTTGAAGACCAATAAGTATTACTGATTTGAGAATTTGTCAAATGGATTATTTTTGTCCCTATTTGTCCTTTTGACAGAATTGCTGTAAAGAACAATAGAGCTCCTTCTGTTAAGAAATTGGGCTAAGGAACTTGACCACCAAGGCAAAAGGCACTTTATTTAACAACTCAATATTATAATCAGCGTCATCATCATTAACCAGACCTGTAAGTGTCCCGTATCGCATCGCAATTTGCACCTTTAAAAAAAATCCTCAACTGCGATACAATTTTCAAAGGCTGGTGCAAAATGGGGATGTATCAGTTTTTGTAGCTCTAAATCAAGTTGCTATCGCGATTCATTAAATCATGTCGATGTCCCACCTTACGATAAATGGACTTGCCTTTTGAACTATAAAAATGCTCCATTCAAAGCTATCAAAAGATCCGATACTTATGCTATTCATCTATCAATTAGTGTAATACCAGAATGTGATTGTGGGCAAACATACATCGCCAACAAAAGAGGTACAGTAGTTTATTAGCCAGCCTTTTGAAAACATAGCATATACCAAATGTTGGCCCTAAAAACTGCATCTACAATTGCACCTTGACTTGTATGAATTGCACCTTGACCTCAAAATCAAAAGTAAGGTGCAATTTTGCTCCTCAAGAAATATTTGAAAATTCCATTCCAGCACTGTCATCATCATCATCATCATTAATACTGGAGCCTTAATATTTTTCATGCAACAATTTGTTAATATGACATACTTTTAAAAAAATTACGCTCTTATTTACATTCCTGCCCTATACCTGCTTGCAAAATTGGAGTGGTATAAAGTGTACAGTAAGCACCTTTTACTAGTGCATGACAGTTAAATCATGGAGGGGGAGGGGGGTTCATTGGTTAGAATGACTAGTATAAGTTCTTGTTACCCACCCCCCACCCCCCACCCCAGTTAACCTGCCTTAAAATGCAACCAGTATTCAAAGATTCAGAAGAAAACTTCATGTATAACATCTTCTTCCCCTTTCTCTCTCACCTTGTTTCAGCCGATCTGAAGACTTTACACAACCGTAATGAGCAGATAGCCACCTCTCCACGGGACCCACAACTTCAGTTGTTTTCTCAATCAGGCAATCAACCACCGCCCACTAACCCAGCAGCAGCAGCAGCACAAGCAGAAGGTAAACAATTTATATAGTAAAGAGAGACTTATTCCAACAAACTGGGGAATAAGCCCCCCCCCCAAAAAAAAAAATGTTGTGTTGCCCTCAGAGACTGACCCTAAAGTCACAAATATTTGGTCATTTTTTTTTATTTTTAAGATTTAAATTTTACCCGATTTGTCAAAATATCACTATTTTCTGCTTGAAATTAATGACTTTGCATGAATAGATTGCTTTTAAATAATTATCACACTAGAAACATTAGTCAAATTGACATTTACCAATTTTGCCTTGTCATGAACTATGGATAAAAAAAGGAAAAAAAAGGAAAATCAACCGACCAACCCAATTTCAACATATTTGGCACTTGAGAGCAACACAACAATTTATTTTTTTGGCCTAAACACAAAACAAGTACCATTGAATCAGGCTGGTAAAACTCTGTATCTGCGCATGCAGTGAGAATTGGTTCATCTTGATATCCCCCCCCCTCTTTCTCCTATGACGTACGCTCTAAGAAGAGAGCTGGTGATTCCTCCCTCCTGGTTGCTGCTCCCAAATTATGGAATGAGCTCCCAGTACATCTGAGGGAATCTGTCGGCAAAAGGCGCCCGTATTGGCAAAAAATGAAGAGTACGGGCGCCTATAATTTCACCATTTTGGCGCCCGTTGTCAGACCTGGTTTGAGAGAACCGAGACCAATTTCTTCTTTTTTTCATTTATCTGCGATAAATCTGTATCCGTTTAAAAAAACACAGTTCCAAATACGTATTTGTAATAGGCAAGCGAAGTTCTCCCACGAGGCTATTAAATGAACCTAGAAATTGGCGCAAATTCCTATGCTGGCATTTAATAAATGAAGCTCGTAATTAGAGTCACGGTTCAAAATGTCATATACTATACTGTAATACGTGGAGGCGATAACCTCTGAATCATGCCGTTACACTTGAAATATGTGATATACACTACTTTAGATATGTTTTTGAAGGTGTAAATGAGTTGAAATGGTATTTTATAAAAACGGCCCCTGGTTCCACCAAAACGGCCCCTGGTTCATGACAAAACCCAGTGAACCAGGGGCAGTTTTTTCTAAAAGTGGCCCCTGGTCCTATGGTCCTTATTTCCTAGCCTGAACATACCCGTTGATTTCAGTCATGGGTTCCTGTAGAACATTAACGCTTTCCATGCAGCAGGTCGTCTGCAGACGACAGTTCCAAAATTTCACAAAATAATTTTAAAATGTCAACATTATTTAAGTTCATCACCATATTTGGTGCATTAAAATAAGTACAAACACGCGTAATATTGGTTCAGTAATTCTTGAGATAAGACTTTGAAAGTTGGGAAAGGTTTCTGACAAATTTGTTTTGTATTTATGGCAAAACTAATAGGCTCGTGGAAAGTGTTAACACTTGGTATAATGTAGTAAATCAGTAAACCAATATTTTTATAGTGGTACACTGACCCCAGGGTATTCAAATTTACTTGTGCATGTACATAAGGCCAAAAGAAAGTTGTTTGTTTGTCCATTTTTCCGTAGGTTGAATTTCTTTTCTTTTTTGTGCTTTTTTTGTAAGTGGTTGTTCTGGCCCAGTCCTATCCAGTACACTGAATTGTGAACCGTGTCAGACCCATACTTGACCCAAAATAACTTACATAATACTATACATGGTATGGGGTCACATGAGGGGTCAGGTGGGGGTCAATTAAGGCCATATACGTCACTTTGAACAAAAAAGGGGGAAAAAAAGGAAGGAAAAAAAGAAAGTAACACGGTCGGGGCTATAGTACACGGTCGGTCTGACGTGGACAAACAAACAACTGGCCTAATGATAGATGTATATGAATTGAAGTCAATTGCAAGTATTCAAATAGTACTCTGAGATGACCTGTCCCGTCTTTCAGCAAGACACGTTGTCACCTCAGGAAATGTCAACATAGTTTTGATTTTATCCTCCAGTTTCAGCTGTCCCTCCACTGGCATTAGGAGGATTAGGAGGAGCCGAGCCATCCAAGTACGCAAGAGGGCGGTCTTTGTATGAAGAGGATAATAATCCACAGCAGAAAAATAATCAGGACGACTACAAGGAAATGCTCAGGCAACAGGTAAAGGAAAATTCACATCGACACCAATTTATTTATTAGTTAGTAATAATAATAATAATATAATAATAATAATAATAATAATTAGTATTTATATAGCGCCTTTCCAAAGTGATCAAAGCGCTGTAATTTCGCTGCTGGTGAATCATCAGAATCAGGTCGCATTAACTAGGGTGCTGCCAATTTCTAGCGCAAACCTATCCGCACTTAGATTGTAGCATCCACCATTTTTCAATGCAGCTCCCCAAATACCATTGGGTCAAGGAAGTTTTTGATAACCGAAACAACTTATCACAGATTTTGAGTTAATAGTGAGTAAAATGATAAAAAATCAATCTTATTTAAATATTTTTTTGAAAATAATTTATTAAATGCAAATAAATTTAGGTGAATACTTTAATTTGAAGGAAAAAAAATCATATATGGGGACAAAATATGATAGAATATGCAGAATATTAGGTGGTAAATAATCTTATTAAAATAAAAATGTGCGGTCACTAAAAAGAGTGAATTTTAGATTGCATTAAATGTCACAAATGCATCTATACTCTATGACCTGAATTTGCAGTGCCATTATTATCCTTTCCTCCAACTTTAGCAGAAACCAAAGCATAGCTCCTTTATGTTATCAATTATGTGTTGGACAGCGTCAAACGATCTTTACAGATCAGTAACTGCACTACTGTGCATTAGAATTTTTGTAGTCTGTAGTAGACAAGGGGCAGTCTCTACGTTATTTCCATTAGTCAAAGGGCAGTCCTTTGGGGGTTCTATTTGAGCCAAATTTATAGCAGGCCAGAATGGCAACCTACTTGTAGAGCTCTTTTCAGAGCCGCCATCTCTGTTCAGTGGAAAAAGCGGCAATCCATCTGAACGGCTCTTTTCAGAGCCACCATTTCTTTCACAAGTAGGAAAGGGTACCTATATACTTTTAAAATCATCAGGCAATGGGCAGCCCAAATAATGATAACAATAGAGAAGTGGCAATCTCTATGTTTTGCTTAAGGGACCGCTCATTATTTCCACCGGAGGGGGGGCCGGGAGAAAAGAGGGGGGGGGTCACATGGTTTTGGTCAAGCAAAAAGGGGGGGTCATATGATTTTAGATTATCGGAAGGGGGGGGGGTCATATGGTTTTGCATTTTCAAAAGTCAAAATTTTTCGCGCGCTATGCGCGCATTTCTCTGTTCACACATCTTGTCGTCTTCTCATCTTGTCATTTTCATTTCTCGGTCCCCCCAATATGAATAACCTAGCTACGCCACTGTAATTTGCAACAAGAATTACAACAATGCAACATTTTGACTGAATTCAATTTTACAAGTTGTTCAATATTGGCTCATTTGTAATGGCATATTCCAATGACAAGCAAACACAACTTTACACTCTTGTGTCCAAAAATTAAATTAAAAAAACAACTTCCTGTGTCAGCAAACTTTTTGTTTCTTTTGTGGTCAAACAGGACAAATCTAAAATCTCCAGCCTTTGATATCTTGCCAACTTCATGGGCATTTAAAAACAAGCATCATTGATTACTATTCACATTTCTATCAAAACTTCAAGCTCATTTGATTATGTGCAGTGGCGATTGTTACCTTTATAAAGTTTTTCATTTTGTATACACAGGACGGGACACACACAGGAAGATCAGATGAATACAATTATTGACTGATAATGACTAATCATAACTAGTTCACTACAATACTTATTTAACTCCAGAGTACCAATGATGAAAACAGACTAAACAACCAATGCACTCACAGTTGATTTCTTTCAACTTGTGATTGTAGTCCACTTTAAACTTTAAATACTCATGCATAAAAGGCAACAAAAAAACAGGTTTGTCTCAGAAAGCCACACGCAGAAGTTTTTCAATTGGCATTTCAAGTCATCACTTTTAAAAAAAGTTTTTTTAGGTTTGTGAGACTTTTTTAAAGTCAAATTGGGGCCAAAGTTTTGATTTTTTAGGTCATTCATGGTCACAAAAAAAGTGGCCTGTATAAAATGAAGAAAAAAGGAATATTTGTACTACATTTCGCATAGCTTTTTTTCCAGGAAAAAACACCCCACCGCATTTCGCATAGGTTTTTATTTTTCCAGTTTCCTCTGAGACAAACTTGTTTTTTTATTTGGCGTATTAAAGTTGAGTGAATTACGAAAATGTTCATTCAGGTCTACTTGACTGTGACACATTTTTGTTAATATCCTGCTTCATAAAATCTATGACATCACAGGCAAAATATTTTTTAAACATCTGCGATAGAAAAGATTTTTTTTTTTTTTTTTTTTGCATGCAAATCTGCAAATATATCCATGTTCACCTCTAACATGGATAGAGGTTGTGGCAAATTGGCATGGGTTTCCATGCTTGGACTATCGTTGTTGAAATGAACTTCCTATACTGCAGGTGACACTGCCTAATCAAGGAATGTTGTGTTTACAACAAAATGTTTTTGTTGCAAACACATATATGCCTTTGTGTACACCAACATGAAGTTTTTCTATTGTGATTTCCATATGATATGACTGTATGGACTGCATGCAAATCGGTGAAAAGGCGGGAGTATATAATATTTTATTCCATATTTGTATAAAACAAGCAAGATTAAAAAAAATCAAGGTTTTGTGGTGGTGGGGGGGGGGGGGGGGGGTCATATGGTTTTGGTAAATCACACAGGGGAGGTCATATGGTTTTTAGCTTACTACAAGTAAGCTAAAGCGACTCGATGCGAAAGGTCACGGTAAAGGTCAAGGGGAAAGTGCGACTGTGAAATATGGTTTTATCTTGGTCACCCAAGTGGTATTTGTCGGGAAATGTACTTGAGATAGTGAAACAATATGATCGCATAAATGTGTTATAAAATGGGCTTGATTGCCATACGACAAAACAGGCAATTTTGCGTTATTTTCTTTGTTGTCAAAATTGTATTGAAAATGCATGTAAAACGCTATAATAGAAAAGTTGATTAACACATGACACGCATGTATCATGATGTGCAAGCGTGATTGTCTTATTGTGATTGGTTAAACTGCTAGAGTTCATTATTATTCATGATACAAAATCAGCGGAAAATAAAAATACAGCCGTCAAAGTGAAAAATGGGGAGGTTGTTTTTCGTTAATTGATGTTAATCGCTTCTGTATATATTCTTCAAACTATATCTCCGATTTCAGCGGCCAAAATTAATGGAAAATGATGTTTTCAAAGGCTTTTCATCATGAGGTGCTGTTAGAAACCCGCGAAAAGGAGTAAAACTTGCGACTATTGCCTTGCCAAAATGCTGAATTTGCGCGCTTTATAGCGCCGTAATATTTTGTATTACCCCCACCAGTTTGGTATCGTCGGCCATTCATAAAACTTGTGGACGAATAACGAGGATTTAGATTGTACTATTAAACGCCAGGTTATGTTTTAAAGTAACAAAATAATATGTATACTTTAACCCTCGGACTCGGTTAAACAAAATCAACTTTATTAATGAGAAAGTACAAAAATCATACTTTTATTGAGGCAAACTGTGTCCTAAAGTGGTGGTTTATCATTCAAATACATCGTATTTTCCATCATTAGATTTTCGACACTACGCACTGACCTACCTACTATATAAATTTGGTATCGTCACCTTGCCATATATGGTAACATTTAATTAACTATGCATCGTATGTCATGAATATTGATCATTTCTGATTCAACGAATCCGATTGGTTCGCGATGACCCAAGCTACCGGGACAGGTATTTAGAATTGTATTTAGCGTCAGTAGCAGAGTCGGAAGATTGGACCAATCACGCGACAGCTCTTCTGTTTGGTATATAAATAAATTGACACATCAGATTTCATGCCCGGATTGATGGCCTAATGGTTAGGGCGCCCGACTAGTAATTTATTTGGAAGCGTCTGCGAGAGTTCGCGCCCAGATCGGAGCGTTCACTTTTCTTGTTTTTTCCTATAACATTTTTCATAAATTACATTATTCATTTAGTTTAACATTAATGGCGGTAAAAGTGTACAAATATTTTTTTTCTCTGCGAATTATTATTTAATATAATAATAATTTAATTTATATTTTTAATTTTTTTATTTGATTTCTTTTTTCAATTTTATTTACTATGTTAATTTTATTTATTTATTTTATTTTTTATTTTATTTTATTTTATTTTTTAATTTTAATTTTAAATCTAATTTTAAATTTTAAATTTTAATTTAAATTTTAATTTTAATTTTTAATTTTTAATTTTTAATTTTTAATTTTTAATTTTTAATTTTTAATTTTTAATTTTTTATTTTAATTTTTTATTTTAATTTTAATTTTAATTTTTATGTTCATTTTAATTTTAATTTTAATTTTTATGTTCATTTTCATTTTTATTTTATTTTATTTTATAATTTTTTATTTTATTTATTTATTTATTTTTTTTATTTTATTTATTTATTTTTTTTTTTTAAATTTATTTATTTATTTATTTATTTATTTATTATTTTTTTATTTTTTATTTTTTTTTAAAATGTTGTTTTTTTTGTTTTGTTTTTAAATTTTTATTTTTATTTTTTTATTTTTTTTATTTTTTTATTTTTTTTATTTTTTTATATTTGAAGAGCTTTGTTGCAAAAGGGCTATGGTGCATTTTTACAAAAATTAGTTTGATATAGAAATGTATAGGGAAAAATCATGTTTCAAGGAAACAAAGTCATTTTTTTCCAAAAAGACCTACATCTCATTGTAAACAGCCATTGAAATTGTTGTTTTGTTGCAAAAGGGCCTGTATCCAGAATTAAATTGGGATACAGGCCCTTTTGCACAGTATAAAACAAATATGCCACTATTATAGTATGTTCAGTCCAAAATGACACAATGACCTTTATTTTATGTAATCTCAACCAAGCATATGTAGAAGGGCAAATTTGCTTACACTGTGAATGCATAATATATATGAACATGTAGGGTCTATATCTAATTCTTGTTTCATGTAAGGTATAATATGGATTTGAGCTTTACATCATTTGTCATATGCTGGACAGATTTTAGTGGTTTCTATATTATAGACATGTTTTATGTATCAGAATCTTCACAAATTCTCAACTTGTAGTGAGCTTCTGCATCATTGATGCTCTCGTTATGTGATAGGAAGGGGGGGTCATATACTTTTCTGAGGTGGTTTGCCTTTGGCTCCCGGCCCCCCCTCCGGTGGAAATAATGAGCGGTCCCTAATATTATAATAATAATTTGGTCCTGAAGAAGTCAGAGCTAATCCTGACGAAAGCTTGACAGATTTAAACTGTGTCCGACGGCGAACCCGTTAAACTTTTAACTTATATTATGAATACCCGTCGTAAAAGCCTATCTCACAATATGTTTTGGACAACAGATATCTATCATGTTTTCATCACTATAGTTTAATCCGTTCCAAATTGGCAATCCTCCTAACAGCAGCAAATTAATACAGCGGAAGAGTGTGGGTGTATATATATAGCGCTGGTATTACACAGCAGAGCGCACTTTGCATCATGTGCGTGTGCACTTTGCATCCGGTGTGGGACACATGCATATGCCAAAATCACTCACGTACGCTGGGATTACTGTTGTGCGCAGACATAAAAAAACACATAGTGTAAACACTATAATTGAAAATGACTGCTATTTTTGCGGGCATTTAATTTCTTGAATCTGGAAATTTTACTGATACTTTCAATGCAAATTTTTTTGTTTCGCGGGTATTTAATTTCGCGAATCCACATCCCGAGCGAAATTAAGTGGTTCTACAGTATTTCTCGCAAATTTGGAACTAAACTGTAACCGACTGTTATTTATTTACCTGTGTAACACCAGGTGGAGGAGAAGAAGCGCTTGGCGGCAGTAGAGAAAGAGAAGGAGCGATTAGAGGAGGAGAAAGAGCAGAAACGATTGGAGTCTCAGAGGATACGGATGCAGAAAGAGTTTGAAGAGGAGACGGAGCGGCAAAATAAGAAGAAAGAGGAGGTATGTCAAAGTCACAGTAGCGTAATTATACTCTATTTGGCTTCCTCTGGACAGTGACGTAACTTAACAGGAGTGTAATTAGGGTCTTTAAAAAACAACATTTTTTTTTTTATGGGGGGGGGCAAACCTTCTATTTTGAGTATATATACATAGTTTGTCATTTCATTTGAGGGGGCATCAGGGGGTAAGGCTTCTGACAAGGGATGGTGCCCCTGCCCCCCTGAAATGTCATTAATGGGGAGGTGGAATGCCCCCTCTAGTTATGCCCCTGAAATGTCATTACTGATATGCAAACAAAATTGTTTAAGGAGCAGCCCAGTCAGCACAACAATGTGCATTATATGTTAGAACAATACTGATCTAGCCCAAATCGCATAGTTATTTAGAACAAACATCACACTTATCATAAAAACTGCTGTCTCTCAACATGCCATGGGTACAAGTATGGGTACCAGTTTAATGATTCTCTTTTCCCAAATTTCCTACTTTTTTTGTTTCTATTTTATTCTTTTGCTCTATCATAAGTCTATTATTATCTATTACAGAAAGATAAACAGCAAAAGGAATTGGAGCGACAGCTGCGAGAAAAGCAAGAAGTGCAAGCCCAGAAGATCAAAGAGCAGGATGAGTCAAGGAGTAAACGAGAACAAGAACAAGACGATAGGAAGAGACAGCAGGCGGACAGAGAACGAGCAGAACGACAAGGCACATCAACGCTTGATGTAAGATTGATTATAGGTCAATAAATGCGTATGTGTTGTTTCGAGAGAAATTAGACAAATCAATGCACGCGCGCTGATGTTGATGTGTGAATAATGGCACGACCCGAAGGGGGAGTGCTATTGTGAGCATATCAACATTTGCGCAAGTGCATTGATTTTTCTAATTTTTCGAGAAACAAAACATACGCATGCATTGACCTAATTCATACACGACACTATACAAATAAAAATTCACAATATAAGCATAATTTTGATCTATGTAAAACGACTAAAAACACTTTAACAAGTTTGCTAACACCCGCAGTGAAAATCGGCGAACCCGCGAATCTTGAACAACGAATCAAAACAAAACGTGCACTGCGTGATTTGAACGGCGCACACGTGGAGTGCAGTGGACACTTTCAATGCACTCAGCGTATTTGTAATTTATGCTTCCTGATTGGTTCAACACTACATAGAGTGTATGAATTTTTATTATGAGATCTGTGTTACTATGTAAATGCTGTTTTTGTGACGTGAGAGCTTCACTTTCGCACGTTTTTGGCAAAGGACATTGGGAAAAATTGGCATGATTTGTTCATGAATAGTGGCATGATTAGTCAATGAATTTGTATGATTAGTCAATGAATTTGTATGATTAGTTAATGAATTTGCATGATTGGTTAACAAATTTGCATGATTGGTTAATGAATTGGCATGATTGGTTAATGAATTGACATGATTGGTTAATGAATTGACATGATTGGTTAATGAATTGGCATGATTGGTTAATGAATTGACATGATTGGTTAATGAATTGGCATGATTGGTTAATGAATTGGCATGATTGGTTAATGAATTGACATGATTGGTTAATGAATTGGCATGATTGGTTAATGAATTGGCATGATTGGTTAATGAATTGACATGATTGGTTAATGAATTGACATGATTGGTTAATGAATTGGCATGATTAGATAATGAATTAGCATGATTGGTTAATGAATTGGCATGATTGGTTAATGAATTGACATGATTGGTTAATGAATTGACATGATTGGTTAACGAATTGGCATGATTGGTTAATGAATTGGCATGATTGGTTAATGAATTGACATGATTGGTTAATGAATTGGCATGATTGGTTAATGAATTGACATGATTGGTTAATGAATTGACATGATTGGTTAATGAATTGGCATGATTGGTTAATGAATTGGCATGATTGGTTAATGAATTGACATGATTGGTTAATGAATTGGCATGATTGGTTAATGAATTGACATGATTGGTTAATGAATTGACATGATTGGTTAATGAATTGGCATGATTGGTTAATGAATTGGCATGATTAGATAATGAATTAGCATGATTGGTTAATGAATTGGCATGATTGGTTAATGAATTGACATGATTGGTTAATGAATTGACATGATTGGTTAATGAATTGGCATGATTGGTTAATGAATTGGCATGATTGGTTAATGAATTGGCATGATTGGTTAATGAATTGGCATGATTAGATAATGAATTAGCATTCAATTCAATTCAATTGATTAGTTAATAAATTGGCATGATTGGTGGCATAATTAGTTAATGAATTTGCATGATTAGTTAATGAATTTGCATGATTGGTTAATGAATTGGCATGATTAGTTAATGAATTGGCATGATTAGGTAATAAATTGGCATGATTAGTTAATGAATTGACATGATTGGTTAATGAATTTGCATGATTAGTTAATGAATTTGCATGATTGGTTAATGAATTGGCATGATTAGTTAATGAATTGGCATGATTAGGTAATAAATTGGCATGATTAGTTAATAAATTGACATGATTGATTAATGAATTGGCATGATAAGTTAATGAATTGGCACGATAACGAATTGGCACGATGAGTTAATGAATTAGCATAAATTTGTGAATATTTACGAGGTCTAATAAATGGCAACAATTGGAAGCTTAAATAGTTTACAAGTTGGGATACAGAATGTGCAGAGCCTCACATGTGTAGAGCAAGGAAAGGGGATGGACAAAAAATGACAATCGGAGATGAACGGCACAAAAGTTTAGGTCTGTTTGTAGTCATAAATATATTTTTTTCCTGTATAGATATTTGTCAGTGCTGGAGTCGAGTCCACCACTTATGGTCAAGTCCCTGATGTCCGAGTCTGAGTCCTCGAGTCCCTCTTTAAATTTGACCCATTCTGTTTTGGGCACGCTATGTCCAGGCCTTCAATAAAACATCTTTCTACATTCTGTATCTCCCACTTCCTAAGTATAGTTTGTACCATACCTTATTGTGGGTAACAACATTTAAAAAGATTGTCAATTTAAAAAGGTTGTCACATGTCCAAACATTTGATTTAATGGTAAATGAAACCCCTATATTAAATAGTAGAAAAGGGCCACATTTTAGTGGACTCGAGCCCGATCTCGGGTCGATTCCTAAAGTCCCAATGGCTGAGTCCTAGTCCTTCAAGTCCAAGTCCGAGACCAAGTCCGAGACCGAATCCATGAAGATCAGGAATCAAGTCCTCCATCCAGCAGTGACATTTGTTGATACAGCTAGAATAACTAATATCTATAATATATAATATTACTCTTCTTATGTAGTATAACCGTGGAGGCTCACCACCAATTCCAACTCTTCGTCCCAAGGAAGCAGATGTGAGTACAGTCTTATAGCTTTCCCTCATTCGGTATCAAAAATATAACACACACAAAATTAAGCCAAAAGTGAGAGTTCTTAAAGGTTTCAATAGCCAACAATCAATTTTGTGTGCCAGATATGACTCCCCTGAAGGAACTGTGAAGAAATTCATGGAACCACTGTGTAGTATTACATTTAACATGCAAGACTGATGTATACAATTTACAAGTATCTACCTGAAGATGCCCGCTGCAGTAACAAAAAAACTGCAGCCCTCCTTCGTAAAAGGACCTTTCCCGCTGATTAAGGTGATAAATATGTAGTTATTAAGAGTCTGTTACCTTGATATATATGCCTTTCTTCCTTTACGCATGATATCTGTATAATACCATATTTTATGAACAAAATAAGCCAGGTCTTAGGCTTTATGCCAAGTAATGCTCTATAGCCACTGGATTAATAGAATGCAAAGAAATATATTGTCTTTGGATTGCTTGAACAAAAACAAGCCTTTTACAAGACAGTTCTTGATCTGTCATGTTAAATAACTCCTCTTGATCTGTCATGTTAAATAAATCAGTGTTTACAGCCTTATGCAATAGTACCCAGTGGCGTAGCCATGGGATGGAGGTGGGGGGGGGGGGGGGGGGGGGGGGGGACTCCCCACTAAACTTACCGCTGTTGGTGCACACTGAAAGTTGTTGGTACAGCAGAGCCATAATAAATAGAAAATAGAGAAGAGAGAGAGAGAGGGGACAGAGAAAGGGTGGAGAAAATGTCTGAAAATCTTAAATATCATCTCATAACCATGAGTCAAACTTTAAGTTAAGTGAAAAATGTTTGCAACGGGGGGAGTTAAATGTCGCATATAAAAGGTTAAACATGTGTAGTGTCCTATACTTATCTATTTTAAGGACTTCAAGGGTGATCCCATAACCAACCATGCACGCTAAACAGTCAACATTATTGTGATGTGTTAACTCTACCAATTTGTTTTTAAGTAACTCTAGTTTATCCAATCACAGCTTATTTATATTTGAGTTTCAGCCAATCGCAATATGGCTATGATATCATTTTTTATTCTTATGACATGATATTTGGGGCAGTCATCTTCTAACCATCAAGAGGTTAAGACCTATAAGGTTTTGGTAGTTCCTCATTCTGTTACTACACTGCGGGAAATTAATAATGCAGATTGATTTAAAGTGATACAATGTTACAAATGAGATAGAATGCAACTAAATAAATCTATGGTGATTTAGTCTGGAGTTTGTGTTTATATGCCACTGCCAGAGAGAATAATGTAAAATTTATTTACAAAGGATTCATGTCCGTTTTAAAGATAATGGTTTATCTAACTACTAGAACTGTAACAACTAACTGTTGGAGCAACTGTCGGCGATAACCGTCCTACAGTAATAACAACACTAGGAGGTCCAACATCACAAATAGATCGAACTTTCGCGAACTTGACGAAGAAGGTACCGTGAGTTTGTATGTATGCAGCACAACGAAGTATACGAACGCGTGCGCAAGAGCTCTGGGTGTACAATTCATTTGGGAAATATTATTGTATAACTGTATGTATGATTAATCTGGTCATTGAATCATTGTGTATTGTTATTGTATATATACTGTTAATTGTCATTATTGGTTCATGAGATAATCATGATAAATAAATTGTGAAATGTATTTAATGTCTTATCTTCTTGAATATGAATTCAACATAGCAGCCTAGTAAACATGCCACACTGTGCTTATTCCATCTTGCACGTGGCAAATATCATCTTTAGAGCATCTAAATTCAAATTTTGCTCAGGAGAGTGGGCGCCAAAAGCCACTATGTCACATACCCACCCACCTTGGGATTAGTAGGGGAAACCGCCTCTTGATACCAACCTGTAGCCTATGCAACTTTCGCAAGGTTATTTGGGGCTGTGGGAATTCAAATATCTGAACAGATGTTGAGAAGTGTAAATCAAAAATGACATTTGCTAGCCTTAAAATGGAGTAGAAATGCCCTCAGATAACATCTTAAGTGCACATTTTGTTGGCGGGCCCGAACCACATGGCGTTATCGTTGATAAATCATGCCTTTCGTCAGTGCAACTCCATATTGTGCCCCCCTCTTTTCAAAAAGCTGGCTACGCCACTAATAGGAAGAGTGTATAGTTTAACCAGTTCCAAATTGGTGAGAAATATGCATTTTTGATCTTTACCGTGCAAAAGTAATCCAGGTGTATGTGCACTATGTTGGCATTCGCAAGGGTCACACATATGAGTCACAATGCGCCATATTGTGCCATGTGAGTGTTTTGTGTGCCCACAATCTTCTGAATTATTTCGCTGCTGTATAAATAATCACAAATATGTTCTATTAAGGCCAAACAAAGAAGATTGTCTGTCTCAGTAGCCCGCCCGCATTTGTATGTGAAATGAGCTACTACGCGCCGAGGCCTAAACATTTTTTGTTTGTTGATTTTTTACAAAAAAAGGTCTCTGTAAGCTTGGATTAGCAAAAAATTTTTTTTTTAAAAATTGCATACCTCATAGCCTTGTTTTCAAAATTAAAAAATTAAAAAAATTGCACAGCACTTAGCTTTTTTGCCAAATGTTTCTGAGACAGACCTTCTTTGTTTGGCCTAACTGAAGGCCCATGCTTTAGTGCTTTATAGACACTTCATCAAACAATTAAACAATATAAAGTAATTTGTGTTGATGTATTTATTTACAGAGGAGTGACTCGCCGCCAATTCCGACACTCAGAAAGGGAGGAGGGCCGTCACAGGTGAGTGGAATTATGGGATAGGAAAATGGATCTAGCACAGTAGACTAGGTCTCCATGTCCCTCTATATGGCCGCCATTTCTAAAAATGGTGGACCATATCGAGGGACTGGGAAAAAACACGCCAAAAAGATGTGAGGCTCTTTGTGGAATTCCATAAGAACTGAGCATGTGCATTTGTGCCCAGCAACAACAGAAACCCATGTAATTGGTCTATAAGGTTTATCGCTATTCAAAATGCAGTGCATCAAACGATCGTCACGCTGCGCCTTGGGAGGCAAAGTCACGCATCCTGTCGCATCACATGATGTACAACGCCGTGTGAAATGACCGGCTCAGTGTAGGCGTGATGGTGCGTGTATTAGATCGTGTTTATTCATGAACTGATCAGCGCTCAGTTTTTGGAACTGTATTTTTTTAGGTCTTCTCATTGAGCTTTGTCACCATGTGTAAATGTTGATGACGAGAAGGGTTCAGTCTACTATAGTTTAATCAGTTCCAAATTGGCGAGAAATATTCAGCTTTTTCTCTCTGCGAACAAAAATAACCGGAAACGTATGTGTGCGATTATTATTGCACCCACTCGGTTTGGGACGTACGCACACGTCACGCATATGATGCACAGTGCGCTTGTTGCCTTCATACACGCCTGCGTCCTTCTGTTTCAATCGCTGCTGTGAGGCGGCTTTGCCAATTTGGAACTGATCAAACTATAGTACTGGTGAAAGTATCTCACCAAATATGCTTGTTGCAATAGCTAAACATTGTACATAATAACATTATTTTTATAAAAGAATATGTATAAATATCTTGCCAGATCTTTAAGGAAGTTATAAACAATGTATATTTATGATTCATTTTACAGCGAAGTGATTCACCACCGATTCCAACACTCAGAAAGGGAGGAGGCCAGTCACAGGTGAGTGGGATTTAATCTGTTCAACTACCTCTGCGTAGTGATATTAGAATGTATTTTAGTAATGGACTTACGGAACAAATTTTCCTGTCCACAGTCCAACATACGCGGGCGCACTTCAATCAACTTACTGCGCATGCTTGGAAATCTCACAAAATGCCGCTAACCAATCAGAGCCGTGAGGTCGAGCTTACGCATTGCGCACCACGGATGTCCGTTGCACCGTTTTCGGGGTAAGGTTGACCTCGCATACTTTTACGCGAGGTCAACCTTATGTGACGTGCGTCCATTGATACAGTTTTGAGAACTAAGCACCAGAATTTGTCTGCTTTGGCTTAGAAAAATATGCCAGTACAATAGAATTACGTGCACAGTATTCATTGTATACAGTGTATGTGCACCAGCATTTCAAGTACTGCAATAAGTCAATGATGCAGTGAGTGAAGTTACTGTCTCGAGGAAGAGAAACAAACTCTACAACAAGAAATAACAAGAAACAAATCTAAATGAAACCTGGATTTTGTCAAATTTGTGTATGATTGTTTATCTATCGTTGTTTTTAGGCACCAGCTGGTAATCGTCCCCAGTCAAGAGCCATCAAGGGTGCAACGGTAAGTTGATTATAGTTTAATCAGTTCCAAATTGGTGAGAAATATCTGTGCGCAAAAATAATTTAAGCGTACGCATGTGATTATGGCTACACGCACACGGTGTTGGACACACGCACACATCACGCATACAATGCACAGTACGTCTGTTGTGTTCATATGCGCTTGCGTCCTTATGTATTCATTCGCTGCTGCTAATTTGCAACTGATCTAACTATAGCTAGTCTTTTTTGTTGGTCGGAAGGGGTTTTCTGTCCTCTGCAATGAATTACCCAGGATTCACTGCATGTTGCTTTGTGCGACACATTCAGATCACATGTGCATGATATCATGGTTCATACTAGTTTTAACATGTCAAATAGTACCTTAAATATGCACCTTATAAGTACTTTCCATGTCTTCTCGAATTTGGGGAAGGTTAGGACTTGGATGAGTCAAGATATTTTGGACAAATTACATTTTATTGCATTTCCTAACACTAGGGGGCTCACGTAAAAGCCATTACATGTCCCCTCAAAAAAAGACATCTCAACAAAACATCTATAGTAAACCTTGTTACAAGTCCGGGTAGAGCATTTAAACAGTAAACATTCTTCCCCTCTGGAATCCCAACATTTCATCCTGTTACTTCTCCTTTCAAACCCTCTAGATTGCAAGTTGGAATATAAGTTTATAAATGTATCCCTACTGTCTCACACCCCAAACAGTCACAGTCTGAGCATACTCCATAATGCTCCCAACTCGTTCACGCTCTCACACAAGTGTTCATGATACAAAACGCTGGTTCCCCACAATCATTACAGTATGGAAATACATAGGTTGGAGCAAAAATGACACATGTGGTGGCGGCGATAGCTACCACTCAGCTGTCAAGCGTTGTGGATTATGCTGAGCCCTTAAATCCTTATGTACTCGCAGATTAAGATTCCTTCCATGTTCCCACCTTCCTCATGACTGGGGGATGTGGATGAGAGGAAGTATTTGAAAAGTACAATATTTTCTACAATAGCAGTTTAAATGTGACCCAACACATCAATGGTATAGATCGACATCAAAAGTGTAATCTTGGTTCTTTATACCATGTGTAGAGCAGCTGAAATCCATTGAAAGTACCATCTTCAACAAGCCTTTTTGAAATAGGACAGGCACAAAGGAGAGGACATGCTTTCTTTTGGTTAATTAATCTCTTGAGCTGACAAAAGATACCCAAGTGTAAGCAGGCCTTATCCTTTTACGCCTGCCATACTTCAGAGAGGCTTATTATCATTTTCCATATATTTGACAATCTTTCCTCATAATTTTCCCCATATATTTCACCATTTTTATCAGCCTCGACCCTTAATACTTTCCACGCGGCAGGCGTCTGCAGACGACATTACAAAATGTCACAAATTGTTTCACAAGTATCAAAATTATTGAATTTCATTACCATATTTGGAATCACCATGAGAAATGCATTGAAATAAGTACAAACATGCCTAGTATTGGTTCAGTAATTTTTGAGATAGACTTTGAAAATTTGGAAAGGTTTCTGAAAAATCCTGTTTTGTATAATATGGTAAAACTAATAGCTGCGTGGAAAGTGTTAAAAATGTGTTTTGCTAACAACATGTTCCTGTTGATCTGACCGTTGATCTCATTTCTCTCTTTCATTTCTAGGTTTATAGTATTGATATTAGTACTAATTTTATTGTTTTTCTTCCGCTAACAAGTACTAACAGCCTATTATTACATTGCTTGCTAATATTAACTTTGTTGACTTTTTCCCTTGCATGGTGCTTTGTAGGGCGATATTTACTCGCAGGTGACAGATCAGGTATTGTTACATTCCTCTAATATCAAAATACAAACATTTATAAGTCAAATGGATTATTCCAATTCTAAAAAAGCTGAATGGAAAGAGATTGGTTAATATTTTATCATTTTAAACCATATTTTTATGTGAGAATTTGAACTATTGTGTTAAATTGTTAAAGTTTTTAAAGATAATTGATGACAAAATATGCATTTAAGAATGAATCAAGGAGAATTGCAATAATAACGATATGTGATGCGATCAAGAGGAATGAGTCGGATGTCGACCCTGGTCGAAAATGAGTTTTTAATACAGTTTTAACGAAGACACCTAGAGCTTTCAGAAACTGAAAACCCCATGTCGATACGACGTTTTGTTCCAAAGTTATGTCAAATTGTATACATGAATTTCCATCAAAACTTATGTAAGCCGCCATTTTGAATTGGCCATATCTCAATTTGGGATTCCCTGACATCCGACTCATTCCTCTTGATCGCGTCACATATATGTTACTCATAATTTAATTTAAAACTGTTAAGTAAAACATTTATATACAATTAGATGATACCATAAATGTGAGTAATATTACGCATTCAAGACATATTAGAACATCATCTAACAAATTTAAAAGACAATTGCACACAAATTATGCATCAATCTATTTGAACTAGTGAATCTATGAATCACATTTTTGACATTTTATGGTAATAATATACAAATTATATCGATTTTAGTGAATCTAATGAAAATATTTTAATTGTTTCCACATCAAACTGTGCACAAATTCAATGGACTCACTCGTGATTCCTATAGGAGAAGCGCGGTAAATGGGATTTCAGCGACCCCAATGAGGACAAGGACGTAGAGACAGGTGCGGGACGTCCGTCCCAAAAGCGGGACGAGCCGTTGGACATCCTGTACGAGAACACAGGGAAACCGATACCATCTGGTAACAAGGCACGTATCTTTCCGCCTAAGGATATCCCTGAAAAATACGCCACATTGGACGCCTTGGATAAGTTTCGAATGCCTCCGGCGACGCCCACTGAGGCAAAGATACGCAAGGTTGTCCCAAAGGATAACGCTAATCTTGACCCAATGGACAAATTAAGAACCCACCGTAAGAAAGAGAGGAATAATGCAGCTGATAGGAAGGTTCGGGGTGACCCTAAAGATGAAGCGGACGTGAGTTGGTTGGGGTTTACGCACGTCTGCAGTGGGAAATTGGGGCACTTTACTCGCATTCACTGAGTTGACATAGTTTTTGCACTGAGTGGATACAGTTATTGCACCCTACTAACAGAGTTCCTCTTAGTTTGATAGAAAATAATAGCTTTTTTTTATCAATATGCACATTTAATATTTCAAAAATACAAAACTTATATAAAAAAAGATTCTCTAAAACAATACAAAGATTGACTAACACAATTTAGGTCCCTGGATTGATAGGCTGATTCAGCTCCAACATAGTGCTCACTCTTAAGTTCCAATGATTAAACACTTCATTAGAAGCTCTATTACAGCGTCATGCCACCTTTATAACAGCTAGTGCATGAAGTGAATATTTTTTTCTCTTGAATGTTTTTTCATACCATAATAAATTACTCGCAAATTAATTCTGAGTTTCCTCTCTATAGTATCACTGTCACCATTGATTTTAGAAGGCTTGCAATTGTGTGAAGCCATGATGGAACTCAAGCGGTCACAAATTACCGTAAACAAAAGTGCCTTTCAACTCAGACCAGCTGTATTTTTTTCCCTATCCATCGTATAGATAAATGAAATAGTGCCCTCTGGCCATTTATTTATCTACAAGCTGTCGCAAGAATGAGTCTCCAGCAGGTGTAGGACACATTTTATAAAGGTTTCTAAAATCATACTTTTTTCAGACTTTTGGCACACGTCCACTGACGTGCTTAGCACAGCGCTATTGTCTCAATCAATACATGCTTAGCTGGGAAGTGGTTAAATGAAGTGACATAGGGCCGTCTGAGCTCCACCTACCTCAAGAGATCCGCCATGTATACACAGAATACATTCAGTGAAAGATTGTCCTTCTCAAGTAGTGTGTCATGGGGAAACTGATCTAAAATCAAATAAATAAACCGTTTTTATGCGCAGTGTGCAGACGATCGCATTTGTAAATCGTATTACATGCATAATACTGTTCCACATTGGACATTATGTGGTTCTTTCACATGTGACGTCACTTGTCACACAAAATTAAGCTTCTAAGCTTATTCCATCAGGTGGTTAAAATATGGGTAATGGTTGTTCATACAAATGTTTATTTGATATTACACTATTTCTTATTTTCTTTGTCAATAGGCTTGATGTGTATGTAGGCTTGATGTGTAGTTCATGAGAATGTTCTTCAACAATACTAATTTATTTGTATTTTGTCTAGCACAATTTAATGAAAGAATTTCTTTTATTTTTATTTTCAATCTTAGTAGAAAATCAGTCCGCACTTAACTTGTTTGTTCATATATTTCTAAGCCACGTATGTGTCATTGCTCTGTTTTTCTTTTGATCATTTCGATCTGGTTTGGTAAAACCTTCAATCCGCACATATACAATATACTAAAAGAAACCCTGGGTAAAGCCCCCGATTGACCCATTTTTTTTAGAAATTGGTGAAAAAGATTTTATGTGCAAATGAACACCGACCCAACAATTTGTTTTTTTGCTTGTCAAAAAATGGCAAAATGTTAACAGATTTGTTTGGATATTTTATGGTCATTTTCATGGGAAAAAAAGAAAAAAAGGGAGGGGGGAAAGCCTGACCGACTGACCCAACGTGAGAGGTTCGTTTGCCCGTACAACGGTTTTAATTTTTCATCGCCTTTAGTACTATCGATATGAATAGATGTAACTGGGCTGGTACCTGACCAAAAGTTGTTGAAATGTATCTGGCTTTTCATTGGATGACAAGACAATCTTGCTTTTGAATCTGATAATTTATTCTATTCATTGACAATTTTTGTAGATGGTCTTCTTTAAAACTTTATCAAATGAGACAATTAAGTATTGAATGATTGAAATCACACTAATGCTCGTAGTCAACATACAAAATGTCATCTTTGGTAGTATCGTAACTGGATCAAGTTCAACAAATTTGCGGATTCACACAAAATCACTTCAAAGTCTTGATACTGAAAAATTCTTAAAAAAAGGACAAGACATACCTGGTTATTTAAGATAATTGTACTAAACATAACAATAACACAACGCATACTAACTCAACTAATCATAACATTTTGTTCTGTTTTTATAACTCATTCAATCTATTTACACATTACATTTCATCATCACAATATTTAGAGCATAGACTAACCCAATAACACCAATTATAACCAATCGTTGATGAGAAGGAGAAACCACCAATATATTTAGTGGCCCCTGAACATGTTTATGCAAAATCTCCTGTATAACCCCAGGCACTTTTGATTTAAGCATGTTTAAGGGTCCAACTATATATATTAGATGTATTTCTTCCCAGGGATAAAATAATACAACTAATATGTTTCAAAATCAAAGCTACTTAGTTCACGAGGTTGAAGGAATGATAAGAATTAATCTTTCCCTTGTGGTGGTCGAGAATTGAAAAATTCATTCCACGACCGGGATTTGAACCCGGTACCCCATTGCTGTTATAATATCTGGGATGACGATGCACAGAAATCCTCACCCCGGGGAACTGTTTGTTTGTTGAAACCCATAACAAGTTTATCTGTGAATGTGTGATGGCTTTTCAACACTCACACTGTATCTTCACTAATACAAACACTTTATTGTAATAGAGGGTGAATTCAACACAGTCCCACAATGCACTGCTTCGGCATTCACAGGTACCATTTCAAGAGAAATGTGGCCCAGTGATGAAGAATAACAAGAAACTTGTAGATATCATTTTTTTTTGCCATCTTGTAATGCATTTTAAAGAGTAAAATAACGGTGTTCAATTCAGTATTCATGAATAGGAACCATTCTAAGATTTTGAGTTTTGTGTGTGTGCTTAAGTCGAAATCGCTGTTCCTTTAACGATGTACCTTAGCATTACTGTTAATTTGTGTCCTGCGTGATCCACGCCCTGCTTGGATGAGCGTGCAGTTTTCCTCAAGCTGTACCAACACGCACTGAATCCTGAGTCTCTGCATAGTACACGTTCAAGGTATGGGATATTGGACAGTGCACTTGATGTCACTGTACAGAAGTTATGGGTTCGAATCCTCCTGAGGTACATATGTTGTGCGCCTAAATAAGGTACTTTATTGCGATTGCATACCTAAACCAAAATTGAAATATTTACCACTATACTTGCTGTATAATAAGTATCCTTATAATAAAATACAGTCACATGGCCTGATTTTGGCAAAACTGACATATCAAAGTGCATTGTGGAAGCCATGAAATTCATCCTCTTATTAACATAAACACACTTATCACATTATCGCATGACCAAAACGTACCACTGCCCTTTTCCAGGAATTTGACCTTGTCGCATGGCTGCGAGAGTGTGACCCGTCCCTGGTACAGTACGCTCCGGTCCTGGGAGAGAACGGTTATCAGAGTGCGCGAAGTCTGTCACGTCTGAACAAGAAATCTCTGATAGAACTGTGTCCCGATATCAAACACGGTCACGTCGAGATGATACTGCACGAGACAAGTAGGATAAAGACACCTAGGAGCAGAAAGGTATCGAATATAGTTTACTTTTTATTGATATATTTGTTAAAAAATTGATAATATTTGCCCCACAGGTCACATCAATAGAATAATATCAAAACATTAAAGGGGCATTGAGAGATGTATCGATATACTAAATGAGCAAATAACGTAAAGATAATCATCAACATAGCCCAAATCCAAAATGTCATACAATTCCGACATCGCCTTCGTGCTAAATAATCAAATAACGGCACTTCCAGGTTGAGATTTGCCGCGAAAGTCCGGGAGTAAAACGATAGCATAACTTCCGAATTCAGCACCTAGTTTCAATATGATCATATCGAAACTAAGAAAATCATGAAATTTTATATGATTAACGGCGAAAGTTGGTATAAACTGTTTCAGATGGTAGTTAGTACAGCGTGTCCCAAAAAACTGGGTCCAAAACTTTCATAGCTTATAACTTGAAATATGGGAAACATAGATACTTCATGTTTGGGAATATAAAAGTAAATATATCTGACATTATTTGGTGAAATTATAAGACCAATGGTATGTAAGGTTTTAGAAATACAAAGCTTTGCATACAGCGTGGTCAGAACCCGTTTTTTCCGATTTTGCCCAAAAACCGTCCATGCGTTGCATTTGCGCATCGTATTGACGTCATCAAAGTTTTGCCTTTGACTTGATAACAATCACTTACTCAGGGAAATCTTCGTCATAAGGGGGATAAAAAGTGTAAATACCTATGTTTTTTGTTAGAAAAATCAATAAATAACCTTCTGAGACACTGCCATCTTTTTAAGCAGTTCATGAACAATTTCTTGGAAATTGGAAACCAGCCGTTAAGTCAGTCATCTCATCAAACATGTCAAAGGAATTAAAGACAGGGCTGGAACTTCAGATTTTTTTTTCAACTTGAAATTGTTTACCCGCCAGTCGCTTCCCGGGGTACTTTTTCCCGACACAACATTTACCCACTATGGGCAGGTGGACGGGTGCTATTTCCAGGCATGGTATCAGGGTAACAGTTGCTCTGTTTTTGTATATATTCAACGACAAGGTTACTGCAATGGGTTTTTATAATGCTGAATATTGATCCAAAATACCTACAATTTAACCCTTTTCTACCAAACATAAGATATTTCGTAGAATAAACACCATGCACATGATGTAGGGAAACCTTGCACACAACGTAAATGCAAGGCGGCGAGGTGGTTTATTGCTAAATTGGAAAAAACGGGTTCTAACCACGCACTGTTGAAAGTTTTGTATTTCAGAAAGTTGTCATTTAATTGGTCTCACATTTTAACCAATTAAGGCCAGGTATATGTTCCTTGATATCCTCAAATATGGAGCAGCTACGTTTTCAACTTTTAAAGTTACATGCTCTGCAGTTTTTGGACCCAGTTTTTTGGGACACGCTGTATATGCCTAAGTATTACTTTGATGCAAAAAAACCTGATTTCCAGGATAATTGAGGGCGCACTCCCGGTCCCATACGTATCTCTCAATGCCCCTTTAAAATACACATAATGATATTGATACATATGAAAGTAGAACACACATTAAAAATAAATTACAAAATTGAATAGATTATAATAATTGCACATTGAAAATTGTATTGATAAAAGAAGCATGTATAAAGGATTGAAATAAAAATACTACTGTTTAGTTGTTAAATGAAGTACAATACAGGGCTCTTTTTGGTAGCCGGATGTCCTGTTATTCAACTTGGCGTGTGTATGCTCATTTGTAATTTGATCAAGCGAAATAAATGACATGTGGGCAGTTTTGAATTTTGAATATTTGTCCATCATTTAAAAGGAGGTGCTTACCAACTGAGAAAACAAATAAAACATAAGAATTTGTCACTTCTTTTTACCTATAACTCGTATATTCCCGCCATCCGACTCATTCTGCTTGATCGCGTCACATATACTGTGGCAAGCGTGTGTCTCAAGTCCTGTGGGGAAAAGGAGATCTTTTGTATGCACAGATTTGTCAAGCTTTTTTGTGGCCATACTGGGTTGGTGATACCCTTCTATCATCCGGGAACTTAAACACACAAGTTTGAATTGCATCACACCATGTAGGCCTACACAGTAATAAAACAAATGTACACAAAGAGTTGAACTAGAATAACATCTTCTCTTCATGTTGAATTCTAATACTACTCTTACTTAGTCTATTTTATATATTTATTGATTGCTTATGTCTACTACACAAGGATTCGCACCTTTCCTTCATGCTGGGGTTGATGCTGTAATCTTATCTTGTGTATTTACTGTTGAAATTGTCTGTTTATTTCACAGGTGGTGTAGTACCTCTCACCATGATGAATCTAATTATGGCAATTTTGACTGTAATATGAATTACATGTCTAGTGTATTTTATTGTTCAGTTTTGTCTGTTCATTTCATAGGGAGTAGCATCTTTGTACATTGTTAAATATGAGCTCTACAATTATTTGTCTTTATCACGACTGTCTTATGTATTTGTAGCACCTGTCTTTATTCTGAAAATGAAAACTGCATTATGTATTTCTTTTGCATTTTCAATTTTTCTGTTTATTTCACAGGTAATAATAGCGCCTATCTTGTTGAATCTGAACACAGTTATTGTGTTTATTATGAGTGTCTTGTGTAATGAATGCACCTTTATCAATGTTAAGTGGAGACTCAAGGAAGTTTTTGATTTGATTTTTTGATTTTTGCAAGTGCTATAATTATTGAACTATTAATCAAATGCATATAAAAGTATACATTTTTGAAAAGGAAATACATCAGAGAATCCAAATTTGGTGTCAATTTTGACCAAAAATGTTGAATTTTTGAGAAAATCGCAAAATTCACTTTTTTGACCCAATTTTTTTTGGACAAAGCTAACAAAAATAATTTTGAGTAAAAAATGCCCAAATCGCTAGATGATGAATGACAGACACTAACTTATGGACAGTTTTTTTCTTCTTCTTCTCAACCTAATCTAATATGTTTTTGAAATTTGGACAAAAAAGTGGGGAAAAAATGAAAACTTTTTTGGGTCAAAACAAAATTGATGCCAAATAATTTGGATTCTCTGATCCATTTCCTTTCCAAAAATGTATTCTTTTGTATATATTTGAGTCATCAATAATTACAGCACTCACAAAATTCCAAAACAAACTTCCTTAATTTCCCCCTTAAATCAGAACATTGTAATCTTATCTTCTTAATTATTATGTTTCGTATTTGACACAGGCAATTAATGTTTATATTTGAGTTAAAGTCATGAAGTCTACAAGCTTTTCTTTTTACATGTTGCACATAGCAATTGTTTCTTCATAGCATCTAGTATCTTTGGATACTTTAGTTACTCCAATTAAAGTGGGAGTTTGATGATTTTTGTGTATGTTTGTTTTAAATGCTTACCCTTGCAGAAGGATGACGATGAAATACTTGCCAAACAAGTAAGCTCTTTGTAGAATATGTCTTTATTAGTTCAACAAGTGTCAGGAAATGTAACTGGATGTTCAGGCCCATAATCAGGGGGTGCCCTCCCAAATTTCCCAAAACTGATGTTTCCGAGCATAGAGAGGAGGAAATGGGAGTGGGGTTAAGTTCTTAAAGGTCCACTTTTGCCAAATCCCCCCCTCCCCCCCCCCCCCCCCCCCCCCCCGGTAAAATGGTCCACATTTTGGAAAAAAATCCCCCACCCCGGAAAAAATCCTGGTAACGGGCCTGTGGATGTTCATGGTTGTGCCCCTGTTTTGCTGAGTATGATTGTAGAATGTGTGACATAGATTTCCTTAAACCCATATTACTTTTCCAATGAACATCTCTGTGATCTCCTTAAAAAGGGCAACCAGTATAAAATAACAGATTTGTTGGTAAATTTTTCTGGCGAGATGATGTCAGTGTAGCAAACATTGTACACTTTTAGAGAATGGATGCAATAACGATGGATAAATTGTTGTCATTTGGTTTGGTTATTCAAAACGCTTTAAATTTTTGTGTATATTTTCATATTTATTAATTTCATGCCTGTAGATGTTTTCCCACATCAAACATTGTAATTTTATCAAATTAATCATTACTCTTCTTTTCTACTGCTATATCAATCATTGCCATCATCAGAAGGAGCTGATTGAAGGCCTGCCAAGAAACGACGGATTCTCAGATCAGGGTAGTTTCATTGCCGATGAGGATCGTGTAAGTTTCCCAACAAGATTTGTCTCTCCAGTTTTCAGTCACATTGTGTTGCACTTCAATTTTTAATGACTACAATTTGCAGCATAGTGGTTATTTTTAAATTTCCATTCTTCATCTCATGCAGCTTGCCATTGTACTAATTTTGTATTTTCATTTGATTTCTGCAATATCTATCTACTTCACAAAACCTGTTTCACCTCTTTGAAACATCAACATTAATACCCATTTTGAGATTTCTTTCGTATGACACATATTTCCTGATGTCAGGGGTTTGTCTTGGGAATCTTATCAATTAGGTATCGTGACAGAGTCTGTAATTGTGTAATTGAACCCACTTGTATTAGGCTCTTGACACTATAACTCTCCTTTTTGTTGAAGCCCTCTGTAGGCGACAAAAACACAAAACCATGTTCTACTGGCCTGGCCGACCCTCTTTTTTGGAAATTGGTGAAAAATATTTTCATGTGCAAATAAATACCGACCCAGAGTGTTATTTTTGCTTGTCAAAAACGTGACCCAACATGAGTAAATGAGGCACAATGCAGCTGTTGCTTATTTGATTTAAGAGCACAAATGTGGGACAAGGTCATAATAAGTCAAAATCATAAAAGTCTTATTTCTGAGCTTTGATACATCTTGTATGCAACCACAGACTCAAATTCATGCAAATAAAAAGTGAAGCTAAAATCTGAGGTTTTTAATTTTCATTTACTCCATTGAATTGTTAACAAAACCAAAACTTTAAAGTCTGTATGCACAAAAGAGTTAGACTGGGTCTAAAGTTAGACAGGGTTTAAGTGGAGTTTAGTTTTTGTGAAAGCACACCCTTAATTACATTTTCTTTTCAAATAAGCTAACAAATTGTAAAGATTCGGATGCAAAGTTCAATAATAGTACAAAATATCTCAAGAAAATGCAGAGAAAAACAGATTTTGAGGCATTAATAAATTTCACTTAGACCAGGTCTAACTTTAGACCCAGTCTAACTCTTTTGTGCATACAGACATGTCCATAATTTGACTACTTGTATTTGATGTTTTGAGACAAAAGTGATTTTCAGTTGTCCTTAACTTGGTTAGGAATGTGATATAACATTGAAATTGGTAACACAATGTCCCTTTACTTATACATATATTATCATGATATAAAAACTCAATATTCATATGTCCCTCATTTACTTGCATTGGGTCCCAAATGGCAACATGTTTACAGATTTTTGCATTTTTACGATCATTTTGAAGGGGAAAAAGCAACCCTCTCTCCCCCAAAAAGCCAGACCGACCAACCCAGCCTGAGAGGTCCGTTTGCCCGTAGAACAGGGTGTGTTTTTTTGTGTGGCCTAAGCCATCTTTAAACAAGTGACCTATGAAATCTTCTCCTCTCTGGGGGTCCTAGCCTCCCTATTGCATGCCTATTGATTGGCCAACCCAATACCAACCCCGACAACCACCCTGGCAATTGCAGGATTTTGACCTGAAGCTGTGGCTCCAGGAGCTGGAACCCGACATGGACCTGGACAGATACGCTCCGATCCTGGCGAAGAACGGCTTTGACAACCGCAAGGCCCTCAAGTCCCTCACCTGGCACACACTGATGGATATAATCCCGCATATAGAGCGCCCTCAGACAGAGGTTATATTAAAGGGCGCTAAGCGAGTCATGACACCAAGGACTAAGGTACATAGGTCTACACTGAATTTTCAGGAATTGATTGCTGTGGATAGGATTGATTTCATTTTAGTTTTAGTAATATACTGTGTCCATTAAATCATTTGCAATAAGATTATTTGAAATGGAACACTATTAGTTATTAGGTGAGGTTTGGTCGGATACGGATTATATCTAGCCAAGGATTCTGATAATCGGGACTCGGGCGCACGATACTGAGAATCCGAGACTAGATATAATCCGTATCCGACCCAACCTCACCTAATAACGATTTTATCCTACTAAAACACTATTAAAACAAAACAAAAACAAATTCTGTAAAGTAGTAGTCATCACCTAAAACCCGAGCAAGTTCAGATGCAATCCGACGATCGTCACGTCGGCGGCGCGTAGCAACCCTACTACAACGCATGCGCAGTTCCTTACTGACCGGATACGGGTCGGATACGGAATATATCTAGTCTCTAAATTCAGGCGCTTATCCAATACGAACACGAGAATCGTCTCGATGGTAGGATAAATGATTTTACTGCTGTAAATTGTGGTATAAACCATTTAAGTTTTTGATTCAAGTTCACGAAGTCCGTAAATAAGCTGATCTTTCATTTGTATAATATTTTCACTAAGAACAATATCTGGCGCCACTACGTGAGAAGAAAAAAACAAAAATTTCTAATTTTTTGAACAAGCTCTCTAAATGTCCAAATTAATCACCATCTTCGATAAACTATAGTATAAATGTGAACAACACTGATAAAGATAAAATGAATAAAAAAAATGTAAAAAGATGAATCCAACGGATGCAGGAACAAAACACACAAAGGATCATAAAACTGATACAAAAAGGATATCTCGAAAATATGAAATGCAACAAATAAAAGCAAGATATATGAAGGAATAGTTAATTTATTTATTTATTTTTTTTTTTTTTTGAGTGTTAGTAAGAGGCCTACAGTAGCAGCACTACTGTGAAATGTTAAAGCAAATATTGACACTGTTTCAATCTAAATACAGCCCACTGTTAAAAATAAAAAATAGTTTTCCATTCATTTTTTTCCCTCCACAGCAAGTTGACCGAGAACTTGTCGCACAAGTAAGGATTGATTTCTATATCCTAGCTAGGCTAACCTACTAACCACCTCACTAAATAACTATGTAGATTGATTTAACCCTTTGAACCCGATAGGTCGATCGATTTATCGACCTATCAGAGAACATCGTATAACCCGATAGGTTGAAAAATTGACCTGAGCGAACAGGCGACACATTGATCATATGACTGAGTGGTCATGTGACTTGAAAGTCATGTGATGTTCACCCGATATGAAATACATTGTTTGGCAAGATTTTCGTTGTGTTTTGATGTCATTTAGCTGAAGAAAACAGTCAAAAATAGCGCGAAATTGGATAAATATGCAACCCAATATGGCGCAGATGATTCTCAGGTAGAAAGGGATGCATTGTTTTACGGTCATGATTGGCAATTTTGGCAATAAAAACGGACGTTTTTATGTTATAAATAGGTTACGTTATACGAGTAGTAATCTAGTATAATGGCATACTGCCCTCTATCATCGGTAACATATATTACCGATGATATAGGTGTACTATATTTAGCATTTTACCCCCGGAGAAGTCAGGGTGGGTGTACCGAACCCTTATAATAACTCGGGGTTCAAAGGGTTAATGAACAAAATAATTGTGATAAAAAAACAGAAATATACATTTAGACTACTGTCATACATTTACTTAAGAGCAGCATTGAGGGGTCTTTGCAACAAGCACATGTAAAAGTACTAGCATGTCTTCAGTCATTGCAATAATGTATCTTTTTACCCCGAAGATGCACTAACAAATCTATATTATAAATCTTTTCCGAAGAATACTTTACATAAACCTCATACTTGGTCCATTATTGAATGGATTTGCCACAATATTCTCTTCTTATAATTTATTTGTATGCATCAAACTGAAAATACCGAATCCATGATTGATAAGCTGAAACTTATGATACTAAGTATTCATTTTTAACTAACTGTGTGTGTGTGTGTGGGGGGGGGGGGGGGGGAGGTGTGGGGGTCCTGGTGTGGGGGTGAGTGCTATTGTGTAATTGCGTGGTTAACACTGTTCGATAAACTCCCTTCCCTTATACATAGAAAAACGCTTATAGAAGATTGCAAGCCACAAAGGAGCAACAGCAGAAACAAGTAAGACATTGATGATAAATACAATGCATTTAAATACAATGCATACTACTAATATGGTCCTGTTACCGGCCCATTGTTTCCATATTTGTTAATAATAATAACTTCAAGATTTTTTGATTTTTTTTTTTGATTTGGGGGGGGGGGGGGGGGGGTGGTTAAGATTTTGTATCGTAAAAAAGTGGAATTTGGTGTGGTGTAGAAAAGACGCAGACTACAAAAAGAAGATCTACGTCTTACTCATGGAATATCAAAAATAAAGGGGTCCGTCAAGTTAGGGGTAAGGTGTTTTAACTTTTTCGAATAGCTCGCAGTGCAAGTTAAAGTAGTTCGTATAAAATAAATTAGTATTTTAGATTCTAAGCATATTAAATTATTTGAGGAATGTTTATCTATATTTGAGTAGAAGCATGTAGACTGATATTGGGTTCGATCATGATTTTAGGAATAATTTAGATACCTTTTTCGAACCATTGTGTTTGAGCTCCGTAGCTTTCGAGGTCATCACGACCCCTTCATTCAGCGTAGTGTTTACTTCCCTCCGTTTGTCACATGACCACCTTTTGGGCGATCACATGACAGCAGGTCATCGTAGATGGCGGGTAGGTCATAGCCGGTGTCTCGGTTGAGGGTCGGTTTCAGTGTCCTTATTTCAATAGCCTCTCTGATCTTGCGTTTCCAAAACTGGTCCTCTCTGGCGATCACTTGGACGTCGTCTAGCTTGATTTTGTGCTTCGCGTCTTTTGAGTGTTCTGCTACAGCTGTGAGAGGAGTAGCTTTGTGGTTCGAGTGTTCTTTGAACCTAGTGGCGAGTGCTCTGCTGGTTTCACCCACGTAAGATTTGGGGCACTGCGGACAGTCAATTTGGTATATCACACCACATTTATTTGCATCAGGGGTTTTGTCCTTGGGGTGTACCAAAAAAGATCTGATGGTGTTGATCGGTTTGTGGTAAGTTCTCACCCCGTGGTCCCTGAAGATGTGCGTAAGTTTTTCTGACACTCCTTTGATGTACGGTAGCGGTATGCTCACATTCCTCTGGTCTGTGTTATTAGTGTCCTTGGTTTTAGGTTTCTTGGATTTAGGAGTTTTGTACATCCATGGTTTGTAACCATTGGCTTCGAGTGCGGACTTGACATGATTATGTTCTGCTTGTTTGTCATCGTCTGTCGTTACCAATTTGTCAACTCTGTCCTTGAGAGACCTCACTACCGACCGTTTATGCTCGAGGTGATGATTGGAGTCAAAGTTAAGGTATTGGTCGGTGTGGGTGGGTTTGCGATAAATAGTAACTTTGGTACTGCCATCGTCATTCACATGGATGCAAGTGTCCAGGAAAGGAAGTTTACCTTCGCGTTCTGGTTCCGTGGTAAATTTGATGTTGGGATCCAGGGCGTTGATGTGGGCCGTAAATTCATCAATGTTGTATTCATGAATCTGTACGAAGGTATCGTCGACATACCTAAACCAAACAGAAGGGGGATGTGGCGCTGTCGTCATGGCTCGGATTTCAAAGACTTCCATGTATAAGTTCGCGACAATCGGCGAGACCGGCGATCCCATGGCTGCTCCTTGTTTCTGCTTATAGTATTGTCCTTTGTATACGAAATATGTCGTGTTGAGGCAGAAGGTCAGGAGTTCCAATATTTGGTCGACGTTGAGAGGTGAACGGTCAGATAGCGTGTCGTCGCGTAGTAGGATGTCCTTGACCGCTTGTATAGCGTCCTTGACCGGTATGCTCGTGAAGAGTGCCGAGACGTCATAGGATATAAGTTTTTGGCCCGGCGTAACTTCCAGGTTGGAAATTTTCTGGACAAACTCCCCGCTGTTCAGAATATGATAAGGGGTTTTTCCGACCAGGGGGCCTATGATCTCAGCGAGAACCTTGGCTGCGTGATATGCCAAGCTACCGGTGCTGGCTACAATCGGACGAAGAGGGGCATTGGGTTTGTGGATTTTTGGAGTGCCGTAGATTTTTGGTACCTCTTCGGACGTAGGATAGATGCGGTGTTTAGTGGCAATTGGGATGGGAGTGTCCGAGTTCTGCCATTTGCGAATGATACCAATAAGCCCTCTTTTGTAGGTAGCTGTTGGGTCCTTTTTCAGCTTTTGGTATGTGTTCGTGTCGCTAAGTAGAGTTTCCATCTTAGCTTCATAGTCAGTGGTATTGAGCACAACAGTAGCACGGCCTTTATCGGCCGGGAGAATGGTGATTTTCTCATCTTTTTTGAGATTGAGAAGGGCTTGGTATTCACCTTTCTTGACATTACTGGATGGAGCTTTAGCTTTGCGAAGGCATTTCACAACTTCACCTCGAAGACTCTGTGCTTTAGCTGCAGGTAGCAAACGGCAGGCTGATTCAGTGTTCACAATAAAATCCTTATGTGGGATTTCTCGCGGCGTAACAGCGTAATTTAAGCCTTTTTGTAGCACTGATTTCTCATCTGGAGTGAGCACTTTGTCGGATTTGTTGATCACCCATCGGTTTTTGTCGATTTCACCGTCCGTATCACAACGATATTCCTGTTCCTTGTCGTATTTCGCCGTGACAAGCTGTGTGATATACCAAATTGACTGTCCGCAGTGCCCCAAATCTTACGTGGGTGAAACCAGCAGAGCACTCGCCACTAGGTTCAAAGAACACTCGAACCACAAAGCTACTCCTCTCACAGCTGTAGCAGAACACTCAAAAGACGCGAAGCACAAAATCAAGCTAGACGACGTCCAAGTGATCGCCAGAGAGGACCAGTTTTGGAAACGCAAGATCAGAGAGGCTATTGAAATAAGGACACTGAAACCGACCCTCAACCGAGACACCGGCTATGACCTACCCGCCATCTACGATGACCTGCTGTCATGTGATCGCCCAAAAGGTGGTCATGTGACAAACGGAGGGAAGTAAACACTACGCTGAATGAAGGGGTCGTGATGACCTCGAAAGCTACGGAGCTCAAACACAATGGTTCGAAAAAGGTATCTAAATTATTCCTATATTTGAGTAGTTAATATATTACTATATCTGATTTTACAGTCATTAAATATGAAATATGGCACATCGCAAAAACTATTGTGATTGTATGATTTTATTAAGACCAGCTTAAGGAAACCACACCTGGATAATTATAGAGTTGTGAATAAATCAATTTATCTTATTTTGCAATTTGGCCAAGAAAAAACCCCAGTTCTACAGGAATGATCAGCCCATTTTTTGGGAGAAATTTGTGAAAGTTGTTGATTTATTTTTGAAAATTCACCCATAATTCCCGAAATATTGGTAAAAACCAAGAAAATACCCATTGACCGAACCTACCTGACATGTCCCTTTTCCTGTAGAACAGGGTTTTTGTGGGGCTTCAGCCAAATTTAACACATTGCACAAATGTACTTAACCGCCATATGATTGATTGATTTCATTAAAACCCGCAGGGTGTTCGAGCTATTGAAAAAGATCACGTAAGCATGACGACGTGTGGCTAACAAAACTACACCACTTTTTGCAGTGTTTATTTAGGCAATTGTCTTTATTTAGAAGTACTCTTTATTTCACAGATATCATTAGTACCTTGATGATACTACCATTACACAATACTAATGATAGATAGATGATTTAACTGCACAATAAGGCCAAAAAGAAAAATGCTATGTTACCCTCCACCGCCTGATTAAAATATTTCACTAGTAAGGGTACCATAATAGCAAGACATTCTACACCCAGTGACCCAGTGGTGGCACCAGGGGGGGGGGGGGGGGGGGGGGAGTGCCTCTAGTAGCAATCCTTTCCCCCAGTAAGCTCAAGCCCCATCCCATTTTGTCTCCCAAACAATCAAAAATGTTGACTTTAATCTCAAAAATACTTCTTTTTTTGTGTCTGAAATTAGTAATTTCGGACCATCTTTACACGCATCTTACCACCTCAAGTTTTTGTCTTATCCTCCCCTGGATTTTTTCTTGCCTCCGTTTCCCCCTAAAATTATTGTTGATACTGGCACCGCCACTGTTTACACAGCATATGGTTATCAATTTTTAAAAAAAATCTGCCTGTCATCACACATCTGCCAGAGGACCAAAGACTTCGAAAACAAACTTTTTTATTATTATGTTTCTCTTGGTAAGGTATTCATTTAATGCGAGTATTGTCAATTGCCTAACTGGAAAACAATTTTACAAACACATTTCACAATGGAGCGAAACCGGATCCGACCTATGAAGCCATCTTTTGATAACAAGTTGACCGGACAGAGTCATGTGATTTATTGTTCTTTATTAAATTGGGTTTTTTCACAATATGTTTCATACTTTACAACACGATGACCAATACAAGTTTAAGGTATTTTGGTCATTATACTAATTCTTTTGTGATGTTTATTTCTTTCAACAGAACTAAATGTCCAACAAATGTCCAACAATAAATTTCCATGGATTATGTAATTTAGGGACGCACGATTTGTATAGGGGGGGGGGGGGGGCATAAAAGTGTGGCTCGGGCCCTGCTATTAATCACTTGAAGGAATGGCAACATTGTAGTAGTAGCTTTAAGAATAAATCGAGTGAAAAGAAAGACTTTAAAGGGTAGTTATTGTCCAAGTTGAAATACAAGAGTTTACCGACGGACACTTAGAAATCTTCGATACTCTAAGTCTCTTTATGGCATGTAGCATAAAGCCCACGGTTTACTCAATACGAATAACCACATAAACACGTGCTGAATGTATTATCTTTTCTTTTCTTTCAATCATTTGATATAAATGACCCTTTTTGCCTAGATGTCAAATTGTGTAAATTCATACACTCGTAGTGGTTACAGTGCTATTTATGAGTTACCAGAGGGGGTCACACCCACAGCTCTATTTCTCTGTTTAGGAGGAGTACCTCTTGGCTAGTAAATAAAATCAGTTAATAAAATTTAACTTCCCCAATCTATTTCATTTGCTGCACTGTCACTTTGAACTTATTCGCCTTCCGCACTGAAATCTTTACAATATAGCCTATCTCTCTTACTCTTAGCGGCAGCAAATCACTGATTTCTCAACCGTTGTTTTTTCACATAAATTATATTTGATCGGTAATACATGTATTTCATAATGTTTGATGCCATACAGTCTTTATTCATTTTATTATTATACATTTGAACCCATACAGTACAGCGCAAGTCCATCCGAGTCTCGTTATTCAGTAAGTCAACAAAGTTACATCTTTACCAAGTATAATTCATCTAGGCTAGTTGAAGAGATACACCCAAAATGAAGTGGCTTTTTTGATATTCCCCCTACTATACAAAATTGTAATCTAATTTGGGGCCCATACCATCCTCCATTAAGGAAATGCTTGATTTTCTTACCATTTATTTCAACCAAAACATTTGATTTCGAAAAGGATCAAAAGTCTGGATTCCAACTCAGCATTTCTTACGCATACCATTTTTGTAATCTGAATTGACCTGGCTTTTTATAAGCTACAATTGAGGTGTGTATTCTTTAGTGCTTACGTCTATTTTACCCATATTTTGCTGACTAAAATGTATGATTTGCAGAAATGGTACATCAAAGTTACATAAAAGCCCTGTATTCAAATACACCCCCTAGTACTTATATGCATACTATCTTCTGTAGTACAAGTTGAACTATAGTTTAATTCAAGCCCACAAATGCCCGAGGCATTCATTGTTCAGGTACCGTTGTCTATGTTAAGCCACCTGTCAGTACTAATTGCTTATGTAATTGATTATCTATAATACCTTCACTATCATATCTCATTGTAATGCTATGTAAACTAACCCAATTGCTTCCGTTATTGCTTCCCGTTGCATTACACAGTGTTCACCGCCTGGAAATAGCTACGTAGACTTCCTGATTGGGGTTTCGGAAGAAGTAAGAAATTGTCGTCTCCTGCTTAATTAGTGGGATTTTAATCCTGACAGGTTTTTCTCTTCTCTCTGATATTAAAGCACTGTAACTATACGCCCACATTCTTGCCTACTTAAGCTCTATTGCAATTGTTTATTTGTAACGTTTCAGAGTTAGGTAAATTCTGCATTCACTTTCAAAGTCCTGTTGCATTCTTTATATACACACTAGAACATGGCAACACATATAGAACATAATCAAGTTGTCATGGACCTTTGGTTATTAGTATTCTGAGCTATTGGATCTTAGTAGAATCTTTATCAGAATCAAAATATCAAGGACAAACAGATTGAAACGTGTACCGATGTATATGCTTTAATTACATTTTCAAGTAACTGAAAATATGTAAATTACAGAATTATAGAGTATCATAGATGTGACAATCACTATGCTAACTTTACATGTGTACTTGAAATAACCCACAATATTGCATTGTTTCCTCTATTTCTTATCGCTATGGTAACTTTGTCACCATCAGACTGAGATGTACAAGAAATTCCAGGATGACAAGAAGAAGGTATTGGTGTGTGAGATGACGCAATGACACGTACTAACCAACACTGATTGATGATCCAATGATATACAAACTAACCAACACTGGTTGATTGATGTGTACACAGATAGGCTATATACCACACAACATGTATTGAAGTCTTTAGATCGGGAGGGGCTTAGCTGATAAATGTGAAATATGTTACAATAGCACGTTTTGGACAGCCTTATTTGAAAGTTAAATTCCAATTTGAAAATAATGATGATGGTTTGAAACGTGCAGAGGCATTTCACTACTATTAACATGTGTCATTATCTTGGTAAAGTATACTTGAGGCCCCAAGGCCTAAAGTTTGGGGCCTCAAGTATACATCAATTTCAAGATGAAATGATATGTGATGGGATCTGTGAAAACCTGTCGGATGACGCAAAATATGTACTAGGGATTATGGGGAAAATAAAAAAAAATGGTTTTTTTTAATATTTTAATATTTTTGATTTTTTGATTTTTTAAAGAAATTTCCAATACTTTGTGTCATCATCTTTCATGAAATTTCACCTTCAATAACTTACTTGAGTCACTTTTATTATAAACATTATAATGTTATTCTATTGAATTTATGTATCTTTATTGGCCTGTTTTCATGATTTCTTGTTTTGTAGCTTTTGATGACATCACAATCATCATTCACTCATAACTTTTTTTGCAGTGATCGTAAATATCTCCAATAATGAAAAATGTCACCATGTGGCGTGTTTTCACAGATCGCATCACATATGTCTTGTTTTATGATGCATTCTGTTGTGTCAAATACTTGATGCATGGATGGGACCTCAACACTTTCACCGCGGCAGTCGTCTGACGACAGTTCCAAAAGTTCACAAAATGTTTGAAAAATGTCAACATTATTGTATATTTGTAATCACCATGAGAAATGCATTGAGATGAGATAAGTACAAAACATGCCTAGTATTGGTTCAGTAATTCTTGGGATAGACTTGGAAAGTTGAAAGGTTTCTGAAAAATCTGTTTTTAATATGGTATAACCAATAGCCGCATGGAGAGTGTTAAATAAGCGACTTCCTATAAAACAACACACAGGTACTCATCCCATTTGAATCCCTATAACATTGAACTACAATATTTGGGGAATCCTTGTTGTAAGAGATATTCATGAATTAGACCAGAAAACACTCCATTGCAGAATAAATCCGTATAATCCTATGAAACGGACAAAATTCTTGGAAGGTTAATTCAGAGCAGACTTTCCCCCAAGGTAAAACTCAATATTTATACTTTCCTTTGCACACCACATGATACGCACATACAAAAATCAATACAATATGAAGCGCTATAACTGAAGCTCTATAGAGCCCAACCATTTAACAAACAATCATCCATTGGTCCAAGGCCTAAAGTATACTTAAGGCCCCAAGTATACATCAATTTAAAGGTAAAATAAAATGTCTTGTTTTATGATGCAATTGAACTAAACCAATCTCACCCCTAGAACCCCACTTGCTCTCTGTCCTACTATGTATAGGTCAAGTTTGTCAAGCCTAATTTGAATTATGTCCAGTAACATTTTTTTTATTGTCACTCTAATCATCTTCAGTGGCGGCACCATCATCAACATTTTTGGGGGAAAAGGGGGCAAGAAGAATCGCGAGAATCGCGCAAATTTGTGTGCCACTTTGCGCTAAAATTGTCAAATTTCGTCTAATTCTAACTAATTTGATATGAATTTAGCTGTTTTATGCTAAAATCATCAGATTTGGTCTAGTTTAACCTAATTTGGTAAGAAAATAATTGCCAGTTTATGCTAAAATATCAAATGTTGTCTAATTTTGACTAAATTGATTTGTGGTGCCGCCACTTATCATCTTTTAAAAGGAGCTGCTGAAGTTATACAAAACACACACATATATATATACATTTTACCTCAGTGTTGCCATTTCTCTTTCTTTTCTCAAACTTTTAACTTTGTGAACCTTCATGCACCTATTCAATACTTCATTCAATTACAGAATACAAGCACTTAAAAAATATTTTACAGCAATTGATTTGTATTGTACTCACCACTGCTTTGCACAATTTCTTTCTAAAAATGTAATAAACAGATATCTTTATTCACAGACTTGTTCTCTGTTCTTCCTACTGAAGCACTTACGAGTTGTGTTTAGTATTTAGTAAATATTTTTACAGTAATTGTTATTGTGTACTTTGATCTATGCCGTGATTTTCTTTCTAATAATTGCACATTTTTGTTATATTTTTACTGAAACATCACAGTATAATAAATATTTTTTAACTTTTGCAGAAAAAAGAACCAGAGCTAAAGAGTTTGACCTATTGAACAGTAGTGTATAGGGTATAGAATTCTTACAATGTGTCATATAAAAATGTGGATTCCTTTTCAGGAAGTTTGTTACTGACCATCATACGTTTAAAGTGCAACAGATATCTTTAGTAGAAGAAGTCCAGTAATGTCCTGATATGGTCTGACCATTGTGAATTCTTTTTTATGATGAGCAAAGGGTGCTTGGTTGCTGGTGGTGGCTTGTCTGCCAACAGTCAACCCTCGATTCAATATCTTTAATTTAATGTACATGTTGTGTCACCTATATCTGTAGGAGGAGGAGACTGCTGCCCAGCGTGATTCCTCTCCACCCATTCCCCAAGCATCTGGCAGCAAAGACCCTCAGGATGTCGTCAGAGCTTTGTCTGCTATGAGGCAACAGTTGGCCGTGGAGCAGAGGCGGATTCAGAATCAACTGGATAAACAGGTAATAGACTGGGTCCCCGCGTCCCTCTATATGGCGGACCAAAAAGAGGGACTGGGAAAATAGTACGTCCAAAAAGTGTGTGGGGTTGTCGTGGAATTCCACGACAACTTTGCATATGGGTCATTCCATCAGGTTGGGACACATGCATATTATGCCATTGCACATATAAGATTTAGTTTTCTTTGGAAGAATGAAGCCACTTTTCTTTTAAATTATGGTCGAAACTTCTAGAGAACAAAAATACCTTTTAAGTGATACCAAACTTTGGGAAAATAGTACGTCCAAAAAGTGTGCGGGTTGTTGTGGAATTCCACGACAACTTTGCATATGAATATGCATACCTCCATGGGGAGGCAAATAGTGCGCCCTATCACGTCACGCGGTGTACAACATCGTGTGGGCGTGACACTATCGGCGCACTGTAGCGTGACTGGTGCGTGAATAGCTCATGTATATTCAGCAGTTTATCAGAGCACACACTTTTGGAACTGTATTTTTTTCAGTCTTTACATTTGAGCACCCTCGCAGGGGCCGTGTGTAAAATAGGGAAGACATGAAGATCCAGTCTAAATAAGAAACTAAACAAAAAACACCCATAAAGTCACCACACCACAAGCACTGGGCTGCCCGGGCTGAATATTCAGTGACTATCTAGCCGCAATAACCCGGGGGTTATTGCGGCATGGGATAGACCTCGTGTGCGCGCGCAAACAGGTGCTGCTGATCGAATGGTGTAGTGGTATTAGGGTTATTCTGCTTTTAGGCATCATACATTACACATTGAATTTAAGGAATTATTCCACTCTATTGTATATACAGCGTGACCCCCACAATCAGCCTCCCACAAATCGAGGTGGCCGTATAAGTGTCGGCGGCGCAAAGAAGGGAACTCGCAGTCCTCAGGTTGACGTCTTTGAACTGGCGAGAAACAAACAGAAGGTGGCGGTACACAGAGAGCCTCTCAATAGACCCGTGGCAGAGGAATTCGGCGACTTGAAGAACAGAGGTAATTGAATGAAGATAGCTGTTACGGGTGATAGGGGGTAGATACAGGGTGTCTCAAAAGATAATTTAATGTTTTAAAATGTCAATAATTGCAAGGTAAAAATGTAAATAAATATTGGAAAGAAAACATCTTAAAATATTTTGGTATCAAATAAGTTACAATTGTAGCCATCTGTATTAATTACCAAAGGGATAAAGTGAACTTTAAGTCCCCGGTTTGCATCTACTATACGGTTGAATAAAGTGTCCTATATTAAGGGGGGACTTAAAAAATGTTTTTTTGGAATTTTGTGAGTGCAGTGATTATTGAATTATTGATCAAATGCATATAAAAGTATACATTTTGGATGGGATTTGGGTCAGAGAATCCATTTTTGGCATCAATTTTGACCACAAATGTTGATTTTTTTTTGGAGAAAATCACCACAAAAAAAAAATCACTTTTTTGACAATTTTTTTTGGGGACAAACTCACAAAATTATTTTTGAGTAAAAATGCCCAAAATTGCTTGATTATACTATTAAGACACTAACTTATCTAGGGAATATTTTCTCATTTTTCTTTTAAAGTAATATTTTTGAAATTTTGACCAAAAATGGCCAAAAAAGTGGGGAAAAAATGAAAAAAACCCAGTTTAGGTGAAAAAATGTGAGAATCGTCCCTAGTTTAGCAACATAATATTAGAATCAAGCAATTTTGGGCATTTTTTACTCAAAAATAATTTTGTTAGCTTGTTCCAAAAAAAATTGGGTCAAAAAAGTGAATTGTGTGACTTTCTCAAAAATTCAAAATGTATACTTTTGTATGCATTTGATTAATAGTTCAATAATTACAGCACTCACAAAAATCAAAAAATCAAATCAAAAACTTCCTTAAACAAATGATGCGTTTTATTCTGTCAAAGACTTGAAACTTGTGTGGTACCTAAAGTACATTATTCCCTACCAAAGTGCAACAGAAATGTGTCCGAACTTTCAAATAAATCACACTTTCAGAGTAAAGCGGAGTGGGATTGGCCATATGAAAAATTGGGTGAAAAAGCTATACGCAATGCATTTTAAGTCGTCTAAATAATCACAGTGAACTAGTAGACACTGGGGACATAAACACTGGTCGTGTCATGAATGGAAGCAATGCATTCTGGGATCATTCATTAATTCTGTCTCGTTCATGTCCTCCAGATTGTCACCTATTCCATTTCTCAGGAATTGACGAGTTAAAGATGATCCTTTTGGTATTTTTTTTATTATTTCTAGCTTCTCGATCACGGCAGAGGTTAAGAGAACAATACCCGCACACTCCTAACTCGGATATAACGTTAGAAGCTCAACAGAGGGCGCTTTTGAGAGACCAGCAGCACAAATTGGACGAGTTGAGAAGAGCGAAAGGTAAAAGTATGAGCAATGCAAATAATTCTCATGTATGATTCATTTTTACCCTTTGACTATAAAATGGCAATTCAGCATTACACATAGTATATGGTGTCCTAAAAGTTTCAAAACCATTTTAAAGATTTGTATATTCTTAAAATAAGTTGCAGTACCAAATTAAAAATATATTTGGAAAGGGAAAGCCTGTAGAATCATTTCGGTACCAAACAAGACCCTTTTGAGGCTCTTCAATATAAAACACACGCTGAAAGGATTGGCCACATAACTCACAATACCATAAAATTGTTCAATTTGCTGGACGCACTGTGTAAGTCACTGTAATCACATTCCGTGTGTTCCTCACATTCCATTCATGTGGATTTTTTTCAAAAAAGTTTTCACTTATTAAATGTTATGCACAACTATAATCATGTTCATAATGAGGATTATATTAATCTGAAATTTGAAAAATCATTGTAGAAAACCTTTTTTCTCTTCCCTAGCTCTTTCCCTTTGTCGCTTCCTTGACTTTATTCAGTTCATTATACTTCGCTTTTATATGAAAGTACAGTTTTACAGTTCGGAAAACTTTTGTCTGTATTTTGGCAACACAGATAGCCTTTATTGTAAGGTGGTAACAAAATAATTCTACAAGTCTTCTCTATCCAAATATGTTTTAATTTTTATACTGGAAATTATTTAACCGGGGATATAAAGTTTTGTAAAGGTTTTGAAACTTTTGGGACACCCTGTACAAGGAGCACAAAGCAATTTTGTTCCACCAATTACAGATTATTTACCGTCAGGGAAGGATAAAAATTTGAAAATCAAGGCACTTTGACATCAATTACAACAACAAAAAGTGATGAACTTCTCTGGGGAACTTCTTTACCGCTGACTATAGCAATTGGGATACTTATACACTTGTATCACTTATTTACTAGTTTGAGCGGTGTTCATCATTCACAACTGTTCTCCACACTCTCGTCTCCTGCTTGGCTACCTTGTCATGCCGGTTAATGCATGGTATCTCCCTTTGTAGATGTTGGTGTAAAAGAGCTCAGGTTTTCCTCTTCTGCATTTGGGATCCATTGAATTTATTGAATTGGACAAATTTACATATTTTGGATGTTTTTGTCAATATTTCGACAAATAACCGTTGTTTCGAAAAAATTGATCATAGGCAAATGTGACGCTGCTAGCGTTTAATCAATGTTATGGTTCCACTAATTGTCATCAATGACGTTTTCAAGCGTATTTATTAGCTTGAATGTGGTAGCGTAAAGTAAGCTTATTTTGGCTTATATTTACCAAGTCAATTATGCCTGTTTCTCTAAGAATTTGCCACGAAGACACACCAAATGTAACTGTACGGCCAACTAGGGTATATATATTTCTTCCCCGGTTGTTTTATTGTCAACTTCTCAATATAGATATTATAAACAGAACCTTTTGTTGATTGATTCTGTGCATAATCATGCAACTACCATTCCAGAACAGTTGGGCGAAAAAGAAACCGATTTATGCTCTTCATTTCTCACATGGGAATAGTCGTGGGCAACCCTTAAAACTTTTTCATGCGGCCCCCACTTTGTCAACCATTAGGGATGTGCAATTTCATACACTTCATAACAGCAAAATTGTCTTGTTTATGATAATGAATGTTTCCATTTCTTGACAGATTCTAACAAAGACAGATATTCAGCTATGCCTGGTATGAGTCCGAGTGATTTTCAGGTAGGCTTTAAACACAAACATGGTAAACAAAGTCTTGATAGTTGAGTTCAGGACATTGGCTTGAAATTATGCTGCACATTAATGTGAGTGGATAATTTTCATCACAGTGCAAAATTTCATCACAGTGCAAACAAAGTAAACAAAGTCCTGATAGTTGAGATCAGGATATTGGCTTGAAATTATGCTGCACGTATATGCGAGTGGATAATTTTCATCACAGTGCAAAATTTATGGTTACTGTTGAAAAGAAAATATTTGCTGTAGCAAATCTGAACGTGGGCCAATGAAATGTTTATTATAATCTGCCATTGATATAATCATGTCCGTAGATATGTTTTCTTTATTTCTTGAGCAAGTCATCTTTGACCTATTTGATATATTGAATCAAGTAACCTCACTATATAGTTCAGTCAGTTCCAAATTGGCGAAACCTGTTTACAGCAACGAATGAATTCAGAAGAGCGTTTCGCGCAAAACGCTGGCATGGCGCAATATGGCGGGCGATGTCGCATTGTATGCGTGTCGCTTTCATTTGCCAAAATTACGCTTATATGTGTGGATTACTTTTGGGCGCGGATAGATTAAAAAACGAATATTACTCACCAATTTGGAACTGATTGAACTATAATCAGGTTAAGCTCCTACAGAGTAATTTGCATACATCAGCACATACTTTATGGATCTCTGTTCATTGGACAATGAATAAAGTAAAGGATATAAAATATCAAACATATGATATGTATCACCTGTGTTTTTCCCTCATTAGAAGTAGGGCTACTATTATAATTGATGTCCTCTTTGGGCATTAGTTTTGTCAAGCCCCTCAGGTGATGAAAACATACAACATTTGTTGTATGGGCAGATGGACCTTTCAAGTATGATCAATTGGTACAAAGCTTTTGTCCCCTTCACAAGAAAAGAACAATTTGAAGTATTGTAAAATAACAATTTAATATTGGTTTCTTTTGGTTTTTGGTGGGTTGTTTTTGTTGGGAGGGGGGGGGGGGGGTGGCGGAAGGTGAATCACACACTTCGATTCAATCAAGCCAGTAGAACAGGGTTTAACTTTGTGTCTCATAATCGTATATATTAAAAAATCATCTGTTTGCATAAACATTGAAACAATACCATCAGCTGATCAATTCATCTGATATTATCCATCTTGCAGATAAGTGACAGAACCTCGTTGCCTTTAGACTCCGATAGTGCCTTCATAGGAATAAACACTGGCGAAACCAAGATGCCTAAAGATATATTTGCTCCTAGACCACTACCAGGGTCTTCCAAGGTAAAATATTACACAGAACCTGTCATTGTTATGTCTTGGGGGGGGGGGGGGGGGGGGGGGGTAACACATATATTATATAAGGATGTGCAGCTCTACTGGGTGTTTTGGGCATGCAATCCTTAGGCATGGATCAAAATGTCCATGCAAAATAAATTGTAGACATGGCTCACTAGCTTGTTTATAGCTTGTTTTTAAGCGTAAGGCGACGGAAAAAAACCTGTTTTACGGGCAGACAAGCCTGTCAAGTAGGGTCGGTTGGTCTGGTTTTTATCCCCCTGGTTTGTAAAACCAGAAGGGGATTTTGTCATCATGTCAATGTGCGTGCGTATGTGTGTAGGGGGGGGGGGGTGTATGTGTGTGTGTGCCTTTTGGTTAGCCTTTTTTTCCAAATGCTGTATCTGTTGAAAGGATGGACGGATTGACTTCAAACCTTCAGTGATAGGTAGGCCATGGTCAAACACTGTAGCTGCTTGTTTGGGGGTCTAATTTGCAAAGGTCATCTGAGGTCAAAGGTCATCTAGAGGTCAAATCGTAAAAGTTGCCCGAATGCTGTATCTGTTGAAAGGATGGACGGATTGACTTCAAACCTTCAGTGATAGGTAGGCCATGGTCAAACACTGTAGCTGCTTGTTTGGGGGTGTAATTTGCAACGGTCATCTGAGGTCAAAGGTCATCTAGAGGTCAAATCGTAAAAGTTGCCCGATTGACGTCAAACTTAGAGAAAAGAAACATGAACACCGGGTGAACATGTCTAAAATAAATTAGAGGTCATCCAAGGTCATCTGAGGTCAAAGGTCATCCAGAGGTCAAATCGTAAAAGTTGCCCGATTGACGTCAAACTTGAAGACAAGAAACATGAACACCGGGTGAACGTGTCTAAAATAAATTAGAGGTCATCTGAGGTCAAAGGTCATCCAGAGGTCAAATCGTAAAAGTTGCCCGATTGACGTCAAACTTGGAGACAAGAAACATGAACACCGGGGGAACATGTCTAAAATAAATTTGAGGTCATCTGAGGTCAAAGGTCATCCAGAGGTCAAATCTTAAAAGTTGCCCGATCGACGTCAAACTTGGAGACAATAAACGTGAACATGTCTAAAATAAATTAGAGGTCATCCAAGGTCATCTGAGGTCAAAGGTCATCCAGAGGTCAAATCGTAAAAGTTGCCTGATTGACGTCAAACTTGGAGACAAAAATTATGAACACCGGGTGAACATGTCTAAAATAAATTAGAGGTCATCTGAGGTCAAAGGTTATCCAGAGGTCAAATCGTAAAAGTTGCCCGATTGACGTCAAACTTGGAGACAAGAAACATGAACACCGGGTGAACATGTCTAAAATAAATTAGAGGTCATCTGAGGTCAAAGGTCATCCAGAGGTCAAATCGTAAAAGTTGCCCGATCGACGTCAAACTTGGAGACAAGAAACATGAACACCGGGGGAACATGTCTAAAATAAATTAGAGGTCATCCGAGGTCAACAATCATTAGAGGTCAACCAAGGTCAACGGTCAACAAGGGGTTAATTTGTGCAATGAACACCGTGGGAACATGTAAAAAAATAATTAGAGGTCATCCGAGGTCATCTGAGGTCAAAGGTCATCCAGAGGTCAAATCGTTAAAGTTGACCGATTGACCTCAAACTTGGAGAAAAGAAACATGAACACCGGGGGAACATGACCCATATATGACCGTTGACCTCATTTAGTTGATCTCCCAGCCAGGGGGATTCGCAAGTCGTGACTTGCAGTATTTTTTGTACCTACAATTTCGCACAAATCTGCATAAATCAGGAATTAAAAAAAAACAAAAAAACAGATTTTCGGCCAAAAAAGGCTGATTTTACATGGGGGGGGGGGGGGGGGGGAAATCTTTATAAAAAAAAATCTAAACAAAATTCTTGAAAAACTCAAAAAGTGGGTCAGTCGGGCTCGTAAAACGTTTTTTTTTCGCGAAAAAGAAAATCCTGTCTGGGAGGACCTTTCTTCAATTCAATTCAATTCAATATTTATTTTCCATCATATCAACATAGACAATATACAAAGACAATTTAACAAGTAATATGATGGAGGAGGAACAACTAAAAGCAAAAGCCTTCATTCAGACCAGGTCTAAGTTATTTTTTGCATATGGACCCTAGAATTAAGATGGAGTTTGAAACGCAATTGTTGAATCACAATCTTGTAGGTTAAAAAATATTGGTATGATATAACTACATGTATAATCACTGCACTACTGTACATCTGCTATCAGGTAAATTGAGAATTGTGTACCACTGCTTCCCCCAGTAATACAATTGACAGCTGAAATGTCTTTGTTTATTGCAGAAACAGGCACCAGATCCACTGGGTTCTCTCGCTAGTTTTGACAGCGGCACGTTAGATTTCTTGGCCCAGAAAAATAGGGACAGGAACAGAGCGTTGCGAGCGTTGGAACGTAAGTATGCCTTGGGGTTGACTGGGATCTCAGATAGCAACACGCTATAGTCTATTTGGCCATCACGAGACAGTGACGTAACTGGGTATCCTACTAATTGCAGCACATAATGAGCGTGATTACTCGAGGTGCTGGCGTATACACACGAGCTTTGAAAAGCGGAAGATACATATGTGTGCATAAAAGCTGCGCCTGTTAAGTTAAGTCACTGTCCAGAGGAAAAGCCAAACAGAGTATATAGCATTCTTTACTTTGAAGAATAGTAACGGTACCACAGCATTATGAGCATTAGAATATACATTGGAATGACAAGGTTTTCTGACCAGTTATATACCTTCGATAAAGATTCTGTTAGAATTGAAATGTCAGGTCCAATTATATTTATTACATTTACTTACACAGGCTATTTTTGTGGATAAGCAGTTTGCATTCAGCTTTTACCTTATAGTTATACTATAGTTTGATCAGTTCCAAATTGGCGAGAAATATTTGGTTTTATCTTTTCGGGAGCAAAAGTAATCCAATGGTATGCGCGCGATTATGACCACACGCGTGCGGTTTAGGTCTCGTGCACGCATATGATGCACAGTCCGCTTGTTACTTTCATGCGCACCCGCGTCCTTCTGTATTCATTCGCTGGTGTGAAGAAGAGGTTTAGCCAATTTAGAATTGATCAAACTATCGTAATATGTTAACATACTTGACACAGAAGACAGGGATAAGAGTGTTGATAGATACGTTTGCAGAGGGATGACGATTTCACTTGGTGCTTTCAGATATTTTTATATCTATTTCTAAATATAGTAGATTGCCACTTCTCTATTATTATCATTATTTTGGCTGCCCCCTGCTGGATGATTTGAGAATAGATGCCCATTCCTACTTCCTAGAGAAAAAGATGTTCAAACATCAAAATAATTTACGACAGACTTATTCTAAAGCACCCTCATTTCCCTGATGTACAGTGAGTATATTATTGATAAGATATCTCTATGTTTTGCTTCAAATTATTATAATTAATTTGGTCCTGACTGAACAGTGACGCATTGCCTCTTACCTGTGACCAAGTTGGTTTTTAAACTTATATTTGCAGCTGATACCATCTGGCCCTTCAGCATGTATATATTAATAACTCCTATATATGTATAACCTTTGAGCAGTCTGCTCTTAACATGTTTAACCCTAACTCCCACGGCTATGTTTTTGCATGTATCGGGGGGAGGGGGAAAAAGTACAATTTGTTGAACCTGAAAAATCACTGAGCACCCCCCGGGATTCGATCCCGGGACCATCCGCACCCCAGTCTGTGCCCCTATCAACTGAGCTAACTCCCCAGCGCATATGCGGGCACAAACTTCGTGCCCACATATGCCTGCGGTAGGTGACGTAATCGAGCCAATGCAGCAGCATGCGCGTGGATGATTTTGTATAGTGTAGTGGGGTTAGGGTTATAGACCAAAAAACCCACATCTATTAAAACCTTACAAGTGCTCTTGCCCCTGAACATGTATGATGCAACACTCCATATGCATAACTGTTGGGCAGTTTCACTTTATACATGTTTTTAAAAAAATTATTTTTGCAGCTGATGCAGAATCCCTGGCTGAAGCTGATGATATATTAGAACGATTTATGGTCAGAGATTCACATGATAGGTAAGAAGTTTGATTGGTGTACATTTTTTTTATTGGTAGAGGGCAGGCTTTCTCAACTAATTCTGGTGATGCACCACAATCTGTAAGATATCAAACCACCAAGCGCCACTATGCTAGTCCAGACCAATATGGGTGGGTCAAAAAGCCCGTCTTTAGGATCCTTACAGGGGTCAAGAGGGGGCACCCATTGCCATTTTAAAGGTGTAGAAGGGCATTCCTGTCAATCATTTATACTTTTGGATTCATAAACTTGCACAATAAGATAATGGATTTTTTTTCTGATCTTTTTTACTTGGACTAGATATAAACAATCTCGGCAATAAATATGTACATGTATGAGCTGTTTGTGCTTAAAAAGTGTTATGTTTACCAGACAGTTTCTTTATTGATACCAGACAGTTTCTTTATTGGTTCCATAGAAAGCTCTATATTATTATAGAAGCGCTTATAAGCTCTAACATATGTTTTATTCTCTCATTCGCTTGCTTCGCTCTGCTAACAGAAAAAAGTGAAACAATTCACTCGCTAGGTAACTGCCAAATTCAATTTTTCGCTTATTTGCACGCATTCTTGCACCGTTTGTTATTAAGTGTGCTTTGCTATGTACGTATTTGTGCATGTGTTACAAATCTAACCAAATTCATTCACAGTTTTATACCGTGAAATTGATGCATTGTGGAACCACTGTAACCATATTTTGTTTGTGTAAAGTTAACACAATAATCCAGTGATCAATCATCTTGGTTGTCTATCTCCACAGTTTGTATAGAACCAAATAGGCTGGGCTGAATTGTGTTTATCTCTCTGTGCCAAAGCATAACCTTTCTGTGACACAGGTTTTTAAGCTGAGTATGCATCATGCATGTCACATCTTTTACTCATATAGCCATATATTAGGCAAAAGATATTGGATTGCCCTTTCCCGACAGACCTTAACAATTGGGAAAACTCAGTCGCATTTTTCTTTTTTTTGAAGAAAAAAAAATCAAAAAAGAAAAGAAAAGAAAGATATTTTTTTAATATTAGAAATTACAAATTTGTCACATAAATGACCTCAATTGACCCCTATGTGACCACACTCTGAAATATTGATTATCCATGCCACCAGACTTTGTCTTGTTAATATCAAGATTTAGTTAAATTATAAACCTCAGTGTATTCCAGTGTGATTTGGTCATTCTTTGGAATCTAAAATCAAAAATCAAAAAAGACAAAATCTACCTACCGACCCCCCAAAAATTGAGGTGAAAGGGCAATCCAACTTTTTATTTTATTTTTTAGGCCTTATGTTTTTGAGCTAGACTTCTTCTAGATTCTGGATAATTTAGCTTGTCTGTAAATCAGGTCTACATGTTTGGTACTATGCAAAGTGGATGATTTGACCCCACACTAGTGCGACTGACACCGTAGGGTAATCTGGGGTTAATTAATACCAAGAGCTGGGTCCAAGGAATTGCTGCATTCTTGAGTTGGGTGGGGTGTGTAAAAAGCAAAAACATAAATTGCACCATAATACAATAAGAATACACAATTCTGTCAATATGCCACTGCAGCGACAAAAAACCCTGTTCTCTACGGGCAATCGGACCTGTCAGGTAGAGACAGTCGGTCGGGTGTTTTTTATATTCGTATTCATTTATTTTTCAAAAATGTCAGGAATTTTTAGTGAATTTTCAACATTTTGCAAACATTAAAAAAAAATTGTAAAAAATCAATTTGTTTTTTCAATTTTTTCCCTAAATGTTCAAAAATATATTCTAAAAGAATTGAAAATCCGAAGGACGCCTAAGAGAGTAGAATGTCATTTTGTTGGGGAAAATAATTTTCATTAAGCCCCTGGGCATGGGTGACCTCTTCTGTGTTACCAATCACCTTTTTAAAGCAACATTGTACGTAGCTGGTGGATGGGAGGGGGATAGGGTTGGTAATCAGAAGCCATTACAATCTAACAATATTGCTGCAATGCCAAAAATTGCTAACAAAACCAGATAGCCATAAAACATGATTAGGGAGGGCTCATAAATACTTTGATGGGGTGGGGTGGGGGGGGGGGGGTAAAAGTGTGAGCCCTGGATGTCATTTTTCACCCCCCCCCCAAAAAAAAAACACCCCACAACAACAACCCACATTTTGTTTGTTCTCCTTTTTAGGGTACATGTTTTATTCCCCTTTATGTCTGAATACCCAGGCAATAAAAAATAAAAAAGGGAAACAAAATCCTTTGCTTTTTTGACCACAACCCCTATTAAGGCGGCTGTGCACTCTCAATTTTGTATTTTTCACTAATTTCACTTTTCTTCATTTTTCAAAACTTCATAGTGTTATCTATCAGTACATGAAAAGAAATTTTCAATTTCGAAATTCCAAAAGCATATTTAGAAGGATTTAAATCCCTTATTCTGATCATCTACAAAGTGGAATGGAAAAGTCTGCCCGCAGGGGATCAGCGAAATTCCCATGTGCCGCGTATCCCGTGAAAGTTTTGTTTTTCACGCAAATTAGCACGCGCCAGTTCGCTTAATACGTGACGCTGTTGTTTAGAATGCCGCCAATGCGTGCTGCGTTAACCGCTATGCTTTTGGCGCGTTTTGAGGGCTTGGTCACACGCGTTGTTTACGCATCGGGGGCTCGACTAATCAAACCATCATTTTTGCCGGGGTGTGGCTGAAGCAAGTAATAAATAAAACAAGGCTTTGGGCAAGAGTTAGTGTTAAGGAGTTTGGAAAGAGAGTAGGACAAAATATAAAAATAAAGGACAGAAAAAGATTTTTAATCCATGATCTCAAACATCAAGAAGTATCAAAAAGACTCACACTGGAGTTTTATCCGAAGGTGTTATGTTGTCTTTTTGTTTCCTTTCGATATTGTCCATGTCTGTCCCACTCGCCCGTCCATCCAAGACCTGTTTATTTAATTATTGTCATCACTAATTATGGTATCCCTATTACTTTTTATCGTTGTTTTGTTAGCTATGTTCTCAATTAGTTCAACTCGATGTACTAAGTTGTCATTTTATATCAAACAATATCAATTATAAGTGTCATTTGACATAGGCCTATATATTAATTATTATGGGCGAGTGTATGATCGGAGAAGCATAGTCGGGCAGCTCAGGCCGATGTTATCATGGTTTATATTATAGTCTAACTTTGTATATAAGTAGTGCACACACGGCAAACCAAAACAAGGAGGTGGGGTATATATAGGGAAGGGTAGGGCTGGACATCCTCTCCTGTATTTTAATAAAATATCCATTATAAAGCTTAATTTATTTCAGTTTGCGTTTGGGTGTTAGGCCTATACGGTTTGGTAATATGCCATAATCATGATAATATTAAACAAAATAAGTTCCAAGATATTACCAGGTCAATCAAGTCATGTTTCTTCTATGCATCTTCCTAATATTTCATGGTTAAATTGAATAATAATATATCATATAAATTCGGGAACATACCGATTGAAATTCTGACTGAACATGCTAAACAAAGGTCTTCCCATTTCGATCGCTAAAATGGCTCATCATTCATATTTTTGAATCAATAAAACGTCTGAATGTTCTAGACTGAGAGCAAATGGGAAAGGTTGGGTTATGGTGGAAGAGGATACTGCTGTCCGTCGGACCCCCACCCCAAAATATGGTAACGATGTTATGAGATGTAAACAATAGGCCTAATTAATTAAATAGTGCATAGTTGCACCTTTGATATCCTTGTACTTTTTTGCCTTTCACCCAATGAAAGAAGTCTGCTTCAATCAACGTAGGTGACAAGGTAATTTATCATGTTTATAGGGATAGCTAATAAATAATAGGCCTAATACTACTATAGTACTAATTGTTAATATTTAATGGCAGTGTTTTGACCGTTATATCATTGTTATCTTCAGTAGATGGAAAACTCATTTTAAAGAGATCCAACCAAAATGCTTAAGGCAAATGGTATTTTCTCGGTGGACTTTACCTTATACCAGGCTGAATTGCCGCCGATGAGTCTGAAATTTGAAAACGGTGAGGGGCGGTGCTCGAGACGTGTCGTCCTCAAAAACCCACCGCCAAATTGGGGGGGGGGAGGCCTCGATCCCTCCAACCCACTATGTCCTGCACTGTATTTAAAAAAAAAACACTGACTCAAAGTGGTGGGGGCCCTCGCCCCCTTCAACCCAGTGTACTTACAGAAAATAAAAGGGGCAGGGGGACACTCTAGGCCTACTGTTTAATAGGCCTACCTGTTCATATGTTCATAGTCATTTTACAAACCGTTAACCTTATTATCCTGTTTCATTAAACATTGAGTAATAAGTGTTAGGCCTATACCTAAACCTAATTCCTTTTTTCAGTTGCGCTGGCATATCGAGAGTCAAGTTCAGTGCAATTTTTGGCTTTTTACTTTGATAAAATCGGAATTCGTGACGCGACTTTGTTCAGAAGCCTACCTGATTCCGTCCCTGAAGTAGAAGAAGAACAACAAATTTATCAGACAGCTGCGACCAAACGACGTCGTCATAATTAAATCTTCATCACCAGACTCGCTTTCTCTCTTATTTTTCCAATTTTCTCACCTTTACTAAGTTTATACTAAATCTACAGGAGGGCTGATTTTTACACCCAGAACTCACTAACTGCGTCACGGTGCATTTGAAAATGATCACATTGATGAAGACTTGCAAACTGCACTGTGCCTAGCCTATAATGATAAACTCTGATAGCCGCAAATCTTGCGCACAGAAATTAATACACGAGCGTGTAATCTTTGTCAACCGGTTTAACGCGCACGCGTCACCATTTAATTTGCCAACTCAAAACATTCCACGCGCGCACGCGCTCGTTAGCAATTAACGCACGCGTTTTCATGCGTTACGCTTCCCGGAAATTGTAGGCGCACTTCGAATGCGCATGATGAAAAGGTATGGCTTCTTTTTTGTGACTCGGCATCATGACAAAGGTGGGTTTTTAACACACGTTTGAGGTTATTTTGATACCAAGAAAATAATGGTTTGTAATCAAACTTTGCACGAAGTTGGGGATTCATATGCTTCTCATAATATATAAAGAACGGGATTTTAAATTGGTGTATTTTCCCGTAAACCATGATCAAACGGCGGTATTGTCACATTTTCACCTTCATCGGTTGATTTCTTTATGTTCATTTTTGAGTAAAATGTGCAATTTTATGGAAACAATAAGTCGATAAATACTGCATCTGATTAAACGTAAGTAGGCTTAATGGAAAGTGCATGATCATCGCTAGGAATCGTTTTTTTTGTTTAATTATTATTTGCCTAGTTCTAATTTTAGGGGTCTTTTTGTGGAAATGGACGTGTTTTTTAATTCAGAATGTTGACTTTTATGCCTTATTTGGTCAATAATTCAGAAAGTATGTCCAAAATCAAAAAAAAAAAAAAACGATTCCTAGATAATTTTGTTCAGATTACAATACATCTAGAACGATAACTTTTGACAAAATATATTTTGAGTTATCTTTTCCAAACCTAAAATGGGTCAAAAAACGTGTTTTTTAACAATTTTCTCCAAAATGGTCAATTTCATGATCATGGTTGGATTCATTGAACCCTTTTCTGCAAAAAAATGTATACTTTTATATAGATTAAATGAATAATGAAGAAGTTACGGCAGTTTTACGGAGGCTGTACCTGAAGGTGCACAGCCCCCTTAAGTAAGGATCACAACTTTTTAGTCCCCTTGTGGGACCAAATTCATTTTCTGACCCCCACCCCTCATATTTTTCAATCTCCCACCAAAGTATTTGTGAACACTTACCATTTTTTAGTTAACTCAGGGTGATTGTATCAATTAATGACAGTGCTGCCGACTTGTAAATGTTTAACATGTTGTGAAGTGTTTTGATTGTGCTTTGCTGTGTTGCGTAACATGCATTTTTTTCTTCCAATCCTCATCCTTCCCCTTTGTTGCAGACAAAAGCAAGAAATCTACTAAGTGTGTGTGCCTTTAATAGGTAGGCATTGTTTAAGTGCTCACTTTTCCTTGTATCTAATCAATCTTTGTCAGAACGGCTTTGTTGCGCAAGTGTATGTCAGTATTTGTATGATATGGGATGTGTTAACTTGACTAAGGCCTAGGCGACGGGAAAACACCCTGTTCAAAGGGCCTGAACGACCCATTTTTTTTACAAAATAGTTCTGAAACAAACATATTAAAAAAAAGGATTTTTCTTTTTTTTCCCTTTTTTTTAAATGTCAAATTTCATTTATTTTTTTAATTCACCAACATTTTCACAATTTTTTTTTTAAAAAACGACCAAAAACCAAAAATGAGAGGTCCATTTGTCCGTTGAACAGGATTTGTTTTTTTGTCGCCTTGACAAGAGTTTAATGTAACACAGCTGATCCCAGAAAGTGTAGTAAACTTGTTAATACTTGATGTATGTAGGCGTATCTACACCAACGATAACATATAATACTAAACACTGAATAACAATAACAGACAGCCCTTTACAGTGAAAGGTTATATAGGCTTACAGATATCTAGTAATGATGAACTATGCCAATATAACCAATTTCATTTGATTTTTGCTGTAATTAATAATTTAACAGCCAGAATTGCATGATTTGTCATTGATTTTTATCTGAAATTGGTTTACAATTCGCTGGCATAGTGCATATTACTAAATTGTTACGATACGAACCACTGATCACATGGAACATAACACAAAGCCTGTGGCAGTATCTTAATTCGGAACAGATGTATGGGCCCAGGCTTGAACCAGTAACCATGATTAAGGGGGCAGTTATCCCCATAAATGAGAGAAAGAAAGCAAGAGTGCATTTGTGATCGGATCAGGCAAATCAGCGTGAAGTTGCTTAATCAATGTTATGTTTGCTACCTGATTGCATTGATCATTAACAGTAATATTTAGAGAATTAGAACCCCAATACAATTGGACAATGCACTCCATAGATATGAATCAATAAGTATTTGCAACATTTCAAAATTTCAAAAATTTCAAAACAATACAATGATGTTTAATGAACATTTCAAAATTCTTAACTTTTGACTAAGATATGCGGTAATCATAAGTATTTGCAACATTTCAAAATTCTTGACGTTTGACTGATAATTTGGCTTTGATTACATCACATTTTATATTTGAGACCTAATTTGTGTCTGGCCTTGAGCCCTAAATTCTGATTAGTTTTACCTATAATAGCGTGCGTATAAATCAGGGATATTGACTCACTTTGCAGCTATTCTATATATCTACTGTTACTATGCATGACCCCCTATATTCCTAGGCTGTAATACCTCATTTGTAACACTGTCACTGGATGTTTTAATGAAACAAAAAGTTGTGTGTTTTTTTCCACATGATTCCCTCCATTAAGAAACATCATGTGTCAAAAGATTTGTGACTAATCAAGTGACCACGTGTGCAGATCTGTAGTAGCAAGCAAAACTTTTGACTAATTATAGCGCTAATGGATCTTTACTTGGAATTTGATCAGATTTTTACTGTTGTAGTTCCCTTTTGCATATGGGAAGAGAGATAGTGCCTAAGGGTTCCTTTTTTGTGGTTTTTTTTAAAAATCTTTCTGACCAACTTATTTGTTGTAAAGTTCCATTATGAAATCGTTCAAGATTTGTGAAACGGGGACTTAAGTGCTACAAATTCCCATGTTGATTTTTGATGTAAATTGCCCTCCCCTCCCCTCCCCCGGAGAGAGTGCAAAGACATGGAGACCCTGATACCTTGTACATCTCCCTGAAAAGGATGGACCGGTAGATACAACAGTGGCTTTTTGGGTGCTCTTAAGAAATGTCCCTCATAGTAGCACATCACAAGGTCAAGACTTCCTCCCTTGCCATGGCTCGCACTGAAGGCGTAGCAACTCCCTTCATACTAGGCGTAAAAGTGATCGAAAAATAACACAACGATGATTGATCACATGAAAGTCATGTTTGACAACATTCTTGCCCTCAACAGTCATATATAGGTTAGAAAGGGTGTTATCCCTTAAAGATTATGAGGTACCAGTTCTATTCAGGGGTTTCCCCAAATCAAGGTGAGATAATATCCGGCCATTGCTGTCAACTGAATCGTGTCAAAAAGCGTGAGCCAGTCTGAAGGCTACATCCAGTGACATCTCTGATGGCAAATAACAAGTTAATAGTCTAATTCATTAGGCATGACAGGTGTATTTGGAATTGGGCCAACAGTGTACTAGTATGTTAACACTTTCCACGTGGCAGACTTCTCTGCAGACGACATTCCAAAATTTCACAAAATGTTTCAAAAATGTCAAAATTGTTAAATTTCATTACCATATTTTGATATACCATGTGAAATGCATTAACATAAGTTCAAACGTGCCTAGTATTGGTTCAGTAAATCTTGAGATAGACTTTGAAAGTTGGGAAAGGTTTCTGAAAAATCTGTTTTGTATAATAGTAAACCAATAGCCGCGTGGAAAGTGTTAATACCTTGTCAGTCATTGGCATAAAGGTTCTCTAATCACCAGTCATGTGTATAGAATTGGTTAAACAGGACAAATCATGTTGGAATGAATTTGGTGTTAGGCTTAAACCGGTAATATATAAAAACGCTGAGTTGTCAACTTGCACCAAGATTTTGCTGATAAATCATGTGTTACTAAGGACTATTTTTAAGCCAACATCCTTGTGGTATCTATAGGTAAATTGGAATGTTAGATGATTTAAGCGTTACCACAAGGTGTCTAAAAAACAAGCTGATAGATATCTGGAATTTTTCAGTTTGTCCTGGGAGTTTTGTTATCTTCAGTTTTATTTATGAACCAAAATAAAATGAAATTCAATATCCGAAAGAGTTCATGTTTGATTCAAGTATTAAGGGTGGTGCAAACCCTGATGATATCAAATTTATCAAGCGCTGTAGTTTTTGAAGTATTGATGTGATGTATATAAATGTATACATTTTTGGAAAGGAAATGAAAAGGAATTTTGACCAGAAAAGGTATAAAATTGCATTTTTGGCACTTTTTGGTCTAAAAGTAAAAACTAAACATTTTTATGGAGAGAAAAAAGATCATAGAGAAGTGTCTTTAGATGATTTTGGTGCAATTGCAGCTTTTTATACCCAAAACTGATTTGCTAACGTTGTGATTCTTTTGGTCAAAATGGTTACAAATCAGCATTGTTAGTAAGATATGATACCAGAAATGGATTCTATGACTCATTTCCTTTACAAAAATGTAGACTTTTATATACATCACATTAATAGTTCAAAAGTTACAGCGCTTGATAAATTTCATATTATTAGGGTTAACACCCACCCCCTTATTAAATCTAACCTTTCCCCAGAATAGGCCAGTGCACATTATTAACATTGACACCATGTGCTTGTGACTAGATTTGAACCAGCAACCTTCGTAACACTCTTACCATTGAGCTACAGATGCAACCAACAGAGGAGTGCAAGGTTATATAATCTATAGGTTTTAAGTTCAACGTTATCCTCCCTTTCTAGTGGAAGTCATCAAGACGATTGCCTCTAGTAGCTCAATAGTAAGAGCTTCATGGATCTAAATGCGAAGATTGCAATTTTGAAATTTAAGAGAGAATGTGTGGTTTAGTTGATAGCATGCAGGACTCATAATACAAAGGTTGTGAGTTCTAGCCCCGCTACGGCCAACATGTTTGTATCCTTGGGCAAGGTTCTTAGTCTCAATTGCCTCGTGGTTCGGAAATCACGTAGAAATAGTGGTCCTGTGCTTTGGAAGAGCAATACCCGAGCACTTTAAAGGTTACAGACTCTTTCGTAAAAAGTAGGGGATCATCCCGGTCTGTATCTGTTCACACACCTAACGGACCTCAATGGAAATAAGCTTCAATTGAGGCTTTCTTGGGCTATCCAGGGTCATATAAGGCCCAAATAAATAATACAACATCAACAAATCCAGTCAGAAGCATGTGCACTGACATACTCTGGCGGAAAGAAAAAAAATAACTGAATCATTCTAGTCGCCCAGAAAACAAAAAATGAAAATGAATCTCATCAGAATTCTTGTTTCTTTGTAATTGTTACGAATCAGATTACATTCTCCAGTCCACCTCTTTTTATTTAGCTTAGGCCAAAAACAAAATTGTTATTAAGTGTTTATAACATATATGTACTCTTAGAGTGATTTCAACTTCTTGTTGGCTGAACTTCCGCTGGTAAAAGAAAAAAGAAGAAGAAAAAAAGAAGAAAAAAAATCCACCCGCCCGCCCTCCTCTCTGAAATCTGTGGAGGACAACATTACCTCTTTTTTTACCTTAGTAAGGTCACACAAAAAGCCCCTGATCTACAGGCCCGACCTACCCATTCAATTTTGTATGAACATTTCGAGAACTGCTGACAATTCACCAAAGTCTCCTGAAATGTTTGGGGAAAAAACCTAAGAAAAAAAACACCCAACCGACTGACCCTACCTGAGAGGTCCGGTTTTCCATAGAACAGTGTGGCCATGTAAAATGTGAAATTTTTGCATAATGAGAGAAATTTTGCATAATGAGAGTATCATTCTATAGATTTAGTATAATTCCTTCTGCCAAATATTGTTGAGGAATGACATCTTTTTGATCTTTTGTTGTTTGATGTTTGGGATACCGTAATGGAATTTAAAATAGGTAATTCCTTTTTCTTTTCATTTTACTGTTTCTTCATATATGCATCTACTTTTAAAAGGTAGATGTTCCGATTTTCAACTTGAAGTTTTCTATTCTACATGAAAGGTCATCCTTAAAAAAGTTGTGTTCCAAAGTTTGAGTTGCATAGCTCTAATGGTTCTTATTTTAGACGCACAAGATGCTGTGAACTGTACCCATTGAGTAGTACACAAACTATATCGGTGGTTACCACCATTCGCGGTAATTCAACGTTATTTCATCAATTTCTCCGGAATTATACCGATTTAGGCCGTCAAATTTCAGTATGATGATGAGAAAAATACGAGCTTTCATATGATATGAAAATCTCCGTATGTTTGAAATAATTCTGTGTTACGAAAATGTGATCGGGTCATCTACCTTTAATGGCTCGCAGTAATCAAAAATTGTGAACTGTTTAAGTGGCAGTTTTTGCATGAGTTTTTCAGAAGCATGTGCACTGATTAGTATTTACACTTTGCCAATTTTAAAACCATTTTTGTTGTTGAAATGTGCAATTTACAAATGTATAGATATATATAATACAAAGAAATAAGCATACTAGCACATTTACATTTTCTCGCGGTAGCTGCATGAAGCGTGATAAGTGTGAAAAGTAATGTAATGTGAAAAATGGGAGTGTGTGAAAAAGTAGCCACATGAAAAATGATGACTTTTTCAGTGCTTTTAAAATGTGCTCCTCCCCTCTGATTAACCTCTCGACTTATTTTCAATAGAAATGGCCTTATCATTTCCTATATATATATATAACTCTTATAGTGTGATTAATGACCAATTGAAACATGTTATTAATGGCCGCGATTTGTTGCCATGGTAATTAAGTCCTGTAATCTATATACAAACTGATAACTGCTAGTCTATTGTGTAATCAAATCTATGAAAATTATCAGCTATTCCGAAACTTGCGGGGCAATACGCTGGGGTATTACCTGTAAGTGAGGTAACATGTCTGCAGACACCTTTTTTTTATAAATAGGATCATCAGGTAACCTTTAAAAAAAAGCAAATTCATCATGATTAAACAAAAATGACCTAGTAGTCAGAACAAAACTAAATGCTATTTTACTAAATATGTCAAATAATTTGATTTTATTATTGTTTAACAAAATTCCTATGGTGATTACCCAAAGATCGTTTTATGCAATAGTAAATCTTTTTTATTTTTTACTTAAAAAAATTAATTGAAAAAGCCAACCTGGCAATTGATCAATACTTTGTGAGAAAGATTAGAGCAATATGTTATGTTCGTGTGTGTACTGCATCAATGGAAACTTACGCTTCAGGGTGATTTAAAAGTTTTGGTGCTACAGGGTGTTTCAAAAAAGTGTACCCATTTTTATCCCCCTGGTTTGTAAAACCAGAAGGGGATTTTGTCATCATGTCGGTGTGCGTGCGTATGTATGTATGTAGGGGTGTGTGTATGTGTGTGCCTTTTGGTTAGCCTTTTTTTCCAAATGCTGTATCTGTTGAAAGGATGGACGGATTGACTTCAAACCTTCAGTGATAGGTAGGCCATGGTCAAACACTGTAGCTGCTTGTTTGGGGGTCTTATTTGCAAAGGTCATCTGAGGTCAAAGGTCATCTAGAGGTCAAATCGTAAAAGTTGCCCGAATGCTGTATCTGTTGAAAGGATGGACGGATTGACTTCAAACCTTCAGTGATAGGTAGGCCATGGTCAAACACTGTAGCTGCTTGTTTGGGGGTCTAATTTGCAACGGTCATCTGAGGTCAAAGGTCATCTAGAGGTCAAATCGTAAAAGTTGCCCGATTGACGTCAAACTTAGAGAAAAGAAACATGAACACCGGGTGAACATGTCTAAAATAAATTAGAGGTCATCCAAGGTCATCTGAGGTCAACGGTCATCCAGAGGTCAAATCGTAAAAGTTGCCCAATTGACGTCAAACTTGGAGACAAGAAACATGAACACCAGGTGAACATGTCTAAAATAAATTAGAGGTCATCTGAGGTCAAAGGTCATCCAGAGGTCAAATCGTAAAAGTTGCCCGATTGATGTCAAACTTGGAGACAAGAAACATGAACACCGGGTGAACATGTCTAAAATAAATTAGAGGTCATCTGAGGTCAAAGGTCATCCAGAGGTCAAATCTTAAAAGTTGCCCGATCGACGTCAAACTTAAAGACAAGAAACATGAACACTGGGTGAACATGTCTAAAATAAATTAGAGGTCATCCAAGGTCATCTGAGGTCAAAGGTCATCCAGAGGTCAAATCGTAAAAGTTGCCTGATTGACGTCAAACTTGGAGACAAGAAACATGAACACCGGGTGAACATGTCTAAAATAAATTAGAGGTCATCTGAGGTCAAAGGTCATCCAGAGGTCAAATCGTAAAAGTTGCCCGATTGACGTCAAACTTGGAGACAAGAAACACGAACACCGGGTGAACATGTCTAAAATAAATTAGAGGTCATCTGAGGTCAAAGGTCATCCAGAGGTCAAATCGTAAAAGTTGCCCGATCGACGTCAAACTTGGAGACAAGAAACATGAACACCGGGGGAACATGTCTAAAATAAATTAGAGGTCATCCGAGGTCAACGGTCATTAGAGGTCAACCAAGGTCAAAGGTCAACAAGGGGTTAATTTGTGCAATGAACACCGTGGGAACATGTAAAAAAATAATTAGGGGTCATCTGAGGTCAAAGGTCATCCAGAGGTCAAATCGTTAAAGTTGACCGATTGACCTCAAACTTGGAGAAAAGAAACATGAACACCGGGGGAACATGACCCATATATGACCGTTGACCTCATTTAGTTGATCTCCCAGCCAGGGGGATTCGCAAGTCGTGACTTGCAGTATTTTTTTAATTCATCTTCACCTACTTGCTAATTTGAATTAGCAGATGGGTGCTTACTAGATCAGTAATTGCCGATCCATAATTTAACAGATCGGCCGATCCTCAAAAAGGACATGTTGTCGGCAAACACAGTTTTGAGATAGAGGCCAATATATTTGATGAAATATAAAGAAAATAATAGAAAAAAATATGCTTCTTAAAATCATATCTTGTGATAACAAAGTCTGATTAACTTCAACATGGTATCATTTTGAAGCTTAGCATTTGCTCTTTCAAGTCATACCAATAACTCAGAATTGACTTGGGCGCCCAACATGTCCATTTTGATGTGACGGGTCACATATTATGTTCTGAATCACAATGATTTATGATGACGTTTCTAGAAAGTAAATCGTAAAATTCCTAAATAATAAGTTTAGCCACATGGTAATTACGGTAACATTTCTATAAAGTAAATTGTAGATTTCTAAATAATAAGTTAAAACACATGATTTACGATAACGTTTCTAGAATGTAAATAATGAATGAATGAATGAATGAATGAATGAATGAAAGTAAATAAATAACTGAAGGCATTTTTGCCGATCCAGATCCAATCTGGCCAATATCGGGCTGACCCAGAGCTCTTGGTCTAAATCGGCCCATCACTAGCTTAAAACTTAAATCTTATCAATCTTCTTTGCATTACACGAAAGCTGTGGATAATATAGCATATAGTAGTGAAAAAATCTTAGGACTGGCTAAGTTTGTTTGATTCCATATGATACTTTAAGGGTATGAAGGGTTCACTTGCCAAACAAAAATGCCACCAGTCAAAATAAACTATGCTGCTTTCGAATTTGCAATGGAGCATGAATTAATAGTGTAATTATGATCTTGATGGTTGGCCAACATTACTTGAACATTGATAGAACTGGAATCGGTCACTCGCGGTAATATAATACTTTCACATGAGCAGCGAAGCCGCGACTCGCGAGCGACTTCGTCGCGAGAGACCTGGGTAATCCACCAAACCCGGCCATGCAAAAACCTGGCGCAGTCCCCAGGTGCCGTCCAGATCATTTTGACACTATTATTACATGGGCCCAACCATATACTGTTCCGCGCACCTCGTATATACTGTTCCGCGCACCTCGTAAACCAAAGGAGCAATTCTAACGGTTGGTGATAGGGCGGCACCCTTAGATGTCATACAAGTTGATGGACACCAACGCGTGCTATCAGCATGGGGTGTTCCTTGCTGGTAAACTTTGTGCACAAATATTCGCCGTACTACTATTCTAAGTACTATAGAAGTGTTGAACTAATTTAACTGTGAATATTTATTTACCAGAAAATTTTAAATAAGAGGAAACTATTTTATAAACATCAGAACAGTATTAAAATCAATTAAACGAAGAGTATTTGTTTCGTTGTTCAACTTTTCTTTGCACGGAGGCTCCCGTAGGAGTCATAAAACATACAGTGGATTATCAAGGTCCCTCATAGCTTCGCCGTTCGAAATCAGTGTACTAAGGCCGTGAGTGATCGATTCCAGTTCTAGGTATTGTCTGCTGAAATAAAATAGACAGCAACTTATTATTAGCATTTCAATGAATTTGGGGCACACTTTCTTTAAAGGCAAGGGCAAATGTCCACTTTGGCAGGGTGAACTAGCTTACACCTGTTCAATTGGTGACAGATGAAATATGAGTTAAGATGAAGAAATTTCAACCTTGAGATATTCCCAAAGGTTCGGGCTGGTCAGAGTGGACCTAAGGGTTTAAACCATCATGTATCAATGCCTTAACTCCCTGAGAACTACCGGCCGATTGGTTAAAAAGATGGATACATCATTTATTGCACCAATGAGAGACATTGTTAGAATAATTGTATCCCTGATAAAGATGGGAGTGAAACATCTTACAAGCTGCATTTGAATTGGCTATTCATATGAGTACATCTTGTAATAAACCAATCAGAACCACTGTAAGATAGACAGGTAGACCCCAGGGGGTTAAAGCTCTACCGGCTTTTAACAATCGCAACCATTATACACTTTGATTTCTTAAGTACATTGAGATATAAAAGTGACACGGAATTTACAGGGGATAAAAGGGTTTCCTATGCATCACTACACCTGGAACTCTATAATATGAAAGTTATATCTGCGATGATATTATATGGACATAATGGTATGGATGTACCTTGACCTTCTGAAAACTATCTGTGCCTTCAATGGGTTCAATGCCCTAGTGACTTGTATAACAAAATAGCCACTACACTCAATTATAACTATTTCCCACCACTCCAGTTTCATGTAACTTTTTTTTTTCTGTCTAAAATTTGTCAAAAGCTAATTTTTATTTTGTTTGCTGGTGCAATTGTGTATATAGTTTGATCAGTTCTAAATTGGCAAACACAACACGAATGAATTTAGAAGGACGCAGACGCGAAGTGCACTGTGTATCATATGCGTGACCCGTGCGTGTATCCAAAACAGTGTGCGTGTGTTCATAATCGCGTGCACACACTTGGATTACTTTATACGCGGAGACATAAAAACAAATATTTCTCGCCAATTATGAACTGATCAAACTGTAGTTGTTTTTTGTTTTGTTTTATTTTTATCTTTCGCTGTTATTAACATTGATTTGTGTTGTTTTATTATCACCCACAGACCAAACACTGGGAAGAGTGATGACCTCAGCTTATGGATGCAGCCGAGTGATGATTGAGAGAACCATTGGCGACTGGAAGACAAAAAATCACCAAACTGTTTGAGGGGTTTATATAGACAGATCCCGTGGGTATCTGTTGTAGACATGCATTGGTGCAGGATTTGCACCCATATCACCCTGTAGTTTGATCAGCTCCAAATTGGGGAAGCCTCATTACAGCTGCGAATGAATATATAAGGCAACAAGCGCACTGTGCATCATATGCGTGACGCGTGTGTGCCGCTAAAGCCATGTGCGTGTGGCATATTCTTATATAGTGGGTGTGGTTTGAGATGTCAGCAGGCAATTTGATTGGTTTTTGGCCGATTTTCAGCCGACACGCCCATGCATTATGAGACAATGGTGCATACTTTGGGGCGGGGTTTAATTCATTCGAAAAATAATACCTTCAGCGCGTATGATCAACGCGTCATCGCGTTAGCGTGCCCTACACAAAGTCGCCGCCGTATGCGTTGTGGGTAACGCAGCGATGACAGATGCGTGTGTGCTAAAGAACGCGATTAATTTGAAGCAGGATGTTGGAAAACAGCTCGCTGGTTTCGCCGATTTTATAAAGGGGGACATTTGTTGTTATTTGTTTAAAATAAATCTAACAAACTGTGTTATTTTATGATAAAAGATCAAAATAACCAATAAACTAAATAAGAATGAGAATAAAACATAGTTCTTAGCTGTTTTGCTATAGACGATGGTCTTATAATGTATAGGCTGTACCATATTTGTGTCGTCGTGTATGGCCGCCTGCGGCGACCATACACGACTCCAAATATGGTACAGCCTATACATTATAAGACCATCGTCTATAGCAAAACAGCTAAGAACTATGTTTTATTCTCTAAATCGTGCGCGTACGCTTCGATTACTTTTTTGTGTGGAGAGATAAAAACCGAATATTTCTCGCCAATTTGGAACTGATCAAACTGTAGATGGGTGCTCTATAGCATAGTTAATTGAGGGTATTGCAGCAGGCTTGAAATCTAATCCTGCAGAGCCAGCTGTTGTAACTTGTTCGCAGGGCTGTTTTGGATATTATAATAAAAGAAAACATATCGCCATGGATGTATGGGTCCAAATAAGACTGGTAGCTGGTGATACGTGTTTCAATTTCCCACATATCTCCTCTTATATTGTTATCATTCAAAGTTACCCACCTGTGAATACATTCGAACAAAGTGAATGCGTATTTAATGTTTAGTGCAGGGCGGTAGATTCAAACAGGTATTGGATATTGTGGGAATTGTTTAGACCCCTCAACCAAGGTTATTAATACTGTTACATTACTACACTTTTAATACATATTGTGATAGTCAGCTTGTAACCTATCATTGAGAATAATATTTGACATACTTGAATATGTATAGTACATTCTTCAATATATTTAGAATACAAAATCTATTGCAGAACTAGTCTGTTCCCACCTTGATGGACAATAGACTCAAATAGATCTTGTGTACAAAATGAGGCAGAAGGCAGCTATTGTTGGTAGTGTAAATCATATGTAAAACAGCTGCTGCCCTGTGCATAATTCTTATATAAGAGAGACCTATTAGAAAGATGTTGCATCTAGCTTAGATCTACAGTTCTAAACCATTGATATATTGAAATTATTTGCCAAATTGATAATAATGTGCCTTATTCCAATTTGGGGAACATAAACTCTAAATTACCAGATTTGTTGTTGTTGCTCTACGTGAGGAGTCTCTAAGTGTTTTTTTTAATAAATGTGACATGATCAAGCGATTTTACACATCAGCAGTTTTGAATTCAAATTTGTGAGCCTCCATACTGGTAGAGTAACCATGAATTATTGTCCATTTATATATATATATATATATATATATATGTGTGTATATTATGTACAGTATAGCAATAATTTATTTCAAAGTCTCACCATACAAACCAAAAGTGCTCTTATAAGATATTCATATAATGATGTATCGATTAAGTTACAAAATAACCATATATGACCCGTCCGATCAAAACATACCTCTTGAGGTCTGACATCCTATGTCCGATTTAAACATAGTCAAAACATGCAAAAATCAAGCTTTATAAATTGTAACCTCATGATTGAAATTAAGCCTTAAAAACCCAGGAAATATGATGAATAGAAGCTTAGCATTTCCTTTTAATTTCGTAATTAAATTTGTTCAAGACATTTCACTTCATATCTAGAAACTAGACAAACGGGCAAGAGGAGGTATGATTTGATGTGATGGGTCACATATTGTCAAGTTTCTGTCGTGTTTGTTTGGGTGGTGTGTTTCTTCTCATTTTATTGATTGTGTATGTGCTATAAGTTGTCAAAGATAATCTATCCAATACTTCACACATAGCATACTGTCGTACCGTTATTACATTATAGTCGGTTCACCGTAAGATGGAACATCACTTCAAAATAATACGATGCAAAATGAATGGCCAGTTACAAAGATTATGCTTTGTATCATGGCAAATAAACTATAGAACTTGTAGTATGTTCAGTGTAACATGGAAAGGATTAGGATGACCTTTCAAATTGCAAAATAAATATATATCATAAAAGGTCATGTTCCATCGTATGTTGGATGAACTATAGAATCTTGTTATTACTCTTAAAGACAAAAGTGACCAAAGCAGGATTGCAATTTGTGGACAAATTGAGTGATATACAGGCAAGTAAAAAAAAGTGTACTCAAAAGTAAAATAAAAATTTCAAATATTTCTTATCCAAATTCAAATTTGAATCAATAGCCGCATTTGTTCACTATAAGCAAAAAGAATCACCTTTCATGGTACTGTTATCCAGTAATGACCATTTTGGTAAAGTTAATGCATTTTGAAACCGAACAAAATAAAGAGTATTGTACTCAATGACGCATGATATTTATCATTCAGTGGCTACATGTATGAGACACAATAGCTAATAAGTAAGACCAAACAAACTTGCTCAGATGTTATTTTCAAAATAATGACAAAACAATGTCAGTATTTTGTGTATTCAGCAGAGCAAAAATAAAATCAGACTTTGTGATGATCGGATTAGTGTGTCCGCCATTATTCAATAGTGAAATTCAAAAGAGCTTGTTAGAGAAATATCACAAATCTTGTTCGGTTTATAAAATGTTCACTTTTATCTAAATCGGCATAAAACATGTTTCCCTCAACCAATATCAACTAAAAAATCTTTTGAAAGCTTATTATGAGACGGCCTCTCTGCCAGAATAAATGATTTTAGAAAATTTTGCACAAATTTATTGGAATAAAATCCCAAAGTTGAATACCCTTTTTTTTGTACTCGCCCTGTAAGTGCAAGAAATTCATAACTAGCAAAATTTCACGTGCAAATGAATACCGACCTAAAATTTTAAACAAAACATAAAATCCCCGACCGACAAAACAGAAAATTTTTTACAGATTTTTCACATACTTTTTCAAGGGAAAATAAGGGGAAAAAGGGAGGGAAACTGCTTGACAGACCTGACCTGAAAGGTCCATTTACCTATAGAACAGGTTTTATTTGTTTTTTTGGCCAAAATACTTGAGTAATAAACCCTGATGGAAAAGGGGGAAATTAATGTTGAGAAACAATTTTGTATTCTTAAAAAGTGAATAAGTACATAAATGTATGTAGTGTATAGTATATTTATTTTTTCTATTGTTTGCTGTATATATAGATACTGTTCAAAATGAAATGTTGCTATTTCTTTGTATATCTTGCTCTCATGTGTGTGACATTCATTTTTCTTGTTCAATTTGAGTCTCTTTCCAACTATCCTGATTATCTAGGGATTACTTTGTTTCGGTGTATGAATATCACCAATCTGTAATGGTGTTCAGGCCATCTGCTTTCGTTTACTTCACAATGGTCCATATAAATCAAAACGATCAAAGGTAGATGTTCCGATTGCTGGCCCGATTTTCAACTTGATGTTTTCTATTTTACATGAAAGGTCATCCTTAAAATTGTCGCATTCCAAAGTTTGAGTTGCATAACTCCAACGGTTCTATTTTAGAAGGACATGGTCACAAAATATTTGAGTAGTACACAAACTGGTTGGTGGTTAACCACCTTTGGCAGTTATTCACCACATTTTAGCCTATCATTTCTAAATGGAACAATTCTGGCCCCTAAGATTTTACAGACATAATGAGAAAAATATGGGGATTCTTCTGATATCAAAATATCTTGAAAAAAAATCATAACCCCCAAAAAGTAATTGGAACATACACCTTTAACTAAGCAAATGGTATAGCAAAAGCAAAAGGTTGACTAGTAAACATATCTGCTCTTGTATGCCATGCATGTATGATCTTTCAAACAAAATTAAATGCTTAAAGGGGCATTGAGAGATGTGGTGGAGGCAGCTCCCTCAATTACAAAAATATATGATAAAAACTGGGATTTGTATATTTTTACAATATGTATGAACTTACACCTATCATTAAGAAAAATCAGCCCTCTTTGTACAACAAAACATCGATTCAAAAATGCTGATCTCCGCTAGATCAGCATTTTACGTCCGACAGTATCCCCCTGCAGTACGCGTGATACATAACGCGAACCATATTTGCATAGAGGGCGTTTTTCAATAAATAGCGATGGTTTTTGTTTTAATCCAAGTTTTGCTGTGTTTTTGTTAGTAGAAACAGCAATAATGGCAATTTTTATCTTGAATTCTGAAGTAAATTTTTAAAAATTTAAAATTGTCAACATCACTTAATGTGCCTTTAAGATTTATAGTAATACTGTATAGTCACTGTCCATAATGCCGTTGTTGTAACCGGGCTGCTTCAAAATGCATGATATGCGCGACTATGCACAAACTACATGCATGCACATGGTGATTCACGTTTGACCAATACAAGGACGCACAGTTATTTTGGAAGGAGCATTGAGGCAGTTATTTTGGAAGGGGTATTGAGAGATTGCCGAGAAAAATGAAATTTCAGAAAAAATGAATTGTTTCAATAGATAAGGTACCTACGAACCCCGAAGTGTAATGATTTTTAAGAAAACGGTTGAATGATGGCGCTAGATAGAAATTTGATTGAAGCAATTTATGTGGAGAGTGTTGCTGATGATTTTAATGTGATCTACATCGAAATTACCAAATCATGACATTTTACATGATAGATGGTGAATTAAGGTTAACAGTTTCAGATGGTAGTTAGTAGGGGAGATGCGGGAGAGTTGAGCCACCGGGAGAGTTGAACCACCCCCTATAACTCGAAAAGTAGTAACTTACTAAAATTTATATTGGCATATATTGTTATATAGCATCAATACGACATTCTTAGTGTTAAACTCTACTGTCATGTGTGCTTAGTATCAAAGATACCTAAACAAATCATTTTTTTCACTTTTGAGTGAAAAATAGAAAAGTAAATGTTTTGTCTTTTTTCCCATAGCAAGACTTAGCATATAATAGCGGTAATTTATTTATTGAAGGGGGTATATATGACCATTATTTTAGAGAACTATTGTAAACTACCAAAAGTTCTACACCAGACAGGATTGGGTTACTTACAAAATGGTCACCATGAGGAGAGTTGAGCCATTGGTCATGGGGAGAGTTGAGCATAGGGAAAACATGTAGTAACATTTTGATTTTTGGACTAAAGGTGAAAAATGTATAATAAATGAGAGAAAATGTTATTTTGTGCCATGATAATAACAATTGAGCACCATATTTACTTTAAGGATTAATAAATCAAAAGTTGAAAAAATATGATTTTGTTTTTTCACCAGCCATTGACTTATCATGGTGGCTCAACTCTCCTGTAATGGTGGCTCAACTCTCCCATACTGTAGGGAGAGTTGAGCCACTTTACCAATTTTTTTCAAACCTTTTGTATAAATAAGCCTTAACTGCTATCCCAACTGTTATTGTTTCACAATGAAAACAACACTCTAAAGTTTTACTTACACTAATTTTTTACAGGTTTGTACTTTTCTTCCGCATATGGTGACACAAAATATAAAATATGGCTCAACTCTCCCGCATCTCCCCTACATGCTTAAGTATTACCTAGGTGCAAACAAAACTGATTTCCAGACAAGTTAAGGGCGCACTCCCAAACGTTTCTCTCAGTGCTCCTTATTAAGGCCAGCAAAATATGTTACTAGTTTTTATTTATTCTGCCCTTTGTCAATGCTGTGTGAAGTAAACCAAGCAGAAACAATACAAGTACTATTCACAGGGGATATTAAGGGGGACTCAAGGAAGTTTTTGATTTGATATTTTGAATTTTGTGAGTGCTTTAATTATTCAACTATTAATCAAATGCAAAAAGTATCCATTTTGGAAAGGAAATGGATCAGAGAAACCAAATTTGGCATCATTTTTGACCCAAAATGTTAATATTTTGAGAAAATCACATAATTCACTTTTTTGACCCAATTTGTTTTGAATAAAGCTATAACAATAAAAATCGCCCAAATCGCTTGATTATGATGTTTATACACTAACTTAGGGAAAATTCCTCATTTTTTAACCTAATCTAATATTTATGTATACTTGTATGTACATTTGAGTCATAGTTCAATAATAATAGCACTCACAAAATTCAAAGAGTGACTTCCTTAGGCAATCTGCTGTTTCCATTATATTTAATGAAGAATATAGAAAATTGTAATATTTAATTATGTGATGTGTATGAAAATGTGAAATATGATTTGTTGTAACATAATGATTTTATGAATGTGTATGAAAGTCGTGATGTACATAGAGTGTAAATAAAATAATGAAATGAATACTCATGATAAAACAATGGAACAAGATTATTGATTTTGCCTTATTTTATTTAAATAAAGTTCATGCACTTGTTAAATTTAAATTACTTTCAAACATGCCTATATGCATTCATTAAGTCCTCAAGGAAATAAATATGCCTTTAACATTGACCCTTTGTATTACGAAGGGTCAATATTAAAGGCATATTATGTCTCTTTTCCAGGAGGCGCCCTCTAATTAGATATTTTTTAGGAAGTAGATTTTCTTGCAGATTTACATTTCTGATCATAAATCATAAATATATCCTGAGTTACAGAGTGATTCCTAATTACTTCAAAATCATGGTTTTTAGGGGTAGAAAATATAGATTGTTCGCTAGTTGAAAATAGATTGTTCGCTATTTTCACTCTAAAAAAACATGATTTTGAAGTAATTAGGAATCGCATCGCTCTGTAACTCAGAATATATTCATGATTTATGATCAGAAATGTAAATCTGCAAGAAAATCTGCTTCCAATTTTTTCTTCTTCTAGGATTGAGGACGTCCCCTGGAAAAGATCACATAATAAACCTTAAAAGTAGATGTTCCTATGGCTGGCCCGTTTTCCAAAATTTGAGTTGCACAACTCCAATGATGGTTCTCATTTTAGAAGCACAAGGTGACATGAAATTTGCCCATTGAGTAGAGTACAGGAACTGACCTGGGTGGCCATGGTGGCAGTAATTCACTGCATTTTGGCCCTGTAACACCTATGGAACATATCTTGCGCCAAACATTTTTCAGAAATCATTAGGTTATAAGGCCTGCTTAGCAGCGCTATGAATTGATGCCCTAAAAACCGTCAACAAATTTAAATATTCGCCTTGCTTCCATCCAAGCTGGTTGCTATATATGACATAATTCTCGTGTGCAACCAACCGGCTGTACAGTATTGCAACGCCCATTGAGTAGTTTACACGCATGAGCGTAGATGTAATTTGCAACATAATGGAAACTTACCCATGCAGTTAGCCCCGAATTAAAAAATATGCACTGGGTAATCCTCTCGTAGTATTGATAACAATAGGTTTACCAGAGCGAATTAATAGCGCTTCTAAGCGGGCAATTTATGTCATGATGAGGAAATATGGGGTTTCTTCTGATATCAAAATACGGTATGTTGATGGGCAAAAAAAGCTGAAGTTATAGGAACATCCACCTTTAAAGCATCTAAATGTGTCCACAAGTACGGTACCTCGAAAAGTATCAATTTGTTATATGATGCAGTAGCGTATCTCGGGGGCGGGAGGGGGGGGGGGGGGGGGGGGGGGGTCGTGGCAATGTGCCCCCCCCCCCACCCACCCCCGGGACGAATTTGACCAGGAAGGCCAGCTCAAACTACCCAGCTAAAAAAGGCGAATGGAAGAGAAGGAGAAAATGGAAGAAAGTGAGAAGAGAAAAACAGGCATGAGAATTTTCAGGCTGTGGGCTGAATTCAGGCTATTTTGTTTTCCAAATTTCCGCACTTTCTATTATTTTCAGCCCGTTTTTGGCCGTATAGGCAAATTTCACGCACCTTTACAGGCTGTTCAGGCTTTTTCATGCAAATTGATGTCTGGAAAAAGAGAATGGTATGGAAAAGAAAGGAAGAGGAGGCGAGGAGAAAAGAGGGAAAAGGAAAAGGAAAGGATAGAGAGGCAGAAGAGGAAGATGGTGAGGAATGAGAGGGAAAGGAAAGGAAAGGAAAGAAAGACGAAGGGTATGAAGGAAAGAGAGGAAGGAAAAGAATTATGTAGATAGTTGTTATTAGGGTAGGGGAGTGCGGGGAATATACGCCCTATGCCGGGCAGGTTCGTACCGTGATTCTCATCTTTGCGGCCACTGGCTGAATTTGGCGAACACACAATAGCCACAGTAGACTGCTTGTAGTATGTTGCAAGCTTCCCACATTAACGTGACAGATCACCGTAACATGCTTTGTCAACTTTTCATCCAAAAAACAGTTTTGCATCGCGAAAGTGAATTTTCTTTCATTTTCATATTTTATTTTTTTCAAAGATATTCGCAGAAAAGGTTTTAATGTAAATTATCATTAGGTAGGTATGGGAT
>CM069453.1:66943863-67100231 GCA_035610835.1 Ophiura sarsii
ATTCATGGAATATCAACGGGGTCCGTCAAGTTAGGGGTAAGGTGTTTAAACTTTTTCGAATAACTTGCAGTGCAAGTTAAAGTAGTTGGTATAAAATAAATAGTATTTTAAATTCTAAGCATATTAAATTAATTGAGGAATGTTTATTCTAATATTTGAGTAGTTAATATATTACTATATCTGATTTTACAGTCATCAAATATGGCACATTGCAAAAACTATTATGATTGTGTGATTTTATCAAGACCAGCTTAAGGAAACCACATCTGGATAATTATATTAGAGTTGTGAATAAATCTATTTATCTTATTTTACAATTTAGGCCAAGAAAAAACCCCAGATCTACAGGAATGATAAGCCCATTTTTTTTGGAGAAATTTGTTGATTTCTTTTGAAAATTCACCCATAATTCCCGAAATATTGGTAAAAACCAAAAAAAATACCCATCGACCGACCCTACCCGACATGTCCCTTTTCTTGTAGAACAGGGTTTTTGTGTGGCTTCAGCCAAATTTAACACATTGCACAAATGTACTTAACCGCCATATGATTGATTGATTTCATTAAAACCCGCAGGGTGTTCGAGCTATTGAAAAAGATCACGTAAGCATGACGACGTGTGGCTAACAAAACTACACAACTTTTTGCAGTGTTTATTTAGGCAATTGTCTTTATTTAGAAGTACTCTTTATTTCACAGATATCATTAGTACCTTGATGATACTACCATTACACAATACTAATGATAGATAGATGATTTAACTGCACAATAAGGCCAAAAAGAAAAATGCTATGTTACCCTCCACCGCCTGATTAAAATATTTCACTAGTAAGGGTACCATAATAGCAAGACATTCTACACCCAGTGACCCAGTGGTGGCACCAGGGGGGGGGGGGGGGGGGGGGAAGTGCCTCTAGTAGCAATCCTTTCCCCCAGTAAGCTCAAGCCCCATCCCATTTTGTCTCCCAAACAATCAAAAATGTTGACTTTAATCTCAAAAATACTTCTTTTTTTGTGTCTGAAATTAGTAATTTCGGACCATCTTTACACGCATCTTACCACCTCAAGTTTTTGTCTTATCCTCCCCTGGATTTTTTCTTGCCTCCGTTTCCCCCTAAAATTATTGTTGATACTGGCACCGCCACTGTTTACACAGCATATGGTTATCAATTTTTAAAAAAAATCTGCCTGTCATCACACATCTGCCAGAGGACCAAAGACTTCGAAAACCAACTTTTTTATTATTATGTTTCTCTTGGTAAGGTATTCATTTAATGCGAGTATTGTCAATTGCCTAACTGGAAAACAATTTTACAAACACATTTCACAACGGAGCGAAACCGGATCCGACCTATGAAGCCATCTTTTGATAACAAGTTGACCGGACAGAGTCATGTGATTTATTGTTCTTATTAAATTGGGTTTTTTCACAATATGTTTCATACTTAACAACACGATGACCAATACAAGTTTATTTTGGTCATTATACTAATTCTTTTGTGATGTTTATTTCTTTCAACAGAACTAAATGTCCAACAAATGTCCAACAATAATTTTCCATGGATTATGTAATTTAGGGATGCACGATTTGATTGTTGGGGGCGGGGGGGGGGGGGGGGGGGGGGGGGGGGGGCATAAAAGTTTGGGTCGGGCCCTGCTATTAAACGCTTAAAGAAATGGCAACATTCTAGTAGTAGCTTTAAAAAAAATTGAGTGAAAAGAAAGACTTTAAAGGGTGGTTATTGTCCAAGTTGAAATACAAGAGTTCACCGACGGACACTTAAAAATCTTTGATACTCTAGTCCAGGCTTTCTCAACTAGATTTACTGATGCGCCACATTTTACTAACCAACTTGTTGAAGCTCCACTTGGTAATATTTTTTTGGAATTTACAATGGCAAAATTCCTGTCACAAAATATTTTAACATAATGTAGGCAACATAATAACTAATATTACTCATTTGAGGGCACATGCGCGCGTAGCGCGTGAAAAAAATGTTATCTTTATACATCTGACCGTCATAGGCCTTTGAAATCTGGCTATATCATGATATGATTTATTTTTAAAACAATTTTAAAAACTCATGCGCCACTTAGGATGCCTTGATGCGCCACAAGTGGCGCGCGCGCCACCATTTGAGAATGCCTGCTCTAGTCTCTTCATGGTATGTAGCATTAAGCCCACGGTTTACTCGGTACAAATAACCACACAAACACGTTCTGCATGTATTATCTTTTCTTTTCTTTCAATCATTTTATATAAATGACCCCTTTTGCCTAGATGTCAAATTGTGTAAATTGATACACTCTTAGTGGTTACGGTGCTATTTATGAGTTACCAGAGGGGGTCACACCCACAGCTCTATTTCTCTGTTTAGGAGGTGTACCTCTTGGCTAGTAAAATAAAATCAGTTAATAAAATTTAACTTCCCCTTAATCTATTTCATTTGCTACACTGTCACTTTGAGCTTATTCGCCTTCCGCACTTAAATCTTTACACTATAGCCTATCTCTTGGCGGCAGCAAATCACTGATTTCTCAACCTTTTTTTTACATGAGTTATATTTGATCATTAATACATGTATTTCATAATGTTTGATGCCATACAGTTTTTATTCATTTATTATTATATATTTGAATTCATACAGTACAGCGCCAGTCCATCTGAGTCTCGTTATTCAGTAAGTCAACAAAGTTACATCTTTACCAAGTATAACTCAACTAGGCTTGAAAAGATACACCCAAAATTAAGTGGTTTTTTGATATTCCCCCTACTATACAAAATTGTAATCTAATTTGGGGCCCATACCATCCCCCCTTTAAGGAAATGCTTGTTTTTCGTACCATTTATTTCAACCAAAACATTTGATTTCGAAAAGGATCAAAAGTCTGGATTCCAACTCAGCATTTCTTACGCATACCATTTTTGTAATCTGAATTGACCTAACTTTTTATAAGCTACAATTGAGGTGTGTATTCTTTAGTGCTTTTGTCTATTATACCCATTATTGCTGACTAAAACATAGGATTTGCAGAAATAGTACATCAAAGTTACATAAAAGCCCTGTATTCAAATACACCCTAGTACTTGTATGCCTACTATCTTCTGTACTACGAGTTGAACTATAGTTTAATTCGAGCCCACAAATGCCAGAGGCAAGCATTATTCAGGTACCGTTGTCTGTGTTAAGCCACCTGTCAGTACTAATTGCTTATGTAATTGATTATCTATAATACTTTCGCTATCATATCTCATTGTAATGCTATGTAAACTAACCCAATTGCTTCCGTTATTGCTTCCCGTTGCATTACACAGTGTTCACCGCCTGGAAATAGCTACGTAGACTTCCTGATTGGAGTTTCGGAAGAAGTAAGAAATTGTCATCTGCTGCTTAATTAGTAGGATTTTAATCCTGACAGGTTTTTTTCCCTTCTTATTGATATTAAAGCACTGTAACTATACGCCCACATTCTTGCCTACTTAAGCTCGATTGCAATTGTTTATTTGTAACGTTTCAGAGTTAGGTAAATTCTGCATTCGCTTTCAAAGTCCTGTTGCTTTCTTATATACACACTAGAATATGGCAAAACATATAGAAAATATTCAAGTTGTCATGGGCCCTGGGTTATTAGTATTCTGAGCTATAGGATCTTAGTAGAATCTTTATCAGAAGCAAAATATCAAGGACAAACAGATTGAAACGTGTACTGATGTATATGCTTTACTTAGATTTTCCAGTAACTGAAAATATATCAATTACAGAATGATAAGAGCCCGGGGGGGGGGGGGGGGGCACTGACATTGGAAAAGGGTATAGGTATGTGCCGCGCTGAAGACCCCCTTTTTCACCCTTTGCTGCTAGCTCTTATGACCCCCTTTTGAGTCTGCATCAGTTCTTAAGACCCCAATTTTATTGAAAATTCAAAAATCGCGAAATTTTGCATTCCAAAGCCCCAGTTTTTCCAAAATGTTGCGTTCTAAAACCAATTTTTTTTTTTAAAAAATGTGCGTTCTTGCTAATCAAAATTGAACTATAGGCCAGTTCTCAAGACCTACTTTTTTGAAAAAATCAGTTCCTAAGACCCTATTTTTCGTCATAAAATCCAATCAGTTCAGTTCTGTAGTCCCCCCTTTTTGAGACCCTGTGCGGCACACCCCTACCCCAAAAAAAGTTGAGTGCCCCCCCCCCCCCCCCCCCCCCCCCGGGATAAGAGTATCATAGATGCGACAAACACTAAGTTAATTTTACAAGTGCACTTGAAATAACCCACAATATTGCATTGTTTCCCCTATTTCTTATCGCTATGGTAACTTTGTCACCATGGTTACCCTTCAGACTGAGATGTACAAGAAATTCCAGGATGATAAGAAGAAGGTATTGGTGTGTGAGATGATGCAATGGCACGTACTAACCAACACTGATTGATGATCCAATACAAACTAACCAACACTGGTTGATTGATGTGTACACAGATAGGCTATATACCACACAACATTCATTGAAGTCTTTAGATCGGGAGGGGCTTAGCTGATAAATGTGAAATATGTTACAATAGCACAGAATATATTCAGTTTTGGACAGCCTCATTTAAAAGTTAAATTCCAATTTGAAAATAATGATGATGGTTTGTAAAGTGCAGAGGCATTTCACTAAAACATGTGTCATTATCTTGGTAAAGTATACCTGAGGCCCCAAGGCCTTAACTATACTTAGGCCCCAAGTATACATCAATTTAAAGGTGAAATAAAATGTCTTGTTTTATGATGCACTCTGTTGTGTCATATACTTGACGCATGGATGGGACCTCGACACTTTCCACGCGGCAGACGACAGTTCCAAAATTTCACAAAATGTTTGAAAAATGGTCATAATTGCATTTCATCACCTTATTTGGAATCACCATGAGAAATGCATTAAGATAAGTACAAACATGCCTAGTATTGGGTCAGTTATTTAGGGGATAGACTTTGAAAATTGAAAGGTTTCTGAAAAATCTTGTTTTTAATATGGTATAACCAATAGTCGCATGGAAAGTGTTAGATAAGCGACTTCCTATAAAACAACCCAGGTACTCATCCCATTTGAATCCCTATAACATTGAACTGCAATATTTGGGGAATCCTTGGTGTAAGAGATATTCATGAATTAGACCAGAAAACACTCCATTACAGAATAAATCCGTATAATCCTATGAAACGGACAAAATTCTAGGAAGGTTAATTCAGAGCAGACTTTCCCCCAAGGTAAAACTCAATATGTATACTTTCCTTTGCACACCCCATGATACACACATACAAAAATCAATACAATATGAAGCGCTATAACTGAAACTCTATTATAGGGCCCAACCATTTAGCAAACAATCATCCATTGGTCTGGGTTTTTTTTAATGAAACAATTGAACGGAACCAATCTCACCCCTAGAACCCCACTTGCTCTCTGTCCTATTATGTATAGATGGTGTGACCGGTGACGTAGTGCCCGGCAGTATGCGTGCGCACCTACAGGGAATGTGCTTTAATTCACACTTGATTGATCATTACTTACCATGTTTACGGTGTAATAGTGCAGTAGTCATGGTCTGCATCCCTAAGCACAATGAGAGACCAGGTACTAAATCTGGTTGCCCGGCAGTATGCGTGCACACCATAAGGGCATGTGCTTTTAAAATTGGCGCTCAGTGATGTGTGTTTTGCTTTCGAATAGTATGTATGCAGTAGTCATGGACTAGTACCTCTAGCATGTCTTAAGACCAGGCACTAATCAATTTGTAAACACTACTGATGTAAACAACGGTCACCTCATCTATAGGTCAAGTTTGTCAAACCTAATTTGAATTATGTCCAGTAACATTTTATTTATAGTCCCTCTCATCTCATCTTTTGAAAGGAGCTGCTGAAGTTATGCAAAACGCACACAAATATATATAAATATTTATAAATTTTACTAAAATGTTGCCGTTTCTCTTTCTTTTCTCAAACTTATTAACTTTGTGTACCTATTCAATACCTCATTCTATTATAGAATATAAGCACTTAGAATATTTGTTTTCAGCAATTGATTTGTATTGTACTCACTACTGCTTTGCACAATTTCTTTTAAAAATGTAATAAACAGACATCTTTATTCACAGACTTGTTCTCTGTTCTTCCTACTGAAGCACTTACAAGTTGTGTATAGTATTTAGTAAATATTTTTACAGTAATTGTTATTCTGTACTTTGATCTATGCTGTGATTTTCTTTCTAATATTTGCACATTTTTGTTATCTTTTTACTGAAACATCACAGTATAATGAATATGTTTTAACTTTTGCAGAAAAAAAGAACCAGCGCTAAAGGGTTTGACCCTGAGACGATTATAACTAAACGTGCACTACTACTGTACAGATCCATATAACATGCATGGTATAGTTTACTAGAGCATCATTCAGTGTAGGTTTGGCCTTCACACAGTAAAGACGTCCGAACAGATCGCTAGCTGTCTAATATCAATTAGACCAACTTAAATGTTGATTTTTAATTTGTTAGGCCCTTCACCTAAAACTGTTAGACAGTATTGATAATACTGCCTGTTTAGGTTTTTCATTTCCGCTTGCTTGATCTGTCAAACAACGACTTTGCTTAACTTACACAAATGTTTTTTTCCCCCTTACCAAATGGTAGCGACTGACGAGCGATGGCATTTATCCGCCACGCGAAACTATAGTATCGCCTTTTGCTATAAGATTTTATCTGTAAAACGTGAATAACATTTCATGCTCATTTGATCATATATTACTCTGGTTTTATTGGTTTAACTATCAAGTTGAAACACCGATTTCTACCAATTAATTAGAGTTTAGGCCTACATGTTTACGGAATAAATCTATTTACTATAGCACTCCATCTTATCAACCAATAAACCAAAAGTATCACCACTATACTTTTACCGTGGCATTTCATTATTTCATTCGGGCTCGCCTAATCATGATTTGCTCGATGTGTATTACGTCTGCATGTTGCAGTGTTTACAGTTATTTGGCTGACTTCGGTCGTCTTGTAGCTGTATTCCTGAACAGTCCCTTTTATTATTTGATGTTTTACCCCCCTATTTGTATTTATATGAACTGGGGAGACTGTAGCGCAGAGAGGCCTGCAATGGTTCTAGCTACTACAGACCTGTACTAGACCATTAAGGGACTCCGTGCATGGTAAACCGATATGACCTTATCATGATTTTATCCTGGCAGTCTATATCCACGCGACATGTTACACAATATGTGGTTTTTGGTTTTCATTTATATTCTATATCATGCCCCACTTCATAACGAAGTGTTTTGGCACCACAATGTTTATTTATCTGTACTTTAAAACATGGTACCACCCATGTAATTTACACTTCTATATTTCATTGGGCATTGGCTTATATCTCGCCGCTCAGACTACCACGTTTGTTAATGATTCAACTATAACTTATCAAAGTTGTAAAACTCATCGAAGTTTTTTGTCACTCCTTTTGCAAAACAATTTAATACTTCGGCTCATGTTTACCAAAACGTGCATACATAGTCGCCAATAGTAACCACTGCTTATTGCAGCCCGCCTTTTGAACTGAGCGGCTTCCACCGTGAATGGTTGATCTATTGATAACTAATGTTATTCAGCCAAAGTCGGGCTAGTTTCAAACAGTCTTAGTTTTTTCAGTGACTTTCCCACGCACTAGATGAATCGTACCGCCTTAATAATAGCCAATTGAGCACACAATGAACATTTTTCTAGACTAGCAAATTGGCTAGTCACATGCACATAACGTGCACTACTACTGTACAGATCCATATAACATGCATGGTATAGTTTACTAGAGCATCATTCAGTGTAGGTTTGGCCTTCACACAGTAAAGACGTCCGAACAGATCGCTAGCTGTCTAATATCAATTAGACCAACTTAAATGTTGATTTTTAATTTGTTAGGCCCTTCACCTAAAACTGTTAGACAGTATTGATAATACTGCCTGTTTAGGTTTTTCATTTCCGCTTGCTTGATCTGTCAAACAACGACTTTGCTTAACTTACACAAATGTTTTTTTCCCCCTTACCAAATGGTAGCGACTGACGAGCGATGGCATTTATCCGCCACGCGAAACTATAGTATCGCCTTTTGCTATAAGATTTTATCTGTAAAACGTGAATAACATTTCATGCTCATTTGATCATATATTACTCTGGTTTTATTGGTTTAACTATCAAGTTGAAACACCGATTTCTACCAATTAATTAGAGTTTAGGCCTACATGTTTACGGAATAAATCTATTTACTATAGCACTCCATCTTATCAACCAATAAACCAAAAGTATCACCACTATACTTTTACCGTGGCATTTCATTATTTCATTCGGGCTCGCCTAATCATGATTTGCTCGATGTGTATTACGTCTGCATGTTGCAGTGTTTACAGTTATTTGGCTGACTTCGGTCGTCTTGTAGCTGTATTCCTGAACAGTCCCTTTTATTATTTGATGTTTTACCCCCCTATTTGTATTTATATGAACTGGGGAGACTGTAGCGCAGAGAGGCCTGCAATGGTTCTAGCTACTACAGACCTGTACTAGACCATTAAGGGACTCCGTGCATGGTAAACCGATATGACCTTATCATGATTTTATCCTGGCAGTCTATATCCACGCGACATGTTACACAATATGTGGTTTTTGGTTTTCATTTATATTCTATATCATGCCCCACTTCATAACGAAGTGTTTTGGCACCACAATGTTTATTTATCTGTACTTTAAAACATGGTACCACCCATGTAATTTACACTTCTATATTTCATTGGGCATTGGCTTATATCTCGCCGCTCAGACTACCACGTTTGTTAATGATTCAACTATAACTTATCAAAGTTGTAAAACTCATCGAAGTTTTTTGTCACTCCTTTTGCAAAACAATTTAATACTTCGGCTCATGTTTACCAAAACGTGCATACATAGTCGCCAATAGTAACCACTGCTTATTGCAGCCCGCCTTTTGAACTGAGCGGCTTCCACCGTGAATGGTTGATCTATTGATAACTAATGTTATTCAGCCAAAGTCGGGCTAGTTTCAAACAGTCTTAGTTTTTTCAGTGACTTTCCCACGCACTAGATGAATCGTACCGCCTTAATAATAGCCAATTGAGCACACAATGAACATTTTTCTAGACTAGCAAATTGGCTAGTCACATGCACATAACGTGCACTACTACTGTACAGATCCATATAACATGCATGGTATAGTTTACTAGAGCATCATTCAGTGTAGGTTTGGCCTTCACACAGTAAAGACGTCCGAACAGATCGCTAGCTGTCTAATATCAATTAGACCAACTTAAATGTTGATTTTTAATTTGTTAGGCCCTTCACCTAAAACTGTTAGACAGTATTGATAATACTGCCTGTTTAGGTTTTTCATTTCCGCTTGCTTGATCTGTCAAACAACGACTTTGCTTAACTTACACAAATGTTTTTTTCCCCCTTACCAAATGGTAGCGACTGACGAGCGATGGCATTTATCCGCCACGCGAAACTATAGTATCGCCTTTTGCTATAAGATTTTATCTGTAAAACGTGAATAACATTTCATGCTCATTTGATCATATATTACTCTGGTTTTATTGGTTTAACTATCAAGTTGAAACACCGATTTCTACCAATTAATTAGAGTTTAGGCCTACATGTTTACGGAATAAATCTATTTACTATAGCACTCCATCTTATCAACCAATAAACCAAAAGTATCACCACTATACTTTTACCGTGGCATTTCATTATTTCATTCGGGCTCGCCTAATCATGATTTGCTCGATGTGTATTACGTCTGCATGTTGCAGTGTTTACAGTTATTTGGCTGACTTCGGTCGTCTTGTAGCTGTATTCCTGAACAGTCCCTTTTATTATTTGATGTTTTACCCCCCTATTTGTATTTATATGAACTGGGGAGACTGTAGCGCAGAGAGGCCTGCAATGGTTCTAGCTACTACAGACCTGTACTAGACCATTAAGGGACTCCGTGCATGGTAAACCGATATGACCTTATCATGATTTTATCCTGGCAGTCTATATCCACGCGACATGTTACACAATATGTGGTTTTTGGTTTTCATTTATATTCTATATCATGCCCCACTTCATAACGAAGTGTTTTGGCACCACAATGTTTATTTATCTGTACTTTAAAACATGGTACCACCCATGTAATTTACACTTCTATATTTCATTGGGCATTGGCTTATATCTCGCCGCTCAGACTACCACGTTTGTTAATGATTCAACTATAACTTATCAAAGTTGTAAAACTCATCGAAGTTTTTTGTCACTCCTTTTGCAAAACAATTTAATACTTCGGCTCATGTTTACCAAAACGTGCATACATAGTCGCCAATAGTAACCACTGCTTATTGCAGCCCGCCTTTTGAACTGAGCGGCTTCCACCGTGAATGGTTGATCTATTGATAACTAATGTTATTCAGCCAAAGTCGGGCTAGTTTCAAACAGTCTTAGTTTTTTCAGTGACTTTCCCACGCACTAGATGAATCGTACCGCCTTAATAATAGCCAATTGAGCACACAATGAACATTTTTCTAGACTAGCAAATTGGCTAGTCACATGCACATAACGTGCACTACTACTGTACAGATCCATATAACATGCATGGTATAGTTTACTAGAGCATCATTCAGTGTAGGTTTGGCCTTCACACAGTAAAGACGTCCGAACAGATCGCTAGCTGTCTAATATCAATTAGACCAACTTAAATGTTGATTTTTAATTTGTTAGGCCCTTCACCTAAAACTGTTAGACAGTATTGATAATACTGCCTGTTTAGGTTTTTCATTTCCGCTTGCTTGATCTGTCAAACAACGACTTTGCTTAACTTACACAAATGTTTTTTTCCCCCTTACCAAATGGTAGCGACTGACGAGCGATGGCATTTATCCGCCACGCGAAACTATAGTATCGCCTTTTGCTATAAGATTTTATCTGTAAAACGTGAATAACATTTCATGCTCATTTGATCATATATTACTCTGGTTTTATTGGTTTAACTATCAAGTTGAAACACCGATTTCTACCAATTAATTAGAGTTTAGGCCTACATGTTTACGGAATAAATCTATTTACTATAGCACTCCATCTTATCAACCAATAAACCAAAAGTATCACCACTATACTTTTACCGTGGCATTTCATTATTTCATTCGGGCTCGCCTAATCATGATTTGCTCGATGTGTATTACGTCTGCATGTTGCAGTGTTTACAGTTATTTGGCTGACTTCGGTCGTCTTGTAGCTGTATTCCTGAACAGTCCCTTTTATTATTTGATGTTTTACCCCCCTATTTGTATTTATATGAACTGGGGAGACTGTAGCGCAGAGAGGCCTGCAATGGTTCTAGCTACTACAGACCTGTACTAGACCATTAAGGGACTCCGTGCATGGTAAACCGATATGACCTTATCATGATTTTATCCTGGCAGTCTATATCCACGCGACATGTTACACAATATGTGGTTTTTGGTTTTCATTTATATTCTATATCATGCCCCACTTCATAACGAAGTGTTTTGGCACCACAATGTTTATTTATCTGTACTTTAAAACATGGTACCACCCATGTAATTTACACTTCTATATTTCATTGGGCATTGGCTTATATCTCGCCGCTCAGACTACCACGTTTGTTAATGATTCAACTATAACTTATCAAAGTTGTAAAACTCATCGAAGTTTTTTGTCACTCCTTTTGCAAAACAATTTAATACTTCGGCTCATGTTTACCAAAACGTGCATACATAGTCGCCAATAGTAACCACTGCTTATTGCAGCCCGCCTTTTGAACTGAGCGGCTTCCACCGTGAATGGTTGATCTATTGATAACTAATGTTATTCAGCCAAAGTCGGGCTAGTTTCAAACAGTCTTAGTTTTTTCAGTGACTTTCCCACGCACTAGATGAATCGTACCGCCTTAATAATAGCCAATTGAGCACACAATGAACATTTTTCTAGACTAGCAAATTGGCTAGTCACATGCACATAACGTGCACTACTACTGTACAGATCCATATAACATGCATGGTATAGTTTACTAGAGCATCATTCAGTGTAGGTTTGGCCTTCACACAGTAAAGACGTCCGAACAGATCGCTAGCTGTCTAATATCAATTAGACCAACTTAAATGTTGATTTTTAATTTGTTAGGCCCTTCACCTAAAACTGTTAGACAGTATTGATAATACTGCCTGTTTAGGTTTTTCATTTCCGCTTGCTTGATCTGTCAAACAACGACTTTGCTTAACTTACACAAATGTTTTTTTCCCCCTTACCAAATGGTAGCGACTGACGAGCGATGGCATTTATCCGCCACGCGAAACTATAGTATCGCCTTTTGCTATAAGATTTTATCTGTAAAACGTGAATAACATTTCATGCTCATTTGATCATATATTACTCTGGTTTTATTGGTTTAACTATCAAGTTGAAACACCGATTTCTACCAATTAATTAGAGTTTAGGCCTACATGTTTACGGAATAAATCTATTTACTATAGCACTCCATCTTATCAACCAATAAACCAAAAGTATCACCACTATACTTTTACCGTGGCATTTCATTATTTCATTCGGGCTCGCCTAATCATGATTTGCTCGATGTGTATTACGTCTGCATGTTGCAGTGTTTACAGTTATTTGGCTGACTTCGGTCGTCTTGTAGCTGTATTCCTGAACAGTCCCTTTTATTATTTGATGTTTTACCCCCCTATTTGTATTTATATGAACTGGGGAGACTGTAGCGCAGAGAGGCCTGCAATGGTTCTAGCTACTACAGACCTGTACTAGACCATTAAGGGACTCCGTGCATGGTAAACCGATATGACCTTATCATGATTTTATCCTGGCAGTCTATATCCACGCGACATGTTACACAATATGTGGTTTTTGGTTTTCATTTATATTCTATATCATGCCCCACTTCATAACGAAGTGTTTTGGCACCACAATGTTTATTTATCTGTACTTTAAAACATGGTACCACCCATGTAATTTACACTTCTATATTTCATTGGGCATTGGCTTATATCTCGCCGCTCAGACTACCACGTTTGTTAATGATTCAACTATAACTTATCAAAGTTGTAAAACTCATCGAAGTTTTTTGTCACTCCTTTTGCAAAACAATTTAATACTTCGGCTCATGTTTACCAAAACGTGCATACATAGTCGCCAATAGTAACCACTGCTTATTGCAGCCCGCCTTTTGAACTGAGCGGCTTCCACCGTGAATGGTTGATCTATTGATAACTAATGTTATTCAGCCAAAGTCGGGCTAGTTTCAAACAGTCTTAGTTTTTTCAGTGACTTTCCCACGCACTAGATGAATCGTACCGCCTTAATAATAGCCAATTGAGCACACAATGAACATTTTTCTAGACTAGCAAATTGGCTAGTCACATGCACATAACGTGCACTACTACTGTACAGATCCATATAACATGCATGGTATAGTTTACTAGAGCATCATTCAGTGTAGGTTTGGCCTTCACACAGTAAAGACGTCCGAACAGATCGCTAGCTGTCTAATATCAATTAGACCAACTTAAATGTTGATTTTTAATTTGTTAGGCCCTTCACCTAAAACTGTTAGACAGTATTGATAATACTGCCTGTTTAGGTTTTTCATTTCCGCTTGCTTGATCTGTCAAACAACGACTTTGCTTAACTTACACAAATGTTTTTTTCCCCCTTACCAAATGGTAGCGACTGACGAGCGATGGCATTTATCCGCCACGCGAAACTATAGTATCGCCTTTTGCTATAAGATTTTATCTGTAAAACGTGAATAACATTTCATGCTCATTTGATCATATATTACTCTGGTTTTATTGGTTTAACTATCAAGTTGAAACACCGATTTCTACCAATTAATTAGAGTTTAGGCCTACATGTTTACGGAATAAATCTATTTACTATAGCACTCCATCTTATCAACCAATAAACCAAAAGTATCACCACTATACTTTTACCGTGGCATTTCATTATTTCATTCGGGCTCGCCTAATCATGATTTGCTCGATGTGTATTACGTCTGCATGTTGCAGTGTTTACAGTTATTTGGCTGACTTCGGTCGTCTTGTAGCTGTATTCCTGAACAGTCCCTTTTATTATTAGAAATATTGGACCTATATATGTCATTGCAATAAAACTGAGCATGGTGATGTTTGCGACTAGAATCTGGCTGGCAATCTTTACAATTGTGGCTCCATGATGACACGCTGCAAGGTTGAGAAATGGATCATTGCAGATGCTGTTAACTGCTTCATTAATAATTTTGGGCATATCCTTCTCCAGGTCTTCTTTGGTGGCCAGCGGCACTTCCTTCTTTGGTAAATCTACTCGAGATGCGTCACTCGTCATATGCTGGTGTGCTGCAATAAAAATGAGAAAAAACTAAATTGTTTAATACTTTTTAAACTCTTATTCCTATTAATCTGAAGTGAATATAATCAGGCCCTTTGCTTTTGTCCAAGGAATCAACAATACCAATTTGCAGCCTAAAAAATAAAATATTAACTTTTTTACCATGGCATTGGCAATTTCCTGAAATATGTCATAAACTACAACTAATCTATGGCACTTTCAACCAAGATGAAGAGTGTGGCACTTCAGTAAGTCCAATTATTGCCCAATGTTTTCGTATTCAAATTCAATTCAATATGGGATTTTGTTTTTTAGTAAGCTTATTTCACTTTCAAGTTCAATACCTTTCAAGTCTGGTCTTTGGTGTTTCTTTCCAACGTGCCCACGGAAACCGGACGCTGACTTGTAGTTCTTGTTGCACAAGGGGCATTCATAAATCTTCTTCTTCGTCGGAGCTGCGTTTTCCTTGTCTGCCTCGGGTGCTACCAAAATGGAATTTGGAGATTCAGTAGGCGTGTTCGCCGCAACAACAAGTTCGTCTTTGTCGCTCCCGGCATTACTACTAGAGGCCCATTCACTCTCAGCTCCTATCGCTTCATCGTCTGTATAGTCTCCTAACAGCTCGTCTAGATCGAGATTCTCCCAATTGATGAACTCGTTTTCCATCCTGGTTGTCAATGAAAACTAATGTAAAGTAAAAAAGATTGGTCGTTTGCTGTAGAAAGTTTTCGTCGGCGATCGTTGCTGTTTACAATTTATAATGAATTGACCTGAGTGACACTCAAAGGTCAAATTAAAAGACAATATACTATTGTGCGCGTGCGCAAAACCGGGAAACCGGAAATTGAACAGTCGACCGATGTGAGCCACTGGATCGATCGTGGATATTAACATAACAATGCCGTACCGGACTGTGTGCGTAAAACCAGGGGGTTTTAAGTGTTGCTTCCTATCCCTTTAGTTATAATCGTCTCAGGTTTGACCTATTGCACAGTAGTGTATAGGGTATAGAATTCTAACAATGTGTCATATAAAAATGTGGATTCCTTTTCAGGAAGTTTGTTACTGAACATCATACGTTTCAAGTGCAACAGATATCTTCAGTAGAAGATATCCAGTAATGTCCTGATATGGTCTGCCTATTGTGAACTTTTTTTTTATGAGCAAAGGGTGTTTGGTTGCTGGTGGTGGCTTGTCTGCCAACAGGCAACCCTCGTTTCAATATCTTAATGTACATGTTGTGTCACCTATTTCTGTAGGAGGAGACTGCTGCCCAAGCATCTGGCAGCAAAGACCCTCAGGATGTCGTCAGAGCTTTGTCTGCTATGAGGCAACAGTTGGCTGTGGAGCAGAGGCGGATTCAGAATCAACTGGATAAACAGGTAATAGACTGGGTCCCCGCGTCCCTCTATATGGCCGCCATCTTCAAAAATGGCGGACCAAAACAAGGGACTGTTACGTCCAATAATAGTACGTCCAAAAAGTGTGCGGTTTTGTCGTGGAATTCCACGACAACTTTGCATATATGAATATGCATACCAGTACCGAGCATGCACATTTGTACACAGCAACAACAGAAATACCACCCGATTGGTCCAATTCAAAGGCAGTGCATCGAACGATCGTCACGCTGCCCCACGGGGAGGCAAATCGTGCGCCCTATCGCGTCACACGGTGTACAACCCCGCATGAAACTATCAGCGCACTGTGGCATGACTGGTGCATGAATAGCTCATGTATATTCAGCAGTTTATCAGCGCACACTTTTGGAACTGTATTTTTTCAAGTATTCACATTTGAGCATAGGGAAAACATGAGGATCAAGTCTAAATAAGAAACAAACAAAAAAAACACCCACAAGCAAACAAACAAACACCAAGAGCTAGTGTGGGAGAACGCCCACAGTACAAACAAAGTAGTAAGTTTAAACATGCCCTGTGGGAGTGCAAGTTGGTATAAAGTGACATCTTGTGCAAATGTCTAAGTACAACCATTAACCTAGTGCTCCTAGACACTACAAAACCTGACACTGCTGCAATCTGGTATCGCCCGGCCTATCTCGTACCCGGCTCGGACGGAGCCTCAAATTGCGAGAAAAGTTAAGTGTTTTTAGCATGACCCGTATAGCTCAGTCAGTAGAGCCTTATCAAACTTGCACACACGTGGCCCGGGTTCAATTCTCGATGCATGCCACGACTGATTTCCCCCAAAATATTTGACCCGTTCTTCTCCCTAGAGGCCATTTAAAAGCATCCGGAAAAGCCCCACTGTGGGTGTACCCTCACAATGTAGCTCTGGAAAGAACAACAACCCAAAAAAAGACACATAACAATAACAAAAAAAACCTAAATATTCTCCAAAATAGTGGGTTGTTCCATATTTGAACATTTCCAACAGAACCATATATTCTGCATCATGTCACAGTTAACATTTACTTGTGCCTGGTTGGTTGACCTCACTATTCCTGGAATCCTCCCACTATGCTGGTTCCCTGCATCAATGGGCTCCACACAACTTATCCATAGATGCAGGTACGCGCCGATTTCCACTCAAATCTGATTTGCTGGCATAAAAGTCATGCATATTCATGATTGACACAAAATAGATCCACAAATAAATTTGATCAAGCCAGCGTCACGCTTAGAATGATAACAAATTTACTGATTGGCACAAACTACACGTGTATCTGCGCTAACCACAGCGCCAGACTTCACACGCACATGCACGCATGTCATATCGCGCTCCCCATCGCGCCGTAGCTATGGCAGCGCGTCAATGCATTCAGCGTTCGATGCGGTATCTCAGCTACAGTATGTTGATCGTTATTTACCTTATGCCATAACAGAGCGACAATGCAATGTGTTGAGCTTACGGTTACGGACGGCAATGGATTTGCCTGTACCTGCACCTATGGATAAGTTGCGCGTCAATGCATTCAGCGTTCGATGCGGTATCTCAGCTACAGTATGTTGATCGTTATTTACCTTATGCCATAACAGAGCGACAATGCAATGTGTTGAGCTTACGGTTACGGACGGCAATGGATTTGCCTGTACCTGCACCTATGGATAAGTTGGGCCGGGAATCCAGGGTGCAGGGAACCAGCATATCCTCCCACCTCCCCCTGAACCACGGGTGGTTAGTGCTTACCGTAGAGATCAACGTGTGACAGGTCAAAACATTTTCCGACTATCTTTTTTGTGAAGTATCATTTACTTCCAAATAGTTTATGTCTAACAGATTAGTTCTAATTTGTACAGTTTCAATGGGAAAGAAAAGTTTATGTTTCTCCTGTATCATTACCTTGTCACATATAGTTAACCCTAACTCCCACCGTCTTGCATTGGTAATGGACCAAGGAACTAGGGGAGGGGGTGAATAGAAATGTTGGTCCGCGGTCCTGCCGGCCGGACTGGCAGGCGAGTAACTCAGTCACCACACCATGAGCGCTGGGCTTCCCAGGCTAATGGTTTGGTGACTATCTATACCCAGGGGGTTTTGCGGCGTGGGATAAACCTTGTGTGCACGCGCAAACAGGTGCTGCTGGTCGTATGATGTAGTGGGAATTGAACCCGGGTCACAGGACTGGCAGGCGCGTGACTCTACCACCACACCATGAGCGCTGAGCTTCCCAGGCTAAAGGTTTGGTGACTATCTATACCCAGGGGGTTTTGCGGCGTGGGATAGACCTCGTGTGCGCGCGCAAACAGGTGCTGCTGGTCGTATGATGTAGTGGGAATTGAACTGGCAGGCGCGTGACTCAACCACCACACCACAGAGCGCTGGGCTTCCCAGGCTAAATGTTCGGTGTCTATCTGTACCCGGGGGTCATTGCAGCATGGGAGACCTTGTGTGCGCGCGCAAACAGGTGCTGCTGATCGTTTGTTTTTGTATGGTGTAATGCTATTAGGGTTATTCTGCTTTTAGGCATCATGAAGGGAGGTGTCAACCCTTTTTTTATGAAATTTATCAAGCACTGTAACTTTTAAATTAATAATGTAATGTACATAAAAATATACCATTTTTTTAATGAATTGAGTCGGAGAATCCATTTTTGGTATCAAATTCCACAAAAAACAATGATTTTTACATTTTTGCCCAAAAATCACTTTTTTTCTGACTAATTTCATTAAAAATGTATACTTTTATGTACATCACATTTATAGTTTAAAAGTTAAAGTGCTTGATAAATTTGGCGCCAAAAAGGGTAGAGACCTCCCTTAAATTTTAGGACTAATTCCACTCTATTGTGTATATACATGTACAGCGTGACCCCCACAATCAGCCTCCCACAAATCGAGGTGGCCGTGCAAGTGTCGGCGGCGCAAAGAAGGGATCTCGTAGTCCTCAGGTTGACGTCTTCGAACTGGCGAGAAACAAACAGAAGGTGGCGGTGCACAGAGAGCCTCTCAATAGACCCGCGGCAGAGGAATTCGGCGACTTGAAGAACAGAGGTAATTGAATGAAGATAGCTGTTACGGGTGATAGCGTAGATACAGGGTGTCTTAGAAGATAATTTAATGTTAAAAAATGTCAATAAATGCAAATAAATATAGGAAAGAAATCACCTTAGAATATTTTGGTATCAAAGTTACAATTGTAGCCATCTGTATTAGTTGCCAAAGGGATACAGTGCACTTTAATTTCCAGGTATGTATCTACTATACGGTTGAATAAAGTGTCCTATATTAACCAAATGATGCGTTTTATTCTGTCAAAGACTTGACACTTGTTTGGTACCTAAAGTACGAATCTCACTTTCGGGAGCTTGAAGATAAAAGGAAAATAGTTATAACCGATGCTTTGGAACCCGACTGTTCATTTTGACGGAATAAATCGTATTCAAAATTAGGAACCAGCGCCATGCAGGGGGTAACTCTCGAGCTGCCGAAAGTCATTTTCCTAAAGTACACCATTCCCTACCAAAGTGCAAAAGAAATGTGTCCGAACTGTCAAATCACACTTTCAGAGTAAAGCGGAGCGGGATTGGCCATATGAAAATTTGGGTGAAAAATACGCAATGCATTTTAAGTCATCTAAATAATCATAGTAAACTAGTACGCATTGGGGACAATAAACACTGGTCGTGTCATGAATGGAAGCAATGCATTCTGGGATCATTCAATAATTCTGTCTCGTTCATGTCCTCCACATTGTCACCTATTCCATTTCTCAGGAATTGACGAGTTAAAGATGATCCTTTTGGTATTTTTTACTATTTCTAGCTTCTCGATCACGGCAGAGGTTAAGAGAACAATACCCGCACACTCCTAACTCGGATATAACGTTAGAAGCTCAACAGAGGGCGCTTTTGAGAGACCAGCAGCACAAATTGGATGATTTGAGAAGAGCTAAAGGTAAAAGTATAAGAAATGCAGATAATTCTTATGTGTGATTCATTTTTACCCTTTGACTATAGAAAGGCAATTCAGCATTACACATAGTACAGGGTGTCCTAAAAGTTTCAAAACTATTTTAAAGATTTGTATATGTGTGGTGGTATGGGAAAACCCGTTGGAAGTCGCTGGTGTTAATATTGAGATATCTGGGTCATACCAAAATATTCCTAACAAATGAGTTCCAAGTCAATTTTCCAACTTTGGTCCCAAGATAGAGAATATACCTTGAACTTTAGTCTCCAGGAGTGTTTTTATGTAAAATTCCAGATGTTAAGTTTATTTTAGTACTTTTCTGAACCTTGTTTATCAAATTTTATGTGTAAAATGCTATGTTTACGTAAAATGACATTGTTCCGAAAATGCATTGTAAAGATTTTGAAAGTGAAGAACTTACAATTGTTAATAATATCGCAAAAAACAAGGTTCATATCAATAGTCCTTTTCATATGACAAGCTATTCTGTGTGATATAACAATGTAGTTTTATTATTATTAGAGCATTTAAAAGATTTTGTGTACACCTTTGAATTGTCAGTTTCTATTCTTAGTGTTGCGTTTAAACTTGCCGACTTTAAAATACTATAACTGTAGTTCTAGATGAAATTTCTGAAAAATTTAAACAGTCCTATACTCAGTAGAGTATGAAGCTCTCTGCTATAGAAAAAAAACAAAGTTGGTAGAATATGACCATGTGAAGGGTTTTCCCATGCCACCACACATATTCTTAAAATAAGTTGCAGTACCAAATTGAAAATATATTTGGAAAGAGAAAGCTTGTAGAATCATTTCGGTACCAAACAAGACCCTTTTTGAGGCTCCTGTAAAGGCGATTGTAAACTAGCAATTTTGGGGGTACTTTAGACTTGTGTTACTGGTTTAATTTGACTGGTGTTCATCATTCACAATGGTTCGCCACACTCTCATCTCCTGCTTGGCTGGCTACCTTGTCATGCCAGGTTAAAGCATGGTATCTTGCTTAAAGACGTTGGTGTAAAAGAGCTCAGGGTTTCCTCTTCTTTATTTGGGATCCATTGAATTGGATAAATCCATTGAACATTGAACTCAAGTTACTATTTACAATATGTCCTTTGAATCTTTTCTTTCTTTTTTGACAGATTCTAACAAAGACAGATATTCAGCTATGCCTGGTATGAGTCCGAGTGATTTTCAGGTAGGCTTTAAAAACAACATGGTAATCAAAGTCTTGATAGTTGAGTTCAGGACATTGGCTTGAAATTATGCTACACATAAATGTGAGTGGATAATTTTCATCACAATGCAAAATTTCATCACAGTGCAAACAAGGTAAACAAAGTCTTGATAGTTGAGATCAGGATATTGGCTTGAAATTATGCTGCACGTATATGCGAGTGGATAATTTTCATCACAGTGCAAAATTTATGGTTACTGTTGAAAAGAAAATATTTGCTGTAGCAAATCTGAACGTGGGCCAATGAAATGTTTATTATAATCTGCCATTGATATAATCATGTCCGTAGATATGTTTTCTTTATTTCTTGAGCAAGTCATCTTTGACCTATTTGATATATTGAATCAAGTAACCTCACTACTATAGTTCAGTCAGTTCCAAATTGGCGAAACCTGTTTACAGCAACGAATGAATTCAGAAGAGCGTGTCGCCCAAAACGCTGGCATGGCGCAATATGGCGGGCGATGTATGCGTGACGCTTGCGTTTGCCAAAATTGCGCTTATACGTTTGGATTACTTTTGCGCGCGGATAGATAAAAAACCAAATATTACTCGCCATTTTGGAACTGATTGAACTATAATCAGGTTAAGCTCCTACAGAGTAATTTGCATACATCAGCACATACTTTATGGATCTCTGTTCATTGGACAATGAATAAAGTAAAGGATATAAAATATCAAACATATGATATGTATCACCTGACATGTGTTTTTCCCTCATTAGAAGTAGGGCTACTATTATAATTGATGTCCCCTTTGGGCATTAGTTTTGTCAAGCCCCTCAGGTGATGAAAACATACAACATTTGTTGTATGGGCAGATGGACCTTTCAAGTATGATCAATTGGTACAAAGCGTTTGTCCCCTTCATAACAATTTAATATTGGTTTCTTTTGTTTTTGGTGGGTTGTTTTTTTGTTTGGGGGAGGGGGGGGGGGGGGGGTGAATCACACACTTCGATTCAATCAAGCCAGTAGAACAGGGTTTTTATTTGTGTCTCATAATCGTATATATTAATATATCATCTGTTTGCATAAACATTGAAACAATACCATCCCCTGATCAATTCATCTGATATTATCCATCTTGCAGATAAGTGACAGAACCTCGTTGCCTTTAGACTCCGATAGTGCCTTCATAGGAATAAACACCGGTGAAACCAAGATGCCTAAAGATATATTTGCTCCTAGACCACTACCAGGGTCTTCCAAGGTAAAATATTACACAGAACCTGTCATTGGTATGTCTTGGGGGGGGGGGGGGGGGGGGTAACACATATATTATATAATTAAGATGTGCAGCTCTACTGGGTGTTTTGGGCATGCAATCCTTAGGCATGGATCAAAATGTCCATGCAAAATAAATTGTAGACATGGCTCACTAGCTTTGTTTAGGTAGAATTAGCTTGTTTTTAAGCATAAGGCGACGGAAAAAAACCCTGTTTTACGGGCAGACAAGCCTGTCAAGTAGGGTCGGTCTGGTTTTTTGTACCTACAATTTTGCAAAAATCTGCATAAATCAGAAATTTAAAAAAAAAAATTGACAGATTTTCGGCCAAAAAAGGCTGATTTTACATGATTTGAGGTGGGGGGGGGGGGGGAATCTTTATTTAAAAAAATCTAAACAAAATTCTAGAAAAACTCAAAAAGTGGGTCGGTCGGGTTCGTAAAACGGTCTGGGAGGACCTTCAATTCAATTCAATTCAATATTATTTTCCATCATATCAACATAGACAATATACAAAGACAATTTAACAAGTAATATGATGGAGGAGGAACAACTAAAAGCAAAAGCCTTCATTCAGACCAGGTCTAAGTTATTTTTTGCATATGGACCCTAGAATTAAGATGGAGTTTGAAACGCAATTATTGTTGAATCACAATCTTGTAGGTTAAAAAATATTGGTATGATAACTACATGTATAATCACTGCACTACTGTACATCCGCTATCAGGTAAATTGAGAATTGTGTACCATTGCTTCCCCCAGTAATACAATTGACAGCTGAAATGTCTTTGTTTATTTCAGAAACAGGCACCAGATCCACTGGGTTCTCTCGCTAGTTTTGATAGCGGCACGTTAGACTTCTTGGCCCAGAAGAATAGGGACAGGAACAGAGCGTTGCGAGCGTTGGAACGTAAGTATGTCTTGGGGATGACTGGGATTTCAGATAGCAACACGCTATAGTATTTTTGGCTTATCACAAGACAGTGACGTAACTGCGTATTCTACTAATTGCAGCACATAACGCGTGCGATTACTCGAGGTGCTGGCGTATACACAGGAGCTTTGAAAAGCGGAAGATACATATGTGTGCATAAAAGCTGCGCCTGTTAAGTTAAGTCACTGACCAGAGGAAAAGCCAAACAGAGTATATAGCATTCTTTACTTTGAAGAATAGTAACGGTACCACAGCATTATGAGCATTAGAATATACATTGGAATGACAAGGTTTTCTGACCAGTTATATACCTTCGATAAAGATTCTGTTAGAATTGAAATGTCAGGTCCGGTTATATTTATTACATTTACTTACACAGGCTATTTTTGTGGATAAGCAGTTTGCATTCAGCTTTTACATTACAGTTATACTGTAGTTTGATCAGTTCCAAATTGGCGAGAAATATTTGGTTTTATCTCTTCGCGAGCAAAACTAATCCAATCGTACATATGACCACACGCATGCGGTTTTAGTCTCACGCACGCGCCACGCATATGATTTAGAACTGATCAAACTATAGTAATATGTTAACATACTTGACACAGAAGACAGGGATAAGAGTGTTGATAGATAAGTTCGCAGAGGGATGACGATTTCACTTGGTGCTTTCAGATATTTGTATATCTATTTCTGAATATAGTAGATGTAATAGTTAGTTATCAAAAATATACTCACTGTACATCAGGGTAACGAGGGCACTTTAAAATAAGTCTGTCGTAAATTACTTTGATGTTTTGAACATCTTTTACTCCAGGAAATAGGAAGGGACATCTATTCTCAAATCATCCAGCAAGGGGCAACCCAAATAACGATAATAATAGAAGTGGCAATCTCTATGTTTTTCCTAAAATTATTATAATGGTTTGGTCCTGAAGAAGTCAAAGCTAATCCTGACGAAAGAAAACTTGACAGTTTTAACTTGTCCGATGGCGAACCTGTTAAACTCTTAACCTATATGAATCACAATCTTTATCACCCCCATCCGGCCAACAATTTTGAAGGCGACTATTATAGTGTGTACACCGGTGCTACATATTCTACCTACTTTTTACCATACATCCATTTGTCGCTGGTCTGTCAAAATCTTGTATCTCCATCTGCCATCTGGCCCTTCAGCATGTATAAGGTCACGTTTTTTAACCTGGGCACCCATAAAAGGTGGTTTTGTTACATTTTTTTTTTTTTTGGTCTTTAATCTTTTGTATTTATGTAACCCTCTATCAGATTGACTTGTGTTTCGGCTTGTTTTAAAGGCAATTTAATACCCTTAAATAATCTGAAAAGAAAAAAAAACCTATCTCTTATGATTTAATTAATACGGCTCATTAAGCATAATTAGTCGGGGGTGGTTGAGGAAGTGGAGGAGGAGGAAGTGGAGGAGGAGGAAGTGGAGGAGGAGTAGGGATAGCTGTGTAATATTAGGTGCAAATGGAATTTTTGTCTTTAGGCTTTGGTATTTTTGTAACCCTCTATCAGATTGACTTATGTTTGGGCTTATTTTAAAGATAATTTAATACCCTTTAATAATCTGAAGAGGATTTCTTGTTATCACTTTCGATTTGATTAATATAGCTCGTTAAGTATGATTAGTCGGGGGTGGTTGAGGAGGAGGAAGGAATTGCTGTGTAATTTATGGGTGAAAATGGAGTGCTGTCCTGTAATTTATAGCTTTCTTATACTTAGGCTTGATGTCATCTTGGTTCTGAATGATATAAGCATGCTTTACACCATTTACTTAAGTATTAATTAAGCTAATTAATTAATTTTGAAATCTGTGGATGAACCACCCTGTATATTAAATTATCACGCGAAACAGTACTTTTTAATGTCATGGTGATGATTTACCTTAATGCTAACACTCAAAACTGATCACAACTGTATCTCTTTTAGGCTCATTGCAATATATTTGATCACTTGTCTAATTTAGTGGGGTTTTTCAGTATTTGAAATTGCGTATTTTGACCACCCTGTATATATATTTCCTAATAAGCTGGCCAATTAATGTTGCATATGGCTGGATGGGTAATTTACTCAAACACAATAAAAACATCCCTATCCTTCATATAGCTCCTGCATATAGACAGTGGAAGAAAAAAAGTAAATCATCATTTTGTATAAAACTTCAATTGTTACACCCTGTATAATGTTAGGTCACCCTGTATATTTGATTTCTAGTTCGCATTTTTACAATCCTTAGGTTATAAGCATTCTAAATATATATGGTTTCATACCCTTTAGATGTAAACATTTTGATATATTCTACTGAAACTGCAAAAGGAGGAAATTTCATGAAATATACCCATGTAATTGTAACACAAATGTACCCCAGGTTAAAAAACGTGACCATAAATTAATAATTCCTATGTATAGCCTTTGGCAGTAGATCTGCTTTAAACATATTTAAAGGGGAAAAAAACCCACATTTAAAACCTGATAAGTGCTCTTGTCTCCAAACATGTATAAAGCAACACTTCCTGTGCATATCCTTTGGGCAGTTTTACTTTACACACGTTGAAGGGCCAGAAAAACATACAAGGCGTTGACAGAACAGTGACGCATTGCCCACTGTCCGGACAGGGGTCAGACCCCCACCCTTTTTATTTTACCCCCACCCTTTTTACAGAGCCACCCTTTTTATTTGGGAATGTTCAACCCCCACCCTTTATACCGAAAAGGGGACATTTTGGATCCCAAGAGCTTTTTAGGGGTCCATCAAATTTGCGTCATGCATGCAATGTATTATTAAGCTAAAATAGTGTAATGCTTCCGAATTCGGAAGTTTTCGGAAGTTGATCATATCAAAATACTACCTACTTTTGGCACATTTCCATCATCAAAATAAATAATTCTAGGGCACAACAGTAATATTTTGGGTGGTACCAACATAACAAATTAAAAGCTGGCTTTGAAATATGGCAAAATAGAGTAGAAATCACGATATGATTCATGGGAGACGGGCTGTCCGTACCGAAATTTCGTCGGAAAATGTTGAAACTTGATTGAAATAATGCGCTGAAATTGGTGGCAAATGTCCTATTTTATTACAATTTCTTTCAAAATGAATTAAACTACTATATCTGCATGTGATTTGTTTAACCCCCACCCTTTTTATTTTATCTCCACGCTTTATACAACTACACCCTTTATATGAGAAATATTCTAACCCCCACGCTTTTGTTCATTTCTTGATTTCTGGAGTCCCACGCTGTATAAAGCGTGCCGTCCGGACTATGTTGCCTCATACCTGTGACCAAGTTGCGTTTTAATTTTATATTTGCAGCTGATACCATCTAGCCCTTCAGCATGTGTACATTAATAATTCCTATGTATAATCTTTGAGCAGTCTGCTCTAAACATGTTTGAAGGTCAAAAAAACCCACATCTATTAAAACCTTGCAAGTGCTCTTGCCCCTGAACATGGATGATGCAACACTCCCTATGCATAACTGTTGGGCAGTTCCACTTTATACATGTTTTTAAAAAAACTTATATTTGCAGCCGATGCAGAATCCCTGGCCGAAGCTGATGATATATTGGAACGATTTATGGTCAGAGATTCACATGATAGGTAAGAAGTTTTATTGGTGTACAGTATTTAGGCCCCATTTTTTGTTTGTGTGTTGCCCTCAAGTGCTATACTTTTTAATTGGGTCGGTTGGTAGGAAATCTTTTTTTTTTTCTTTCTTCTTTTTTTTGGCTGAAAAATATATGGTTTATGTCAAGACAAAATTGGTATAGGCCCATATGTCAATTTAACTAATGTTTCTTGTGTGATAATAGTCTAAAAACATTAAGTAAAGCTAACTTATTCATTTCCAGCAAGAAATAATAACATTTAGACACTTTAAGGACAATTTAAATCTAAAAAAGAAAAGAAAAAATGTTCAAACATTTTTTGAAAAAAACGAGAAAAAAACCGACCCTAAGTTTTGCGATTTTGGGGTCGGTCGCTGAGGGCAACACAACTCTTTTTTGTTGTTGGCCTTATTCATTGGTAGAGGGCAGGCTTTCTCAACTTATTCTGGTAATGCACCACAATCTGTAAGATATCATACCATCAAGCGCCACTATGCTAGTCCAGACCAATATGGGTGGGTCAAAAAGCCCGTCTTTAGGATCCTTACAGGGGTCAAGAGGGGGCACCCATTGCCATTTTAAAGGTGTAGAAGGGCATTCCTGTCAATCATTTATACTTTTGGATTCATAAACTTGCACAATAAGATAATGGATTTTTTTTCTGATCTTTTTTACTTGGACTAGATATAAACAATCTCGGCAATAAATATGTACATGTATGAGCTGTTTGTGCTTAAAATTGTTATGTTTACCAGACAGTTTCTTTATTTATACCAGACAGTTTCTTTATTGGTTCCATAGAAAGCTCTATATTATTATAGAAGCGCTTATAAGCTCTAACATGTGTTTCTATTCTCTCATTCGCTTGCTTCGCTCTGCTAACAGAAAAAAGTGAAACAATTCACTCGCTAGGTAACTGCCAAATTCAATTTTTCGCTTATTTGCACGCATTCTTGCACTGTTTGTTAGTTTAAGTGTGCTTTGCTATGTATTCGTGCATGTGTTACAAATCTAACCAAATTCATTCACAGTTTTATACCGCGAAATTGATGCATTGTTGTGGAACCACTGTAACCATATTTTGTGTGTGTAAAGTTAACACAATAATCCAGTGATCAATCATCTTGGTTGTCTATCTCCTCAGTTTGTATAGAACCAAATAGGCTGGGCTGAATTGTGTTTATCTCTCTCTATGCCAAAGTATAACCTTTCTGTTGCACAGGTTTTTAAGCTGAGTATGCATCATGCATGTCACATCTTTTACTCATATAGCCATATATTAGGCAAAAGATATTGGATTGCCCTTTCCCGACAGACCGTAACAATCGGGAAAACTCAGTCGCATTTTTCTTTTTTTTGAAAAAAAAAAATCAGAAAAGAAAAGAAAGATATTTTTTTAATATTAGAAATTACAAATTTGTCACCTAAATGACCTCAATTGACCCCTATGTGACCACACTCTGAAATATTTATTATCCATGCCACCAGACTTTGTCTTGTTAATATCAAGATTTAGTTACATTATAAACCTCAGTGTATTCCAGTGTGATTTGGTCATTCTTTGGAATCTAAAATCAAAAATCAAAAGAAAAAATCTACCTACCGACCCCTCAAAACTTGAGGTGAAAGGGCAATCTTTTTTATTTTTATTTTTAGGCCTTATGTTGTTGAGCTAGACTCCTTCTAGATTCTGGATAATTTAGCTTATCTGTAAATCTGGTCTACATGTTTGGTACTGTGCAAAGTGTATGATTTGACCCCACACTAGTGCGACTGACACAGTAGGGTAACTGGGGGTTAATTAATACACCGAGAGCCTTGGGTCCAAGGGATTGCTGCATTCTTCTATGAGTTGGGTGGGGTGTGTAAAAAGAAAAAAACATAAATTGCACCGTAATACAATAAGAATACACAATTCTGTCAATATGCCACTGCAGGGACAAAAAAAACACCCTGTTCTCTACGGGCAATCGGACCTGTCAGGTAAAGTCGGTCGGTCGGGTGTTTTTTTATATTCGTATTCATTTATTTTTCAAAAATGTCAGGAATTTTTAGTGAATTTTCAACATTTTGCAAACATTAAAAAAAGAAATCAAAGAATTTCAATTTGTTTTTTCAAAATTTCCCCCTAAATGTTCAAAAATAATTGAAAATCTGAAGGACGCGTTTGGTTTTTTTGCCTTAGAAGGTAAAATGTCATTTTGTTAGGGGCAATACATTAACATTGTAGCTGGTGGATGGGAGGGGGATAGGGTCAGTAATCATGCCAAGCCATACAGAAGCAATACGATATTGCTGCAATTCCAAAACCAGATAGCCATAAAACAGGATTAGGGAGTGTTCATAAATACTTTGATAGGGGTGGAAAAGTTTGAGCCCTGGATGTCATTTTTGTATCCCCTCCCCCTAAAGGTACATTTTGTATCCCCCCTTTCTGTCTGAATACCCAGGCAATAGCAAAAAAACACATTGTTGATCCCCCTATTAAGGACAATATCATTTTAGTCCCCCTTGTGGGACCAAATTCTTTTTCTGACGCCCACCCTACATTTTTCAATCCCCACCAAGGTATTTGTGAACACTTACCATTTTTTAGTTAGCTCAGGGTGATTGTATCAATGAATGACAGTTCTGTTGACTTGTAAATGTTTAACATGTTGTGAAGTGTTTTGATTGTGCTTTGCTGTGTTGCGTAACATGCATTTTTTTCTTCCAATCCTCATCCTTCCCCTTTGTTGCAGACAAAAGCAAGAAATCTACTAAGTGTGTGTGCCTTTATTATAGGTAGGCATTGTTAAGTGCTCACTTTTCCTTGTATCTAATCAATCTTTGTGAGAACGGCTTTGTTGCACAAGTGTATGTCAGTATTTGTATGATATAAAATGTGTTAACTTGACTAAGGCCTAGGCGACAGGAAACGCCCTGTTCAAACGGCCTGAACGACCCATTTTTTTACAAAATAGTTCTGAAACAAACATATTATTTTCTTTTTTTTAAATGTCAAATTTCAATTTTTTTTTAAAATTCACCAACATTTTCACGAAAAGAATTTTTTGTTTGTCCGTTGAACAGGATTTGTTTTTTTGTCGCCTTGACAAGAGTTTAGTGTAACACAGCTGATTCCAGAAAGTGTAGTCAACTTGTTAATACTTGATGTCTGAAGGCGTATCTACACCAACGATAACATATACTAGTAATACTAAACACTGAATAACAATAACAGACAGCCCTTTACAGTGAAAGGTTATAAATAGGCTTACAGATATCTATAGTAATGATGAACTATGCCAATGTAACCAATTTCATTTAATAATTTAACAGCCAGAATTGCATGATTTTTCATTGATTTTTACCTGAAATTGGTTTACAATTCACTGGCATAGTGCATATTCCTAAATTGTTACGATACGAACCATTGATCACATGAAACATAACACAAAGCCTATGGCAGTATCTTAATTCGGAACAGATGTATGTGCCCAGGCTTGAACCAGTAACCATGATTAAGGGGACAGTTATCCCCATAAATGAGAGGAAGAAAGCAGAGTGCATCTATGATTAGGATCAGGCAATTTGTCGTAAAGTTACTTAATCAATGTTTTGTTTGCTACCTGATTGCAATGATCATTTGCAGTAATACTTTGAGAATTAGAACCCCAATACAATTGGACAATGCACTCCATAGATATGAAGAAAAAAAGTATTTGCAAAATTTCAAAATTTCAAAATATTTTTAAAAAACAATACAATGATGGTTAATGAACATTTCAAAATTCTTAACATTTGACTAAGATATGCGGTAATCATAAGTATTTGCTACATTTCAAAATTCTTGACGTTTGACTGATAATTTGGCTTTGATTACATCACATTTTATATTTGAGACCTAATTTGTCTCCGGCCTTGAGCCCTAAATTCTGATTAGTTTTACCTATAATAGCGTGCGTATAAATCAGGGATATTGACTCACTTTGCAGCTATTCTATATATCTACTGTTACTATATGCATGACCCCTTATATTCCTAGGCTGTAATACCTCATTTGTACCACTGTCACTGGATGTTTTAATGAAACAAAAAGTTGTGTGTTTTTTTCCACATGATTCCCTCCATTAAGAAACATCATGTGTCAAAAGATTTGTGACTAATCAAGTGACCACGTGTGCAGATCTATAGTAGCAAGCAAAACTTTTGACTAATTATAGCACTAATGGATCTTTACTTGGAATTTGATCAGATTTTTACTGTTGTAGTTCCCTTTTGCATATGTGAAGAGAGATAGTGCCTAAGGGTTCCTTTTTTTGTGTGGGTTTTTAAAAAAATCTTTCTGACCAACTTATTTGTTGTAAAGTTCCATTATGAAATTGATCAAGATTTGTGAAACGGGGACCTGGTTTTTGATGTAAATTGCCCCCCTCCCCTCCCCCGGAGAGAGTGTCAAGACATGGAGACCCTGATACCTTGTACATCTCCCTGAAAAGGATGGACTGGTGGATACAACAGTGGCTTTTTGGGTGCTCTTAAGAAAGGTCCCTCATAGTAGCACATCACAAGGTCAAGACTTCTTCCCTTGCCATGGCTCGCACTGAAGGCGTAGCAACCCCCTTCCCGTAATAGTGATCGAAAAATAACACAATGATGATTGATCACATGAAAGTCATGTTTGACAACATTCTTGCCCTCAACAGTCATATATAGGTTAGAAAGGGTGTTATCCCTTAAAGATTATGAGGTACCAGTTCTATTCAGGGGTTTCCCCCAAATCAAGGTGAGATAATATCCGGCCATTGCTGTCAACTGAATCGTGTCAAAAAGCGTGAGCCAGTCTGAAGGCTACATCCAGTGACATCTCTGATGGCAAATAACAAGTTAATAGTCTAATTCATTAGGCATGACAGGTGTATTTGGAATTGGGCCAACAGTGTACTAGTATGTTAACACTTTCCACGTGGCAGACTTCTCTGCAGACGACATTCCAAAATTTCACAAAATGTTTCAAAAATGTCAAAATTGTTAAATTTCATTACCATATTTTGATATACCATGTGAAATGCATTAACATAAGTTCAAACGTGCCTAGTATTGGTTCAGTAAATCTTGAGATAGACTTTGAAAGTTGGGAAAGGTTTCTGAAAAATCTGTTTTGTATAATAGTAAACCAATAGCCGCGTGGAAAGTGTTAATACCTTGTCAGTCATTGGCATAAAGGTTCTCTAATCACCAGTCATGTGTATAGAATTGGTTAAACAGGACAAATCTATGTTGGAATGAATTTGGTGTTAGGCTTAAACCGGTAATATATAAAACGCTGAGTTGTCAACTTGCACCAAGATTTTGCTGACAAATGATGTGTTAGCAGGGATAGCACTGGATCAAAAATGTGAGAGGTCCCATGAAATTTTTCAGGACCCCGTAGGACTTCAAAAAACAAATTTAAGGGGTCCCCCAAGAAATTGAGGGGTCCTGAAGTTTGGGTATTTGAAAATTTTACTTTTTTACGAACAGTTTTAATTAATTTATATTGTGAGCAAAGGATGGATATATGTAATTTACAGAATTTCTTAAGGTTTCCATTTCCATACATTTCAAATTTAAGGGGTCCCTTCAATTTTGATCGGGACTCGCAAGTCTTTCTAATTTTAAACCTGACGCGTCACTATTTGAAAGTGAGAGGTCTAGGACGCGCAGACGCGTCAGAATGCGACCCCTGCTAAGGACTATTTTTAGGCCTACATCCTTGTGGTATCTATAGATAAATTGGAATGTTAGATGATTTAAGGGTTACCACCAAGGTGTCTAAAAAACAAGCTGATAGATATCTGGAATTTTTTTAGTTTGTCCTTGGAGTTTTGTTATCTTCAGTTTTATTTATGAACAGAAATAAAATGAAATTCAATATCTGAATGAGTTCAAGTTTGATTCAAGTATTAAGGGTGGTGTAAACCCTGATAATATCAAATGTATCAAGCGCTGTAACTTTTGAACTATTGATGTGATGTATATAAATGTAAACATTTTTGGAAAGGAAATGAGTCAAAAGTTTTTGACCAGAAAAGTTATAAAATTGCATTTTTGGCACTTTTTTGGTCTAAAAGTAAAAACTAAACATTGGTGCAATTTCAGCTTTTTATACCCAAATATGATTTGCTAACGTTGTGATTCTTTTGGTCAAAATGGTTACAAATCAGCATTTTTAGTAAGATATGATACCAGAAATGGATTCTCTGACTCATTTCCGTTACAAAAATGTAGACTTTTATACACACCACATTAATAGTTCAAAAGTTACAGCGCTTGATAAATTTCATATTATTGTGTTAACACCCCTCTCAATCTAACCTTTCCCCAGAATAGGCCAGTGCACATTATTAACATTGACACCATGTGCTTCTGACTAGATTTGAACCGGCAACCTTCGTAACACTCTTACCATTGAGCTACAGATGCAACCAACAGAGGAGTGCAATATCATATAATCTATTGGGTCAAAGTTCAAAGTTATCCTTTCTAGTGGAAGTCATCAAGACGACTGCCTCTAGTAGCTCAATGAAAAGAGCATCATGGATCTAATGCGAAGATTGCAATTTTGAAATTTAAGAGAGCATGTGTGGTTTAGTGGGTAGCATGCAGGACTCATAATACAAAGGTTGTGAGTTCTAGCCCCGCTACGGCTAACATGTTTGTATCCCTGGGCAAGGTACTTAGTCTCAATTGCCTCGTGGTTCGGAAGTCACGTAGAAATGGTGGTCCCGTGCTTCGGAAGAGCAATACCCGAGCACTTAAAAGGTTACATACTCTTTTGTAAAGAGTAAGGGATCATCCCGGTCGGCATCTGTTCACACACCTAACGGACCCCAATGGAAATAAGCTTCAATTGAGGCTTTCTTGGGCTATCCAGGGTCATATAAGGCCCAAATAAATAATATCAAAAATATCCAGTCAGAAGCATGTGCACTGACATACTCTGGCGAAAAAGATTAATAACTGAATCATTCTAGTTGCCCAGAAAACAAATAATGAAAATATATCTCATCAGAATTCTTGTTTCTTTGTAATTGTTACGAATCAGAATACATTCTCCAGTCCACCTCTTTTTTTTTTAGCGTAGGCCAAAAAAAGTAATTGTTATGTTGTCCTCGACCGCCCGCTTGTCAGATTTCTTTTTTAACAGTTTAAATGGCATTGAATATTAAATTAAGTGTTTATAACAAATGTGCTCTTAGAGTGATTTCAACTTCTTGTTGGCTGAACTTCCGCTGGTAAAATAAAAAAATAAATAAAAAAATCCGCCCGCCCGCCCCTCCTCTCTGAAATCTGTGGAGGACAACATTACCTCTTTTTTTACCTAAAAAAGGTCACACAAAAACGCCCTGATCTACAGGCCCGACCAACCCATTTAATTTGTTATGAACATTTCGAGAACTGCTGAGAATTCACCAAAGTCTCCTGAAATGTTTGGGAAAAAAACTAAGAAAAAAAACCACCCAACCGACTGACCCTACGTTCCATAGGACAGTGTGGCCATGTAAAATGTGAAATTTTTGCATAATGAGAGTATCATTCTATAGATTTAGTATCATTCCTTCTGCCAAATATTGCTGAGGAATGACATCTTTTTTTATCTTTTGTTGTTTGATGTTTGGGATACCGTAATGGAATTTAAAATAAGTCATTCCTTTTTCTTTTCTTTTTTCGGTTTCTTCATGTGATACGATCTGTGAAAACCCGCCACATGGTGGCATTTTTCATATTAGAGATATTTATATCATAAGAAAGCTAAAACTGTGCTGATTACAGAACTGTTTCGATCATTTTTCTATGATCACTACAAAAAAAGTTATGAGTGAATGAAAATTGTGATGTGATAAAAAGCTACAAAACAAGAAATCATGAAAACAGGCCAAAAAGATACATATTTCAATAGAATAACATTATAAGGTTAATAAGAAAAGTGAAGTAAGTTTCTAAAGGTGAAATTCCATAAAAGATGATGACACAAAGTATTGGACATTAATTCTTTAAAGAATTCTTTAAAAAAAAAATTAAAAAAAATTCTTTTCTTTCAATTTCTTTTTTACATTTTACCCATTATCCGTAGTTCACATTTTGCGACATCCGACGAGTTTTCACAGATCGCATCACATATGTATCTACTTAATGCTCGCAGTAATCAACAATTGTGAACTGTTAAAATGGCAGTTTTTGCATGAGTTTTTCAGAAGCATGTGCACTGATTTACACTTTGCCAATTTTAAAACCATTTTTTGTTGTTGAAATGTGCAATTTACAAATTTATAGATATATACAAAGAAATAAGCCTACTAGCACATTTACATTTTCTCGCGGTAGCTGCATGAAGCGTGATAAGTGTGAAAAGTAATGTAACGTGAAAAATGGGAGTGTGTGAAAAAGTAGCCACATGAAAAATGATGACTTTTTCAGTGCTTTTAAAATGTGCTCCTCCCCTCTGATTAACCTCTCGACTTATTTTCAATAGAAATGGCCTTATCATTTTCTATATATATATATAACTCTTATAGTGTGATTAATGACTAATTGAAACATGTTATTAATGGCCGCGATTTGTTGCCATGGTAATTAAGTCCTGTAATCTATATACAAACGAATAACTGCTAGTCTATTGTGTAATCAAATCTATGAAAATTATCAGCCATTCCGAAACTTGCGGGGCAATACGCTGGGGTATTACCTGTAAGTGAGGTAACATGTCTGCAGACACCTTTTTTTATAAATAGGATCATCAGGTAACCTTTAAAAAAAAAGCAAATTCATCATGATTAAACAAAAATGACCTAGTAGTCAGAAAAAAACTAAATGCTATTTTACTAAATATGTCAAATAATTTGATTTTTTTTATTGTTTAACAAACTCCTATGGTGATTACCCAAAGATCGTATTATGCAATAGTAATTTTTTTAAATTTTTTACTTAAAAAAATAATTGAAAAAGCCACCCTGGCAATTGATCAATACTTTGTGAGAAAGATTAGAGCAAGATGTTATGTTCGTGTGTGTACTGCATCTATATATGGAAACTTACGCTACAGGGTGTTTTAAAAGTTTTCGTGCTACAGGGTGTTTCAAAAAAGTGTACCCATTTTTTAAATTCATCTTCACCTACTTGCTAATTTGAATTAGTAGATGGGTGCTTACTAGATCAGTAATTGCCGATCCATAATTTAACAGATCGGCAGGCCGATCCTAATATCGATACAGATATTAAATAAAGAATTAAAGACCATATTATGTTCTGAATCACAATGATTTATGATGACGTTTCTAGAAAGTAAATCGTAAAATTCCTAAATAATAAGTTTAGCCACATGGTAATTACGGTAACATTTCTATAAAGTAAATTGTAGATTTCTAAATAATAAGTTAAAACACATGATTTACGATAACGTTTCTAGAATGTAAATAATGAATGAATGAATGAATGAATGAAAGTAAATAAATAACTCAAGGGATTTTTGCCGATCCAGATCCAATCTGGCCAATATCGGGCTGACCCAGAGCTCTTGGTCTAAATCGGCCCATCACTAGCTTAAAACTTAAATCTTAAATGTTATCAATCTTCTTTGCATTACACGAAAGCAGTGGATAATATAGCATTAGTGGTGACAAAATCTTAGGACTTGCTAAGTTTGTTTGATTCCATATGATACTTTAAGGGTATGAAGGATTCACTTGCCAAACAAATATGCCACCAGTCAAAATATACTATGCTGCTTTCGAATTTGCAATGGAGCATGAATTAATAGTGTAATTATGATCTTGATGGTTGGCCAACATTACTTGAACATTGATAGAACTGGAATCGGTCACTCGCGGTAATATAATACTTTCACATGAGCAGCGAAGCCACGAGCGACGAAGTCGCGAGATTCGTCGCGAGAGACCTGGGTAATCCACCAAACCCGGCCATGCCAAAACCTGGCGCGGTCCCCAGGTGCCGTCCAGATCATTTTGACACTATTATTACATGGGCCCAACCATATACTGTTCCGCGCACCTCGTATATACTGTTCCGCGCACCTCGTATATACTGTTCCGCGCACCTCGTAAACCAACGGAGCAATTATAACGGTTGATGATAGGGCGGCACCCTTAGATGTCATACAAGTTGATGGACACTAACGCATGCTATCAGCATGGGGGTGTTCCTTGCTGGTAAACTTTGTGCACAAATATTCGCCGTACTACTATTCTAAGTACTATAGAAGTGTTGAACTAATTTAACTGTGAATATTTATTTACCAGAAAATTTTAAATAGAGGAAACTATTTATAAACATCAGAACAGTATTAAAATCAATTAAACGAAGAGTATTTGTTTCGTTTGGCAACTTTTCTTTGCACGGAGGCTCCCGTAGGAGTCATAAAACGTACAGTGGATTATCAAGGTCCCTCATAGCTTCGCCGTTCGAAATCAGTGTACTAAGGCTGTGAGTGACCGATTCCAGTTCTAGGTATTGTCTGCTGAAATAAAATAGACAGCGACTTATTATTAGCATTTCAATTAATTTGGGGCACACTTTCTTTGAAGGCAAGGGCAAATGTCCACTTTGGCAGGGTGAACTAGCTTACACCTGTTCAATTGGTGACAGATGAAAATATGAGTGAAGATGAAGAAATTTCAACCTTGAGATATTCCCAAAGGTTCTGGCTGGTCAGAGAGGACCTAAGGGTTTAAACCATCATGTATCAATGCCTTAACCCCCTGAGAACTACCGGCCGATTGGTTAAAAAGATGGATACATCATTTATTGCACCAATGAGAGACATTGTTAGAATAATTGTATCCCTGATAAAGATGGGAGTGAAACATCTTACAAGCTGCATTTGAATTGGCTATTCATATGAGTACATCTTGTAATAAACCAATCAGAACCACTGTAAGATAGACAGGTAGACCCCAGGGGGTTAAAGCTCTATCGGCTTTTAACAATCACAACCATTATACACTTTGATTTCTTAAGTACATTGAGATATAAAAGTGACACAGAATTTACAGGGGACAAAAGGGGTCCTATGCATGACTACACCTGGATTTCTATTATGAATGGATTTCTATTATGAAAGTTAAATCGGCGATATTATATGGACATAATGGTATGGCTGTACCTTGACCTTCTGAAAACTATCTGTGCCTTCAATGGGTTCAATGCCCTGTATGATGACTTGTATAACAAAGTAGCCACTACACTCAATTATAACTATTTCCCACCACTCCAGTTTCATGTAACTTTTTTTTTTCTGTCTAAAATTTGTCAAAAGCTAATTTTTATTTTGTTTGATGGTGCAATTGTGTATATAGTTTGATCAGTTCTAAATTGGCAAACACAACACGAATGAATTTAGAAGGACGCAGACGCGAAGTGCACTGTGTATCATATGCGTGACCCGTGCGTGTATCCAAAACAGTGTGCGTGTGTTCATAATCGCGTGCACACACTTGGATTACTTTATACGCGGAGACATAAAAAACAAATATTTCTCGCCAATTATGAACTGATCAAACTGTAGTTGTTTTTTGTTTTGTTTTATTTTTATCTTTCGCTGTTATTAACATTGATTTGTGTTGTTTTATTATCACCCACAGACCAAACACTGGGAAGAGTGATGACCTCAGCTTATGGATGCAGCCGAGTGATGATTGAGAAAACCATTGGCGACTGGAAGACAAAAATCACCAAACTCTGTTTGAGGGGTTTATATAGACAGATCCCGTGGGTATCTGTTGTAGACATGCATTGGTGCAGGATTCGCACCCATATCACCCTGTAGTTTGATCTGTTCCAAATCGGAGTAGCCTCATTACAGCTGCGAATGAATATAGAAGGCAACAAGCACACTGTGCATCATCTGCGTGACTTGCGGCTTAAACCAGTGCGTGTGGCATAATTGCGTGTGTACGCTTGGATTACTTTTTCGTGCGGAGAGATAAAAACCGAATATTTCTCGCCAATTTGGTACTGATCAAACTATAGATGGGTGCTCTATATAACATGGTTAATTGAGGGTATTGCAGCAGGCTTGAATCCTAATCCCTGCAGAGCCAGCTGTTGTAACTTGTTCGCAGGGCTGTTTTTGATATAATAATATAAGAAAACATATCGCCGTAGATGTATTGTCGCAATAGTTATGGGTCCAAATAAGACTGGTAGCTGATGATACGTGTTTCAATTTCCCGCTCAGCACTCGAAGCAGCCGTTTATACATCATAATGCTAAGCCATGGATGATGATGTCCTCTTATATTGTTATCATTCAATGTTACCCACCTGTGAATACATTTGAACAAGTGAAATGTGTACGTAATGTCTAGTGCAGGGGGGGGGGGGGCGGTAGATTCAAACAGGTATTGGATATTGTGGGAATTATTTAGACACTCGACCAAGGTTATTAATTCTGATGCGTTACTTCTTTTAATAAATATTGTGATAGTCGGATTGTAACTTATCATTGAGATATACTTGAATATGCTTGAATATGTATAGTACATTCTTCAATATATTTAGAATATAAAATCTATTGCAGAACTAGTCTGTTCCCACCTTGATTGACAATAGACTCAAATATGTCTCATATACAAAATGAGGCAGAAGGCAGCTATATAAATCATCTGCTGCCCTGTGCATAATTCTTAACATAAGAGAGACAGACCTATTAGGGGATGTTGCATCTAGCTTAAACCTAGTTCTAACCATTGATATATTGAAATTATTTGCCAAATTGATAATAATGTGCCTTATTCCAATTTGGGGAACATAAATTCTAAATTACCAGATTTGTTGTTGTTGCTCTACGTGAGGAGTCTCTAAGTGGTTTTTTTTTATAAATGTGACATGATCAAGCGATTTTACACATCAGCAGTTTTGAATTTTGATATTTGTCCATCTAAATGCAGGTGAAAAACCATATATATGCCTATACCGTTTGGTGGGTTTTTCATGGACAAAGCTTCAAAAAACACTCTTAATTTTGGGAAATCGCGAACATGATATAAAAACTCCCCTTTTCCACGATTTTGGAAACGAACATATGCGATCCCAAAGTCAATGTCGACTGAAGCCACGGGGGTCACTTTAACTAAAAGTGAGGCTGTAGTTCAGTCAGTTCAAATTTGTGAGCCTCCTTACCGGTAGAGTAACCATGAATTATTGTCCATTTATATATATATATGTGTATATTATGTACAGTATAGCAATAATTTATTTCAAAGTCTCACCATACAAACCAAAAGTGCTCTTATAAGATATCCATATAATGATGTATCGATTAAGTTACAAAATAAGCATATATGACCTGTCACATCAAAACATACCTCTTAAAGTCTGACATCCTATGTCTGATTTAAACATAATCAAAACATGCAAAAATCAAGCTTTATAAATTGTAACCTCATGATTGAAATTAAGCCTTAAAAACCCAGGAAATATGACGAATAGAAGCTTAGCATTTCCGTATAATTTCTTAATTAAATTTGTTCAAGACATTTCACTTCATATCTAGAAACTAGACAAACGGGCAAGAGGAGGTATGGTTTGATGTGATGGGTCACATATTGTCAAGTTCCTGTCGTGTTTGTTGGGGTGGTGTGTTTCTTCTCATTATATTGATTGTGTATGTGCTATAAGTTCTCAAAGATAATCTATCCAATACTTCACACATATTAGACAAGTGGTTCCCAACCTTTTTCTGGTGGTAACCCCATTCCAGAAACCAGCATCAGAGCGTGACCCCTCTCAGAACAAAGTCACATGTGTTACTATGATAGAACATTATAATTCATAACATGGCATTTTATTTTTGTTAAATTAGGCCAGTCCGCGACCCCACAAAAAGTGCGTCAGGTTGGGAACCACTGTATTAGACTGTCTTTGCTACTCCAACCTAGACAAAAGTCAGTACCGTATTACATTGTAGTCTGTTCACCATAAGATGGAACATCACTACAAAATAATATGATGCAAAATTAATGGCCAGTAACAAAGATTATGCTTTGTATCATGGCGAATAAACTATAGAACTTGTAGTCTGTTCAGTGTAACATGGACAGGATTAGGATGACCTTTCAAATTGCAAAATAAATATATATCATAAAAGGTCATGTTCCATCGTATGTTGGATGAACTATAGAATATTGTTATTACTCTTAAAGATAAAAGTGACCAAAGCAGGATTGCAATTTGTGGACAGATTGAGTGATATACAGGCTAGTAAAAAAAGTGTACTCAAAAGTAAAATAAAAATTTCAAATATTTCTTATCCAAATTCAAATTTGAATCAATAGCCGCATTTATTCACTATAAGCAAAAAGAATCACAACCTTTCATGGTACTGTTATCCAGTAATGACCATTTTGGTAAAGTTAATGCATTTTGAAACCGAACAAAATATTGAGTATTGTTGTACTCAATGACGCATGATATTTATCATTCAGGGCTACATGTATGAGACACAATAGCTAATTAGTAAGACCAAACAAACTTGCTCAGATGTTATTTTTAAAATAATGACAAAATAATGTCATAATTTTGTGAATTCAGCAGAGCAAAGATAAAATCAGGCTTTTGTAATGATCAGATTAGTGTGTCCGCCATTATTCACTAGTGAAATTCAAAAGAGCTTGTTAGAGAAATATCACAAATGTTGTTCGGTTTATAAAATGTACACCTTTATCTAAATGGGCATAAAACATATTTCCCTCAACCAATATCAACTAAAAATTATTGGAAAGCTTATGAGACAGCCTCTCTGCCAGAATAAATGATTTGAGAAAATTTTGCACACATTTATAGGAATAAAATCCCAAAGTTGAATACCCTTTTTTTTTACTCACCCTGTAAATGCAAGAAATTCATAACTGGCAAAATTTCACGTGCAAATGAATACCGACCTAAAATTTTAAACAAAACATAAACTCCCCGACCGACAAAACGGAAAAATGTTTACAGATTTTTCACATACTTTTTCAAGGGAAGAAAAGGGGGGGGGGGGGGGGGGGAACTGCTTGACCGAACTGACCTGAAAGGTCCATTTACCCGTAGAACAGGCTTTGTTTGTTTTTTTGGCCAAAATACTTGAGTAATAAACCCTGATGGAAAAGGGGGAAGTTAATGTTGAGAAATAATTTTGTATTCTTAAAAAGTGAATAAGTACATAAATGTATGTAGTGTATAGTATATTTATTTTTTCTATTGTTTGCTGTATATACTGTTCAAAATGAAATGTTGCTATTTCTTTGTATATCTTGCTCTCATGTGTGTGACATTCATTTTTCTTGTTCAATTTGAGTCTCTTTCCAACTATCCTGATTATCTTGGGATTACTTTGTTTCGGTGTATGAATATCACCAATCTGTAATGGTGTTCAGGTCATCTGCTTCGTTTACTTCACAATGGTCCATATACACTCGTCAAAAGAAGTTCCTTGCCACTTAAATTAAATTAATTTTTAATAGAATATATATAATTATATAATTATATATATTTAATTGTATATCAAAATAAGCAGAAAGTAATCCTCTAACAGCTCAACATGGAATTTAGACATGATCACTCATGCATGGCAGATCCCATTCACTTGACAATGGCAAGAAGATTGCAAAAAATTGGATAATCCGTCCATTCAAATGACTGTAAATGCTAATTTCTTGCAATTTCCTTTTACGCACCTTACCATTGCTTAATGAATGTGCTCGGCTATGCATGAATGCGTACATCTTAATTTCATACAGACATGATAGAGAATTATTGTCTGCTTATTTTGACATGCAATTGTTTAATTTGTATTAAATATTTATGTGAAATATTTGAACTTCAATGAGTGGCAAGGAACTTCTTTTGACGAGTGTAAATAAAAACGATCAAAAACTTAGAGGTAGATGTTCCGATTGCTGGCCCGATTTTTCAACTTGACGTTTTCTATTTTACATGAAAGGTCATCCTCAAAATTGTCGCATTCCAAACTTTGAGTTGCATAACTCCAACGGTTCTATTTTTAGAAGAACAAGGTCACACAATATTTGCCCATTGAGCAGAACACAAACTGGTAGTAATTCACCACATTTTAGCCTATAATTTTTAAATGGAACATTTCTGGCCCCTAAGATTTTACCGACATAACGATAAAAATATGGGGATTCTCCTGATATCAAAATATATTGATGTGAAGAAAAATAATCATAACCCCCAAAAAGTGATTGGAACATACACCTTTAACTAAGCAAATGGTGTAGCAAAAGCAAAAGGTTGACTATAGTAAGCATATCTGCTCTTGTATGCCGTGCATGTATGATCTTTCAAACAAAATTAAATGCTTAAAGGGGCATTGAGAGATGTGGTGGAGGCAGCACCCTCAATTACAAAAATATATGATAAAAACTGGGATTTGTATATTTTTACAATTGTATTACATGTATGAACTTACACCTATAAGGATTAAGAAAAATCAGCCCTCTTTGTACAACAAAACATCGATTCAAAAATGCTGATCTCCGCTAGATCAGCATTTTACCTCCGACAGTATCCCCCTGCAGTACGCATGATACATAACGCGAACCATATTTGCATAGAGGGCGTTTTTCAATAAATAGCGATGGTTTTGTTTTAATCAAGTTTTGCTGTGTATTTGTTAGTAGGAACAACAATAATGGCAATTTTTATCTTGAATTCTGAAGTAAATTTAAAAAAAAATTAAATTGTCAACATCACTTAATGTGCCATTAAGATTTATAGTAATACTATTGTCACTCATCACTGTCCATAATGCCGTTGTTGTTTCCGGGCTGCTTCAAAATGCATGATATGCGCGACTATGCACAAACTGCATGCATGCACGTGGTGATTCACGTTTGACCAACACAAGGACGCACAGTTATTTTGGAAGGAGCATTGAGGCAGTTATTTTGGAAGGGGTATTGAGAGATTGCCGAGAAAAATGAAATTATCGGATACAAAATAATTGTTTTTATAGATAAGGTACCTATGAACCCCGAAGTGTAATGATTTTTCTGAAAACGGTTGAATAATGGCGCTAGATTGAAATTTGGTTGTAGCAATTTATGTGGCGAGTGTTGCTGATGATTTTAATGTGATCTACATCGAAATTACCAAATCGTGAAATTTTACATGATAGATGGTGAATTAAGGTTAACAGTTTCAGATGGTAGTTAGTACATGCTTAAGTATTACCTAGGTGAAAACAAAACTGATTTCCAGACAAGTTGAGGGCGCACTCCCACACGTATCTCTCAGTGCTCTTAAAGGTAGATGACCCGATCACATTTTCGTAACACAGAATTATTTCAAACATACGGAGATTTTCATATCATATGAAAGCTCGTATTTTTCTCATCATCATACTGAAATTTGACGGCCTAAATCGGTATAATTACGGAGAAATCGATGAAATAACGAATTACCGCGAATGGTGGTAACCACCGATATAGTTTGTGTACTACTAAATGGGTACAGTTCACAGCATCTTGTGCGTCTAAAATAAGAACCGTTAGAGCTATGCAACTCAAACTTTGGAACACGACTTTTTTAAGGATGACCTTTCATGTAGAATAGAAAACTTCAAGTTGAAAATCGGAAATGTGATCGGGTCATCTACCTTTAAGGCCAGCAAAATATGTTACTAGTTTTTATTTATTCTGCCCATTGTCAATGCTGAGTGAAGTAAACCAAGCAGAAACAATATGAGTAATATTCACAGGGGATATTCAGGGGGGGGGGGGGGGGGGGGGACTCAAGGAAGTTTTTGATTTGATTTTTTTTAAATTTTATGTGTGCTGTAATTATTGAAATATTAATCAAATTTTTGGAAAGGAAATGGATCAGAGAATCCAAATTTGGCATCAAATTTGACCAAAAATGTTGATATTTTGAGAAAATCACAAAATTCACTTTTTTGACCCAATTTGTTTTGAACAAAGCTATAACAAAAATTATTTTGAGTAAAAACCGCCCAAATTGCTTGATGATGATGTAAAGACACTAACTTAGGGACGAATTTCTCAATTTTTAACCTAATTTAATATTTTTTTGAAATTTTGACAAAAAAGTGCCTAAAAAGTGGGGAAAATGGAAACTTTTTAGATCGCTAATCCATTTCCTTTCCAAAACTGTATACTTTAATGCACATTGGAGTCATAGTTCAATAATAACAGCACTCACAAAATTCGAAGAGTGACTTCCTTAAGCAATCTGCTGTTTCCATTATTTTTAATGAAGAATGTAGAAAATTGTAATAATTATGTGATGTATATGGAAATGTGAAATATGATTTGTTGTAACATAATGATTTTATGAATGTGTATGAAAGTTGTGATGTACATAAAGTGTTAATGAAATAAATACTCATGATAAAACAATGGAACAAGATTATTGATTTTGCCTCATTTTATTTAAATAAAGTTGTCTATCTAGGCAATCCTATTCCGAGGCGCTGAAGTTAGATGTGTGAACAGATACAGACCGGGATGATCCCCTACTCTTTACGAAAGAGTCTGTAACCTTTTAACGTGCTCTGGTATTGCTCTTCCGATGCACGGGAACACCATTTCTACGTGACTTCCGAACCACTGGTTTTTGCTGCCATTAGGAAATCGTCACAATCACTTCACTTCACTTCGCTTCATTTACCAGGCTACCGACATGACGCACACAATGTATCAGCACTTAGATTGTAATATCCCCCAACATAACAGCTCCCCAATTTCGCTTGGGTCGAGGCAATTGAGACTAAGTACCTTGCCCAAGAATACAAACGTGTTGGCTATAGCGGGGCTAAAACTCACAATTACCTGATGAGTTACTTTTTTTACATTATATTAATATGCAGCAATGGAAATACCCACATGACTGTCTACCCGGGGTGACCTTACCCATGGTTATTAGGTAGAAACTACACACTTTTAAAGACTTAAAATATGGTTCTAACCTAATCCTAACTTTTACAAAAACAAATCAGTTGTAAAAGTGGTCCTAGTGGGATTCGAATCATGCACCTCTGCATTTCGAAGCATGTCTCTCAATCATTAGACCAGCAAAGGGTGAACTGGACAGAACATGATTTGTAATTACCATTACTGCATGTTGATATTATCATTCCGCAACAAGTGTTGAAAAGGACACAGGTTGTTTCCGAAACGCTAATTATATTAAAATGTGTTTCAATGGATTCATTGATATTAAAAACCATACTTTTGCAGTTAAAATATTTGTAAAATAATAATGAGAAGTCAAGATATTGTCAAAATGTTTTTAGACTTTTGATATGTTGTTCCAGAGACCTTTCTAATAACGAAACTGAAGAAAAACCTTGTGTTGCAATTTGTGGTGGGTCATTCATTAGATTGATTGGACTAGAATGGTATGAAGGAATGAGAGGAAGGAAAAGAATTATGTAGATAGTTGTTATTAGGGTAGGGGAGAGCGGGGAGTGTACGCCCTATGGGCAGGTTCGCCCACCATGTGATTCTCATCTTTGCGGCCACTGGTTGAATTTGGCGAACACACAATAGATTCAGTAGTATGTTGCAAGCTTCCCACATTAACGTGACTCTATCACCGTAACATGTTTGTCAACTTATCATCCACTAAAAACCAGTTTTGCCTCGCAAAAGTGAATTTTCTTCCATTTTCATATTGATTTTTTCCCCAAAGATATTCGCAGAAAAGGTTTTAATGTAAATTAGGTAGGTATGGGATTGATTATTGAATTTGATGCAGTTAACAACCCATCAATGTATGTGGGACATCCGTGGTATAGGTCAATGAACTTATTGCGCTATATAGGGGCACATACGCCCTATGATGAAGGGGCAGGTTCGCCAATAGGGATTTATGTAGTTATGATTTTGCATAATTTCAAAATTGTAATTTTCCTCTTACAGGATAAGTGTAATTATAAAAATAGTTATTAGGAATGGAGTAACACTAATATTATAGAGGAGAATATTTCAAAATGTGGTATTTCTTATTATAAATTCTGAACGAGTATGTTCCGCAAAAGTGCCCCACCCCAATATTTTGGAACTCTAAATTTTATTTTGGAATAAAATAACGAAGAATAACGAATCTATATGTATTGGATATTATGATACTTTGTTTGTGTAGCCTAATTCTGAGCCTAGGGCGAACTTGCTCCGGCCTATGGGCAAACCTACCCCGGCGTCGGGCAAGTTCGACCTTTTGAGACACTTGTCTTTATCATGTACTCTTGCCTTTACAGTAAGGCCTGGAGTATTGAGATCATGGTCGTATGTAGCCAAGATATTAATAGGTCCATTCAATCTTTAAAATTGGCGTCTCTAGACCTCTTCAAATGAAAATGGGGCGAACACTCCCCGCTCTCCTCTATCATAAGAAATGAAAAGCTAAAAGAACCTTGGAGAAGATGAGAACAGATTCAACCTTCCAAACTCTTGATGATTTGTGTGAACGTGTATTACGTATTTCAGTGACTTTCATCGAGGGTATTGTATAGCCTACGGGAAAGGAACTCGCCCCCCCGCCCCATTTTGACTTGGGAATTGCGCACATTCGGGGAATATAAGGGATTTACTTAATTCCCATCTAATTGACAATTTGCCCCTTGCCCGACCTGACGGGCAAATAAGTATAAAATGGCAATTCAGGAATATCATTTTAGAATCACACACGGGACTTAAGGACGTTTTTTTGGAATTCTGTAATTATTGAACTATGACTCAAATGTATACAAAAGTATACATTTTTGGAAAGGAAATGGATCATCAATTTTTGACCAAAAATGTTGATTTTTGAGTAAATCACACACAAAAAATCACTTTTTTGACTCAATTTTTTTGGACAAAGCTAACAAAATTAATTTTGAGTAAAATATGCTCAAATCGCTTGTAAATACACTAACTTAGGGACGAGTTATTTTTTAAAACCTAATCTAATATTTTTTGAAATTTTCACTAAAAAAGTGCCAACAAAAAAAGGTTTTTCATTTGTTTCTACGTTTTTGGCACTTTTTGGTCAAAATGTCAAAAAATATTCGATTAGGTTAAAAAACAAAATTCATCCCTTAGTAAGTGTCTTTACATCATCATTTAGCGATTTGGGCATTTTTTACTCAATTTTGTTGTTATAATAGGCTTTGTCCAAAAAAATTGGGTCAAAAAAGTGAATTTTGTGATTTTCTCAAAAATTCAACATTTTCGGTCAAAATTGACACCAAATTTGGATTCTTTGATCTATTTCTCCAAAAATGTATACTTTTAGATGCATTTAATAATAGTTCAATAATTACAGCACTTACAAAACTCAAAATATCAAATCAAAAACCTCCTTGAGTCCCGTCTTTAATGGGGCAATCACATAAGCTGAGCGGCCCCTTACCGTGTGACAAATGGGTGCGGACGGCGGCACACACGGTGGGCCGTTTCCCGTCCGTTCGGAACACGTTCAGGGGACTTTGCCGGCCACCGGAGATTTGAATGCTCAATACTCCTGGCGGGTGAGTAAAAGCGGCGGCGAACGATAGGAGCCCGGTATGAAGACGGTATAATGACGGCGCACCCGTTCGCACCCGTTTCACACACGTTTCGCACCCGTTTCACGCCCATTCGCAGGGCGGTGATAGTGGACGTCGACCATCTTAGCGACGCGGGCTGCGAATGGCCGCATTCAGCCTGGTAACCGTTCGCGGAACGGACTCTCAGCAGGCATGTTGCAACTCTCTAAATGTAAAAGAGCTAAAACTCACTCTTTCGAGAGCTTTAGGAGGGACAGCTCTTTTTTTGGAGTGAAGTTCACTCTTAAAAGAGCGATCACTCTAAAAAGAGTTAAAATCACTTTGAAAAGAGTGGAAATCACTCTTAAAAGACTGAAAAATCAATCTGAAAAGAGTGAACTTCACTTCCTAGAAGAGCCGTCCCTCCTAGAGCTCTCGAAAGAGTGAGGTTTAGTTCTTTTACATTTAGAGAGTATTATAGATGTTGGTCGTACCGTGATTCCGGAATGCAAATGAAGCTGCGAGTTTGAGCGCTCAGCTTAAAAAGGGCGGTTTGATGATATAATCAAGACGTTTCGGCCGGTACCCAGGCGTTCCGACCGGTTAGGAGCCGGTATGGAGGTGGTATGCACACGGTATGCACACGATGAGGACACGGTGAGAACGGTAAGCTAGACCTGTATGAGGCCGGTGAGCCCGGTACCATGCCGGTGAGAACCCGGTACCCGGTGTAGAGCGGTATGGACCGAGGACCGGTGAGGAGGTGTTATGCACCCGGCGAGAACGGTAAGCTAGCCACGTATGAAAACGGTGAGCCCGGTACCAGGCCGGTGAGGACCCTGCATAGACCCGGTTTATAACGGTATGGACCCGGTGACCACCAACAAAAATCAATGAGCCCGTTGGCATTTTTTACTGATTGTGTTTGGACTCTGTTGTTTTTCTATTAGACGGTAAGGTGGCCGCCTACCATTACCGCCCTGCAAACGGGTGCGCCGTCTGTATACCTTCCTCAAACCGGGCTCTCACCGTTTGCCGCCGCTTTTACTCACCCGGCAAGAGTATTGAGAATGGTCAAACTTCCTGCCGGGCGCGGATGGCCGGCAATGTCCCCGACAACGTGTTCAACGGACGGGAAACGGTCCACCGTGTGACTTCACCGTGTGCCACCGTCTGCACCAATTTGTCACACGGTAATGGGCCGGCCAGCTCACACGGATACATGTGAGTACAAATGTATTTTACAGAGATTCCCGGAATGTGAGCGAAGCGAGCTTGAGCGCTCAGCTTATACAGGGTAGTTTGATAACGTTATCAAGGCGGTTCGGTCGGTACCCAAGCGTTTCGGCCGGTGAGGACCTGGTGAGGAGGTGGTATGAGCCCAGTTCCAGGCCTATAAAGACCCGGTATAGAACAGTATGAACCCGGTGACAAAAAAAAAATCAATGCGGCCGTTGACATTTTTTGCTGATTGTTCACCGTGTTGGACTCTGTTGTTTTTCTATAAGACGGTAAGGGGCCGCCCAGCTCACACGGATACAGGTCGTCGCTGTTCTGACATACCGGCACATCACGAAAAACAGCGTTTTGAGAAAATCGTGTTTGAAAATTTTCCAATTTTTAAAGACTTGTTAGAGAGCATTTACATCAAATGTCACTATCATTGTCAAAGAACACTAATAGATATATACTTATGTTTGTCATGAGCATGTTACAACAACAAATTGCAATTATTAATTAGGAGTAATTATGTCATAAAGTCATGTGCCGGGATGTCAGACAGTTCTACAGTGATATGCCAGTGATATGCCGGTATGTAGTTACACGGTGGTCTATGGCAGAATATTGTGATGTGCCGGTATGTCAGAATACAAAATGAGGTTTTCATGCCGGTATTATGTTAAAACCCTGGCATATGACACTAATTAGTGCGGTATCTCATATGACACTAATTAGTGCGGTATCTCATTAATAAAGGTAATAAATTACCTTTTTGTCTCAATTTTTTTGGAGAATATTTTTTTGGATTATAAAATGCAACTTAACTCATTTTGCCCAAAATGGCACATATGCACATGTGCCGGTATGTCAGAACAGCGATGATGGGATTGCCCCATAAGGTCTAGGTTGGTTAGATATTAAAATTCAGAGCTTCGGACAAAAATGAGATATTAGCACAGTAGAAAACTGCTAAGTCTCTGCTTTAAAATGCTTTTTGTTTGAGGTAAATTAGATTTTCGATTCTGACGTTAAGGTCAATTAAGTTCGGATGTCTCAAAAAATCGGTGGTGTTTTTTATACATTTATATGTAAAAACGCTCACCCTGCGATTTTTTGCATTTTCAGTTTTAATTGTTTTTTGATCAAAATGATTGTAACATTTGATTTTATTTATTTGATTTCAAATTTATTTATTAAAATATTGAAATAACTAATTGCACATCGTAAATCATCAAAATTTCAAGGTCAACGTAATTTCTTATGTATTTCTTTATTTTTCTCACCCGGCTATTTTAATTTTAGCCATTTAAAAAATCAATAAAAATGCTAATATAATTGCGATTTTAACCCAAAATGGCTCAAAATGTGTCTAAATTCATGCTCTTCCATATTTTTATCCCAAATGTCAACTTATTTCTTTCTCGCCAATTTTAATATTTTTCAATACGTTTTGCACGATATCTCAAAACTATAAAACATGCAAACTTGCAATATTGGAACAAACGTAACTCAAAAATGAAAGCTCATATAACCAAGGGATCTGGACCAGATGTTAAGAACACATGGGGCTATGAAACCATGAAGCCCGATTTTTAATATCTGTTTTCAAATTTGAATTACGATACAAAATTACCTGATTGGTCGGTTCACGGTTGCCATGGCAACCGTATAAAAATCCGGCTTCATGGTTTCATTCATGCGCAGTATACCGATACATCATCTACCCAAGTATGGTGTATATGCAACAATTCGTTTTCTAGTTACGTTTGTTCCCGTGTTTAGCCACTCAGAGGCCTTGCATGATAACCATGGCAACCATATCAAAATAACACGCATTTTCTGAAACGTCTTGACCTAAGCTTTAATTTGATATAAAGACATAAAAAAAAGTAACTCGGCTGTTGTAAAAGCACCTATAATTTTAAAATTGTTACTCACATTCTAAAAATGAAAATACCAGGAGACGGAAAATTTAATTACGGTAATTTTGACACCTTGTTTGTTTTTATCTTCACGCTGAATCAGAGAGATCTATAGGAGTTACTGCAACAATGGAAATGGGCACTTTTCTGTAAGCACATACCGCGACAACAATACTTTATCGATTTTAACAAACAAGGTGTCAAAATCACCGTAATTAAATTGTCCGTCTCCTGGTATTTTCATTTTTAGGATATGAATAACAATTTTAAAATTATAAGTGCTTTTACAACAGCCGAGTTACTTTTTTTGATGTCTTTATAACACTAAGCGGTAGGTCCACGGTAACATTGAGAAAATGTGTTTCCAAATTTGGGTCAAATCAACCTAGACCCCCCCCCCCCTTAAGCAAAAATGTACCTTTTAATAATGGCCAGATTCGTGTAAATAATTATATGTTTTTAAAATTCGCGCGCATGATGCGGAGTTATTCGGTAAAATAGAGAGCCAGTCGGGGTCGAACTGGTGATCACCGGGCAAAAATACCCTTTGCGAGTTGCCCCCTCTAACAAGTGGCCCCAGATACGCCACTGAATATGTCGTCCGTAGGAGAGACCTTATGGCTGCATCCTCCGTGTGTGTGTCGGTGGGTGGAGGTGTCAGTCTGTCAAACATTTAGTTTACACTTGATTGAATTTCTCCATTTCTTTTTCATACAAAGTCCAACAACGACCTAACTTGGTACAACGATGCAACATGGGGACCTTCATATGTCAAGTAGGTCGATCAACGGTCACATATCAAGGTCAAATGTCAGTTGAGATCAAGCTGTAAAATAAGCTGAAAACAAAGCTTGGATCATACATGCAACTAGAACTGATATCGGTTTGTTTTTCAAATTAGTAAGAACGCAAATTGTTCATAAAATTGGGGCTTTGGAACGAAAATTTTCCTGATTTTTTAAACTTTCAATCAGATAGGGGTCTTTAAGAGCTAATGCATGCTCAAAAGGGGGGTGGGTCTTAAGAGCTAGCAGAAGAGGGTGAAAAGGGGGTGGGGGGTCTTCAGGGCGGCGAATACCTATACCCCTTTCCAATGTCAGTGCCCCCCTCCCCGGGGGCGATTTTTTTCAACATTTGTAAAATATATTTTTTCCGTTTTAATACGGAATAAAGCAAAATTCACTTAATAAAATGATTTTTTAAAAAAAAATTAAAAAGTCAACTGATTTTACAAAATGTTGATTAGTAAAAAAAAAATCGATCCGGGATAGGGGCCTAAGTAACAAAACAAACTTGGTCTTAGTATTACTCATTATTGACCCTAACCATGCTAAACTTGCACTACGTATCACATCTTCATCGTCGAACGTTATCTTTTCGAGGACATATCAACCAAAGTTCAAATATTCAAATTTTGTGGGAGGATTTTAGTTCTAGGTTTAAAGTACGTGGGTGTGCACAAATTTGAAGTGCACAAAAGTTCATGACCCCATGCATTGTTTTATTTGACAGGGACTTTGAAATAGCTAATGAAGCTGTATAGGGGGAATTAGGTGTTGCTCAGATTTAATTTGGTGAGGTTGATAAGTAAGAGACTATTTTATTTTTACCAATACGGTAAGACACTCTACCCCAATATGAAAAAAAAGTTTAAGTCACTGCTAATTTACCCATGACCACTTCTTTACCTATTTAAATGTCCCACACATTTAGCCTCAACACTAGCTCATGTAGAAACAAATCTTGTGATCACTCATGTGTGACGATCCGGTTTTATTCTTCAAATTGAATAAAAATGAAGAATATTAATGATTTGAACAACCATAACAAACAACAGTTTAATATAGCAGGTAAATTGCAGTTTATTATAGCAGATAAGAGATTGAGAGATTATTTTTACACTTTGCCAAAAAGGTGAAATCACCATATCTTACACAATCGAGTGTAACCTCAGTTAAACAAGTCCGATAAGCATGATTTAAAATGCTAATGAAATGGTACAGTATGTTAAAGATGATGAAAAAACAACGGACCTGAATCTCATTGATTTTGATTATGAACAATTTTAAAGAACTTATGGCATCGATGGGTACTAATCATTTTTGGGACATCGTGTATATCTATAATTGTACTATCTGTTGTAAGTGTATTATTTGTATGGTATAAAAGCCTCTTTGGGAATATAAATAGTTGACAACTTCAAATGGCTGGGCCCACATTGCCGAGAAGAAAAGGCTTTCTAATAAATGAGTATGCCGTTTGGTTGAAGTTTTGTCAAAAGTGTCTTTGATTTTACTAGAACGAAGTAAGAGAGAACCAGAAAAATGAGCTTAGGCAAAGTTTAAAATACATGTTTATTTTGTAATAAATATAAGAGGACCTGACGTTTCGATTCTAACAGAATCTTTATCGAAGGTAAAAAAAAAAGAAGTTTAATTTTGTTATTCGGCCTTATAGTTTAATGCTATGCTCTGCTGAGTGATCACTTGGCCTAAATTGCTACCTGATTGGTTGAATTAGTATGATTGATAATCAGTGTAATATATTTAAATTCAGTGCTTTCGGTAAAAAAGGGAATTTACGATCAATTTTGATATAACTTAATAATGTTATTATACATCTATAAATGGGCTCTGGTGGTAAGTGTGCGGACAAAACTATTGTTGGTGACTTGTAAATTGATAAATTGATGACAATTGCACAGAGACGCCAGAAACTATATTTATGGGACTGTATGCCAATATACACTGAGCCAAAAAAGAAACTTATACAATTTTAACAGATCACCAAATGAAATTCTGTGCATGAAAATGTACCAAATTTGGATACAATATTACTGCAATGTATTACTTCAAATGGCAGTTAATAACCAATTGTTTGCTTCAATGACACAAGAGAAATGTGCACTGACTCAGACAACGTCTTGCATCACATGTCACGGCAAACAATTTTAGCAACATAAATTTAAAAACATTTCAGAGAGTCAAAACAAACTCATACCCAAACAAACAATGAAGTCATTAATAACGAGTATGTCCACCTCCAGCTGTGCATCTCCTTCTCATGCTTCCAATCAAGTTCCTGATGGTAGCCTGGGATGAGCTTGGATGACGTGTATCAAGAAGAGACAATCCGCCTGTCAATAGACACTTATTGCAGCACTACAGGAAGAATGGAACAATGTCAGTGCACATTTCTCTTGTGTCATTGAAGCAAATAATTGGTTATTGACTGCCATTTGAAACAATACATTGCAGTAATATTGTATCCAAATTTGCGACTAAGTTTGGCTATACATTTTTTTTCTCTCATTTAAACAATGTGGCTACCCCAAAAAAGACGTTGGTTGCCAAGAATCCCTCCTCCATCTACATGATCTATCCACACGTACGTAATGATCAAATTATTGCACAGATATTATTAGTAATTAGTCTATAATATGATATTTTGTGGTAAGTGTAACATAGTTGAGACATAACTTTAAGTTTTATGCTATAATTATGCCCCGGAAATGCCAGCTTCCTCCGAATGGATGAGGAATAATGTATTTTTGCAAGATGAAGAGATAATTCTTCCATAGAGAAAGTAATACACTTCATTGAGTTCAAAAAGAAACGGTGAATCGAGACGAAGGGCACTAGTATCACATGACAATCTCAATTGCTGATGATCTTTTATCATCTGGAAGAAATTCCGCGGATTGCATTTTTACACTATTCAGCCATGATTCACAAACCCCAGTGAAACTATAAGCATTTAACGGGTTCGCCGTCGGATTAAATAAAACTACACAATTATTATTATTACTTCAATATTACAATTTAAAAAAAAAAGTAATCCAAAATTGTGCATGGTAAGTGAACCTGATGATACCCTTCGAACAAGTTTTGAAAAATAAAAGAGATTATATTAAATTATATGATGTCATCTTTTGGAAGGTGTAAAAATTGTGCAATACTTGAAATTATAGAGGATTCAGGGATCAATTAGGACGCTGCATGTACCATTTTTCATTGGCATTACAAAATTAGATCATTTTTTGTTTCGTTTGTTACAGCGGGATTCTTCAAATCTTTACCTACATAAGCCACTCGTGCTATTGACAAATACCTGTGGACGGAACTAAATCAGGGTTTTAGCTAATTAGGGTAAATGACTGCTGTATTCTATTAAAAGATCACACATTTGGTATAAATTACGTGGAGAAGATGAACAATTTCATTTTATCTTCAACCAGAGAAACAGCTTAACAACCGCAAGAGTTAGTTCTATATTTTCTAAATAATTAGAAGTATTATCACTGCTCATGATGGCTTCGTACAACACATTACTGACAAATCTGTTGGTTATCTCATCATTACTTATCGCATCGACGTTTGCAAATATAATCAGGCGTACAATCAGTGAAAACTGCACACCAATCTCCAACCCATCTTTTCCCGAGTCTACGTATGGTATTCTGCCCTTCGCGACCTCTTCTTCAACAGATCCAAGCAGTCGAAAGACATGTCTTGAGTATCGAGACATGAACATTACCATCGATTCACCCTCAAACTATCACGGTGCTTGTCCTTGGGCATATGAAATAGATACGAACCCCAACCGTCTGCCGGTTGACATGCCCAGAGCCTACTGCCTCTGCCCTGATAGCTGTCGTCACCGTAATGGAACTGCTAGTCTCAACAGCGAATGCCAAGTCCTAAAAACCTCTCTCAAAGTGCTAATGCGCAGCCCAGAATCATCCTGTGTCAACGGTCTTTACCAGTACCAACCGACGCAAATTGATTGGCCTGTAGCCTGTCATTGTGTAGACATCCATCTTATATAGACATATACAGCCTATAACAGTATATACACCGGCACTAAATCACCAAAATGGTACTGAGACTGCAGCTATTTTTGTGCAGAAAATCTTAGACAACGACTAACAAAGGGATCCCTTACCGTCAGACGAGAACATTTTCGAGTTGCCATTCGTTATAGACGCTGCTGATATATCAATAAACTCATGCTGGATATTTTACCTCTCCCTGACTGACCTTAACAGATCAAAACTCATTTCTCTTAAAAGAAAATCGTAACAGTCATCTCCTTCAACATTCAGATCATCATGAATACCGAATCAACCATAAAAAAGGTGTTGAATCCGTAAGTTGCTTCAAACACTATAAATCGCAGAATGACACTTTGGAACAGACCGACAAGACAACAGCGTTCTACCTCTCTGAAAACCAAACGACGACGATCAAGATGTAATGATATTTCTACTGCAGACAGTTGACCCTCGATTAAATAAATGTTAGTGGTGTCGATCCTGTAGCCATAATAGACATGTTGCACGTATTAATATGTATTTGGTACAAAACTGATCCAGTGTTACGTACTCACGTCGTATACGTTTCGCCACACCATTGTATTCTTCGTCATCACTTGGTCTCACAACTATTTGTAAGCCGTTTAACGAGGAATAACGTAACGTCACCTACATGATGATCTTTTATGATGCTTATGAAAGCCCATAGACGAAATTATAATTCAACTTCTGGTAGCTAAAAGACTGAGAAAGCAGTGTCGTATGTTATCTCGTACATAGTAAATAATATAATATACTAAAAAAGTGTGAAGAAAGTTTCAGTCATGTGGTGCACATGTGGTTAAGCCTGAATAAGAAACAGGTCAGTTTTCCAAAGCTATTTCAAATATCATTATATAAATTAATTATTTTTTCCTTGGAGCAATATTATTTAAATTAAGCATGACAATTACCCCTAGATCACGTGCCTGAAAATTCAAAGGCATGTGGTTTTAGATATTTCATGCCATTAATAATTTTATGGACGAAATTGAATTTGAAAAACTTCAATTTATTTGATAAAATATCACCTTTATTTCCATTCATTACAAAATACGGCTTGAACATTTTTAACAAAGTTGTAAAATGGCTCCGACAACGAAATTGGGTGGAAACAGACTTGTTTTTAATCTGATCTTTTAGGCCAAAACGCCCCAAAGTATGTCTCAGAAGAAACCTGAAAAAGGCTATGCGAAATGCGAAATGCGATGTTGTTTTTGTTTTAATAAAAGAGCGGGCTCATGTGAAATGTATATTTTAACACTACCATAGTAGAAACATATCACATTTTGTTGAACTGTACGACGTATTTTGTATGTGGCAATTTATACTCTTGTAAGCAAGAAAATGAAGCTGATATGGTTCTTCACAATGTGAGATTAACATTTAAAAACAATCATTTTCAAAAGTTAAAGAAAAAAAAGGTAAAACAAGTTATGCGCTGAAATGCGAATTTTGAACGCTATATGCGCGCAGTATTCTTAGACAAACTTGTTTTTATTTGGGTCTTAGATTATTGTAGAATATTTATAGATTTACTTGTTGTATAAATAAACAGACTAGAACTTAAGTGTATATTAATATCATAATCATGATAATACGAGCGTATGCAGGTAGTGTTACGCAGTGAGAACATTTAGACTAGTATGATATTTCATGCGGTTGTAATATTGTGTTTGCATGTTTTAAAACAAAAGCATATTGCTTTAACAAATTGGTATCCACTATGTGGACTGTATAAGATAATCAGAAAAGTTAATATAAGATGTTGGTCGTAGTACGAACAATTATTTAAAATAGGTTCATTTAGTATTTGATAGATTAACATGAATGTGTGCTTATAAATAAATGTAATTAATTGATAATAAAACAATCCAGAACAAGTAATATGATGGTTATGAATAAGAATAATGACTTGGAATCATTTTATTTGTAATTATGATGAATCTTAACCATTTTATCGTAGGATCTTGGAATGTCCATACGACTCTCGTGCAATTTCTAGATTCCAAAATGAAAATCATTTAATAATAACAATAATTGATGTCATATATCTAATATCCGTCATGTGATTTATTAGAGACAACTTCATTGGAGATGATTTTGTCAGTCCATGCTCCACACTTTGTGCTACAATCCTTGTTATTTTACGGTGATGTACATGTATGTCCTTCGTAACGATAATTACACGCCATTATTTTGTAACTTGTCAGTAGAAATTATATTAATAATTGTATGTGTGCTTGATTTATATGACATCTTAGTAAATGTAACTATTTACTAATGTATTTAAATTCGTTTAACATTTTATATAATATTGATGTGTTTTGCTGTAAATATTAATTGGTGTTTATATGTGTTGTGAGATATGAATAAAAATTGACATCAAATTGAACGGTAGAATTAATGAATTATGTATACAACATAATGCTTTATGGGGATTTCCAAATGTTGCGGGGGGGGGGGTGTAATTCATTGAAGGACATGGACATACCCTCATCACTAGTTCACTATAATGTTACATAATGTTGTTGATGTTAAGGCTGTTTCAGTTTAACTATTTGTACTGTATGGTTGTATTTTAGCCGCATTATCTATTTATTTATTATTTATTAAATTATTATATTCAGCGAAACACTCATGTGGAATTGTCATGTGGAACGTGAAGACGACTTCCTCGGGTTTTTTTCTTCGTGTGTGTAATTATAGTATGTTATATTAATCTTGTTATTTAAAATGTGTAAATAAAGTCAATCGATTCGTATACACTCTTAGAAGGTCAGGATCAAATATGAGACGAAAAGGATCAATTTTGATCCAGAAGCGGTATCACATATGAGCTTACCCTTTCCGGATCAAAGTGATCCGACAAGCAGGATCAAAAAGTTTGATCCGAAATGGGATCAAATATTTCTGTCAAATGATACTGAAACGGATCAAAATAATGATCCTTAATCGGATGTACCTGTAGCTTATGATCCTACTCCAGGATCAAACTGAATCAAAGAAAAAGTGAAAACATAGGGGGTCATCGGGTGACAGATTGTAAAAACAAGCATGCATGCAAGGGTCTTTCGGTGACACCGGGCCAAAAAAAGGGGGGTATTTTTGATGGAGCCTGGTGTGAAACCTAATATTGATTGAGTGCCCCCACCCCCGGGTGCACACTGCAGACTATATATCGAGTGCAGTAAGCTTACTACATCGTGTAGGCCTAGTACATCGCAGTGATCGTGACATTTTATGAGGAGCATTTTGACCGAAAATCGTACTGATGGCACTGGTCAGGTACAAGAAATTTGTTCACAAGAATAGAGCATGTTCAAACATAAAAAATAAAACTACTTTACCGACAAAATCATGTAACATTTTACAGATTAGACTGGATAACTTACCGCGGTATTTCACCCTTGTTTCAACTGTGGCGACCGAATTCAAAAGATCGTCTGCTTGTCGTCTATCGGTTTGCGAAAGAGTGACGTCAGTCACTCATTGACCAATGAACTGTTTCATCGAATTGATCCGGAAATCAGATCAAAGTTGATCAAGGTGAATTTGATCCGTTTGTTGATATCTATCTGGAAACGGATCAAAACGATCCGAAAACGGATCAAAACGATCCGAAAATGATCCTTAAAGGATCAAAACAAAGTGAGCCGGAAATCTACTCATGTATTTGATCCTGACCTTCTTAGAGTGTAGAGGCATAATAAATGCTTCCGTTTCTAAATAGTCGTCGATGTAATGGCTACACGATTTACCTTCATCCTAGTGTCGTAACCGTCTATACTGAAAAATGCAAATTTACGTTAGAATTAATTATATTTACCCCCAAATGTCCCCTCCCTCATAGCCTGTATTTCAGATAGTTCGTGTTATTTTGTTTGGGATTTTTTTTACATCGGTCCGTATATTATTACTGAAACATACTGGGGTCCTGGTGGGGCAGTCTACCGGAGGAAGTCTACGTTATTTACATTGGTCAAAGGGCAGTCCTTTGGAATAGGTTCTATTATAACCAAATGTATAGTTTAGAGCTCTTTTTAGAGCCACCATCTCTGTGCAGTGGACATGGGGCAGTCTATCTTAACGGCTCTTTTCAGAGCCACAAATATGTCACTAGTAGAAATGGGGCACCTACTCTCAAATCATCGGGCAATGGAGATCCCAAATGATGATCATAATAGAGAAGTAGCAATCTCTATGTTTTGTTTAATATTATAATAATTTGGTCCTGAAGAAATCAGAGCTAATCCTGATGAAAGCTTGATCTTGTTTTAAACGTGTCCGACGGCAAACCCGTTAAACTCTTACCCTATTATTATGAATACCCGTCTCACGATATATTTTTTATTATTATATCTAAAAGTGGGCTCTGGTGGGTAAGTGGGTAGATAAAACTATTGTTAGTGACTTGTAAATCCATATTTTGATGACAAAATTGCACAGAGACGCCAGAAATTATACGAGGGGCATTCAATAAATACCTGTAACCATTAAAAATCTCTGAACCGTGACACGTGTCAATGAAATAAACTTACGATACTTAAACTGTAAGTCTTACCCCTTTCTCATGCAAAATCTCGAACATGTTGGTCATTTTTATCATGTTATTTCAGAACTATAAACATCGTGGTCTCTGGGCACTGAAAATTGACAAGAATCAGCATTATAAATCAAGCGCCAATATTAACACTGTTAACGCATGTACAGGGTGAGTCAAAAATACTGCAATAGTGGAAAGAAGCCATTTCGTTTTCAAAACCAAAATGAATTTTAACACTTTTTACACGTTACAAGAATGATGTATTTAATCCTAACTTTGTGTGAACAAATGAAGTCACTTTTCATTTTCCGTTTGCCTTTGGTGAACCTTTTGACCAGTGCACCCATTTCAAACGTTTGTTCCACGAGATACCCAAAATATGCATCAGATCGCAAAACGTGTCTCCCATTCAAATTTGGAAACTTGAGTTCATTTGTAATGTCATTGGAATTTGATGCATCCTTTCTTGTTTACATGTGAGTTAGCATAATCAATTATAATCATACCCATGCTGTGAAAGCGTATAATGTTCTACATTTTAATAAAAAACTGACATTTTCCATTTTTGTTGTTGGCGGGATATTCAAATATGAAAATGCAATGTGTGTCATTTCAAATGAAAATCAGTGTGCTCGTGGTAAAACAGGTAAATTTGGTTGTGCAGCAAAGAGGGTCACCAAAGACAAACGAAAAATGCGATCGACTTCATTTTTTCACACAAAGCTAAGATTAAATACATCATTCTTGCAACGTTTAAAAAGTTTTAAAATTCATTTTGGTTTTGAAAACAAAATGGCTTCTTTCCACTATTGCAGTCTTTTTGACTCACCCTGTATATTAATGCATACCATAAACTTGTCTTTCAAAACTTCCTGTCATTGTAACATTTAATTCCCTAACCAGTGCCCTGAGATCACGGTATTCACAGTGCTGAAATGTAATGATAATAATGACCTACGTGTTCGAAATTTTCTGTGAGAAAAGAGTAAGACTTACAGTTTAAGTATCATAAGTTTATTTTACTGACACGTGTCACGGTCCAGAGATTTTCAATGGTTGCAAGTATTTATTGAATACCCCTCGTATGTATGGAACTTGGCCAATAACAGATCAAAGAAATACAACAATAAGAAGTTAGGGAGTGATCGTTAAATACGGAAGGGTGGATGGGCAATTTTCAATTTTTTAACCATTTTTTCGGATTCCCCCTCTATTTTTTGTCACAAATTTCGGGTTCTCCCTGAGTACTAAAAATAAATCAGGTCCCCCCTTAAGATATGTTTAGCCTTTAGGGAACTAATTTGACATGTAATTTTAAGTTGCACCAGTATCAACATTTTTTGGGGCAAACGGGGTGCAAAAACAACGTTTTGGGGTAAAAAGTGCGCGCCAAAATGTTGTTTTTTATGGCTGAAATTAGTCTGAATTAGACCATAGATATTTCAGACCAATTTCAAGCTAAATTTGAGATTCAACGTTTTTGATTGTTTGGGGGACAAAACGGGGTGGGGCTTGATCTGACTGGGGGAAAGTGGGGTTGGAGTTCGTGACTGGGACCCCCCCCCCCCCCCCCCTCATGCCCCATGTCCCCTGCCCCCATGCCCCCGTAGTGCTTTCACTGTACACTGTGTACAAAAGAAAACATCATTTCATCGGGGGAATTACTTATGTGGTTACTTTAACAGAAGTAGGTTCTCAATTCATAAGAATAACCAATGGCAAAAAAGCAGTATTGCCGGATTCGGCAGTATGCTGCCAGATTCGAAAGGTTGCCGTTTTTGGCAGTTTGCTCTGACTGGTAATGTAACGCAACCATTGTATAATTTTGCCGAAGTTCTTGTTTTGTGCACAGAAACCCTGAAGCCCTGAAAATGAATAGACTTTAGAAAGTTGATGATTTTTAAAACTCTGAGTTGCCTTGGATACGTTCTATGACCAATTACTTGAAACAACTCGACATTCCCATGTGTTACGCTTTTTCAGCGAAAACGATATTTTTGCCTAAATCATGCCTTCACTGCATTATGCACATGCTGCAATAATGCCGTAGTGTTTGACTAATCAACAAAGTGTTGAAAAATGGATGAGCAGTTTGTAATAATAAGGTTAAATGTTGAAAAAGGGCCATATTAACTCATATTTGACAAATTAGGCCTGTACGAGGGTCAGTCAGTAAGTTATGAAAGTGATCACGGTATGGGATGCATGAGTGATTCTATTGAGGGATAGTGTGATCAATACAAAGTATGAGCCTTTGTCTTTCAAACAATACAGCTTTGGTTTCTAAGTGTGAACTATGATGTCATAGCATTGTCTCAAAGTAAGTACACTTGGGACACTGCTAAATCAATTATTTGGCGAGAGATTTGAATTGTTTGTATGAAACATGTGGTAAGAAGATTGCATAACATGACACCAGAAGCAGGTAAATCCCATTTTTTTCCCGCGTAAGTATGATACAAAACACAATAACTTTAATCCCTGTGTAATTTGATATATGTAGTATAAGAGGAAAAAGTAAGGAGAGGCAATCGAATAAAAAGTATACAAATATCAGTATTTCAAATAGCCAATTTTCATTGAAAAATGCCCAGTCAGTGAATCACTAATATTGCGGAAAATCAAACAATTTAGGAAAAATCCAAGCAAATAACCAGTTTGGGAGATTCCATATGATAGCTAACTAATTATCTGAACTTATTCGCATGACACCTGCAGAAAATATGCGCATGCGCAGACGGCAGATCATTTTGAACTGGGCCAAAAATGGCTAAAATCATGAAATTTACCAGATACAAGTTTACTGTGCCTTCAAATTCTAGTCAGAAATAATGAAAAATGCTTAAATCAATGTGTATAATTGTGATAGTCAAAATGAAGATATACATGAATGTATCAATCAAAGATGGTTGCCACAACCTCTCTTATTACTGTTATCTTTAGAGCTACTAGATACTACTACTACTACTACTACTAAGCTGCATTTAAGAAACGCTTTCGTAAAAACCCCAAAGCGCTTTACAATTTAAAACTAATTTAAAACTCAACAAATTAAAAACTACAATTTAAAAGTACACAGATTGGAGGATAAAAGATAAAACTGGTAAGATTTATACAATACCAGAACCAATTGTAGAACATGCATACAGGTATAAAACAATTTAAAAATAAACAAATTAAAAACTACAATTTAAAAGTAATTAGGCTACACAGATTGGAGGATAAAAGATAAAACTGGTAGGATATATACAATACCAGAACCAATTGTAAAACATGCATACCGGAATAAAATGACATGTCAATAATACAGTATAAAACACAGAGAGTCTACAAATCAACTAGATGTGTCTTTAGTGCACGCTTGAATGTATCAGTATTTTTCAGGGATCTAAGTCCAGATGGCAGTTTGTTCCATTCCCTTGCTGCCGCTACCGAGAAAGCGCGATCACCATATGTGACAGTTTTTATGTTCTTGAAGGAAGGTGGGCTTAGCAGAAGGTTCTCAGCGTATCATAGATATGTATTGTTAAAGTAATCGTCACATAATTCCAATGGTTTGAGGAAATTTTATGAACAGCTCCTTTTGAAATCCCCACTATTATTGCTTTACACCCCACAACAATTTACTAAATTATAATCCCTCCATTGTTCTTTATCCTTTGTTGTTTTCTAAGGTATATTATTGCGGATTTTGCTAAATAAAAGCGTATTTGAGATGGTCCCTTCTTGTTTGTGATAAGGAATTTAGATCAAACAGAGATTAGTGTGTGTTCTAACTATGTGCCAAGTGTCATCTGTTTTTATGCTTGCATTACCGATATATACGCATATGTATCAATCAACCCATATTCAACATATTACATATCCAGCCAAAATAATTGACAGATTTCAGTCAGTGTCTGAATTGTGTTTATGTTAATGACATTACATAACCAAAGGTATCTATATAACAATCCAAAAGTGTATTGTTTGAAAGACAAAGGTTCATACTTTGTATTGATCATATTATCCCTCAATAGAATCACTCATGCATCCCATACCATGATCACTTTCATTATTTATTGACGACCCTCGTACTAAGCCACATTTCACTAAAGGTATATCTCCAACTTAATCCAACAGCGAGCTCTTCCCACCTGATTTCTCTATTATCCGAAAGGACTGAGATACAGGTCATGCTAAGGGAGGAGTCCTAATTGCAATCAGAAACGACCTCGTTGCTACCCACCGTGTAGATCTAGATACCGATTGTGAGGTTGTCTGGGTAACACTCAAAATCAGAGGCACTAAAGATTTAACTATGGATCTTTTTACAGATCCCAGCTATTTGGCAAGACCCCTGAATACCTAGAAGCCTTACGTAAATCACTTGAAAAGATCAAAAAATCCAGTAAAGGCCAGATTATCCTGGGTGGTGATTTTAATCTGCCGAGTGTGAATTGGGACCAACTTGCTGTTCTCCCGGGTGGATCTTACGCAAATCTCTCTCGTCAAATGCTAGACATTGCAAATGAGTTTAACTTGGAGCAGGTTGTCCGTGAACCCACCCGGAAGAAGAACATATTGGACCTCCTCTTCACCTCAAACCCAACCCTTGTTGAGCGTTCCTGGGTAGTGCCTGGGTTAAGCGACCACGACGGCATACCCATTGTTATTGTGAGCACCAAGCCCAAATACATTAAACAAAATCCCCGCAAAGTGTTCATGTTCCAAAAAGCTGACAATGAAGGATTAAAATCACACCTCAAAGATTGGTCTGACCAATTTATCAATTCTCAATCAATTGCCTCTGAGACTGACCGTAATGTCAACTGTATGATGAGTTCCAGAAAACAATTGAGAATGCCATGGATAAATTCATACCATCCAAAATCATTACCAAGAGAAACATATCACCTTGGATTGACCAAAAAGTCAAACGTCTTCTCCAACGTAAGAAACGTGCATTTAAATCCCACCGTAGACTCAACACTAGTACCAGCTATGATCATTTCAACAACGTCAGGAAAAAACCCCAAAAGTCTTCAAGACAAGCATTATCGCAAATACATTAAAAAAATATGCTCTGATTCTTCCAAAAAATTCTACAGCTTCATCAAAAGTCTCAAAATTGACACCATCGGCATCCCTGCCCTTTCTAGACACGGCAAATTAGAGTCAGACAACAGAACCAAAGCCAATATCCTTAATAATCAGTTTAGTTCTGTCTTCACTCATGAAAACCCTGAGGTTCCCTTAGTGGAGGATTCCAATACTCCATCTATGCCCAACATCGCCATTTCTGAAGATGGAGTGCTTAAGCTCCTCAAAGATCTCAATCCAAACAAGGCATCTGGACCTGATGGGATCTCTGCCAGAATTCTTAAATTGGCACCTGAGGAGCTAGCACCTGCCCTCTCCCTTATCTTCCAGAAGTCCCTGGACACGGGAGAAGTCCCAGCGTCCTGGTTAAGAGCGAACATCACCCCCATATTCAAAAAAGGCGATAGAACCGTTGCATCAAATTACCGTCCGGTTTCACTCACATCCATTTGTAGCAAACTCCTTGAGCATATCATACATTCCAATGTCATGAAACATTTCAATAAACACTCAATTCTCACTGACAAGCAACATGGTTTCCGTCAAAAGCACTCTTGTGAATCACAATTAATTCTCACTACTCAAGACCTGGCATGTTCTCTCAACAATAAGTCCCAGGTAGACATGGTTATAATGGACTTTTCCAAGGCATTTGATGTAGTCCCCCACAACTTGATGTAGTCCCCCACAACAGACTCATTTCAAAATTACGTAGATATGGCATACATAACGCAACATTGACCAGGATCAGCAATTTCCTCAGGCACCGTACCCAGAGAGTCGTCGTCAGCGGCGATAAATCGGCCTGGACTGAAGTTCTTTCTGGCGTCCCTCAGGGAACGGTGCTTGGGCCTTTGCTGTTCCTGGTCTACATAAATGACCTTCCTGACAATATCCACTCATCGGTTCGTTTATTTGCTGACGATTGCGTTATTTACCGTGAAATTAAAAATGACCTGGACTCGAACCAACTCCAAGAAGACCTTCATACACTTGAAAAATGGGAAGAAAAATGGCAAATGAAGTTTCATCAATATTTACTAGGAAATGAGGAACTAGCCACTGTTGAAAACCATCCTTACCTCGGCGTCACCATCTCAAACAAACTCAACTGGAATGGACACATACAAGGGACCTGTGCAAAAGCTAACAGGTCTCTCGGTTTTTATAAAAAGAAACCTGTATTCATGTAACAAGTCAACTAAACTTACGGCATACAGATCACTTGTCCGACCACTGACCGAGTACTCCTCGGCCGTCTGGGATCCCTACACGAAAAAGAATACGACCAACTTGAGTCTGTTCAAAAAAGAGCAGCACGCTTCATCTTAAGTGACTACAAGTCCAGAACACCAGGTTGTGCAACCCAGATGGTCAACGATCTCGAACTGGAGACCCTCGCTACAAGAAGAACTAACCGACGTTTATGCATCTTCCACCAAGCAAGACTCGGCCACCTGTTCCTGCCTATTGGAAATCTCCTACAACCTGTCCAGCGCCAATCACGCCTTGATAATCCCGATTCCTACAACACAATTTCAACTAACAAGGACTGCTACAAGTATTCCTTTGTACCAAGAACAATTCGCGACTGGAACTCATTACCCCACAATATTTCATCAATACCGAATCCGGATAGCTTCAAGACAGCAGTAACAAATCACTACAAAGCAACTAAGCAAGACTAAGCAAGCAAGAATTAAAGCACAGACCACCTGATCTTTTGGCTCCATCCTGGAGCGTTGATCAGTATCAAAACTGAAGACTGAAGACGATGCCCGCCCACGATAAAAGGAAGTATGGGACACTTCGATGTGTTTGTAATACGGTATGGCAAAATAACTTTTTTTTAGGATATTTCCATATTTTTTAAACAATTAATTACTTAGCATGTACATGTACTAATGTAATTTAATGTCTATCTATAGCAGAAAATGTAAAAAAGAATGAAGGAAATGATATAATTATTTATAAACTATAAATCTGGAAACGGGGAGTGTTTGTTTGTGTGTGTGTGTTTGTTTGGTATTCTGAGTACTCCGTTAGTTTTGATCACAACGTCGCCTAAGTGCATGAAAGATAGAGGAAAATACAAGAAGTGTTATAAGGCATATTCCAGTAAAAAGGGAATTTATGATCAATTTTGATATAACTTAATTATTTTATTACATATCTAAAAGTGGGCTCTGGTGGTAATTCTGCGGATAAAACTATTGTTGGTGACTTGTAAATTGATATATTGATGCCAATTGCACAGAGACGCCAGCAATTATATTTATGGGACTAGGCCACGTATCAACGGAATACAACAATAAGAAGTTATTTCAATAAATCAAAGGAAAGCATTTGTGTATTGCTATGTAATTGAAAAGAATAATACAACTAGGAACTAATTTACACTCTGTACATGGTCTCGCATGGTAGAGCACACATTGCCTCTAGGTATGAATACCAAACGTTTACACCATATCTCATTGTCAGAGTAGGCCTATTGTTAAAACAGGAAACACTTTTACTTATTTAGATTTGTATTTTTGTTTGTTATTGGTTTGTTTGTATTTGCACACATAAGTATTACGCGTTTGTTTTCATCATTTTTTTTTATGTGGTACACTGTCAGTGTTACTATGGGGTTACTATGATAACGGTATGGAATGTAATTGATATGGGATATGAATATCATAAGTAAACATGCTGCTATAATAGTCAAGATGTGCCATAGCCTTCTCATGCGGTTTGCGACTAAGTTTGGCTATAAATTGTTTCTCTCATTTATACAATGTGGCTACCCCAAAATGACGTTGGTTGCCAAGTATACCTCCTCCATCTACATAATCTATCCACAAGTACGTTATCATCAAATGATTGCACAGATATTATTAGTAATTAGTAAACAATATGATATTTTGTGGTAAGTGTAACATAGTTGAAACATAACTTTAAGTTTTGTGCTATAATTATGCCCCGGAAATGCCAGCTTCCTCCGAATGGGTGAGGAATAATGTATCTTTGCAAGCTGAAGAGATAATTCTTCCATGGAGAAAGTAATACACTGAATTGAGTTCAGAAAGAAATGGTGAATCGAGACGAAGGGCACTAATACCACATGACAATCTCAATTGCTGATGATCTTTTATCATCTGGAAGAAATTCCGCGTATCGTATTTTTTTCCACTATTCAGCCATGATTCACAAATCCCAATGAAACTGTAAGCATGATAAGTAAAAAGTTGAACGGGTTCGCCGTCTGACTAGTTAAATAAAACTACACAATTATTATTACTACTGCAATATCACAATTCAAAAAAAAAAGTAATCCAAAATTGTGCATGGTAAGTGAACCTGATGATACCCTACGAAATTAACAAAGTTTTGAAAAAGAAAAGAGATTATATTAAATTATAATATGATGTCATCTTTTGGAAGGTGTAAAAATTGCCCGAAAAATTGTGCAATACTTGAAATTATAGAGGATTCAGGGATCAATTAGGACGCTGCTTGTACCATTTTTCATTGGCATTACAAAATTAGTTCATTTTTTGTTTCGTTTGTTACAGCGGCATTCTTCAAATCTTTACCTACATAAGCCACTCGTGCTATTGACAAATACCTGTGGACGGAACTAAGTCAGGGTTTTTAGCTAATTAGGTAAATGACAACTGTATTCTATTAAAAGATCATACATTTGGTATAAATTACGTGGAGAAGATGAACAATTTCATTTTATCTTCAACCAGAGAAACAGCTTAACAACCGCAAGAGTTAGTTCTATATTTTCAAAATAATTAGACGTATTATCACTGCTCATGATGGCTTCGTACAACACATTACTGACAACTCTGTTGGTTATCTCATCATTACTAGTTGCATCAACGTTTGCAAATATAATCAGGCGTACAATCAGTGAAAACTGCACACCAACCTCCAACCCGTCTTTTCCCGAGTCTACGTATGGTATTCGGCCCTTCGCGATCTCTTTGTTAACAGACCCAAGCAGTCGAGTGACCTGCCATCAGTATCGACATATGGACATTACCATCGATTCACCCTCAAACCTACACGGTGCTTGTCCTTGGGAGTATGAAACAGATACGAATCCCAATCGTCTGCCAGTTGACATGCCCAAAGCCTACTGCCTCTGCCCTGATAGCTGTCGTCACCGCCATGGAACTGCTAGTCTCACCAGCGAATGCCAAGTCCTAACAACTTCTCTCAAAGTGCTAATGCGCAGCCCAGAATCATCCTGTGTCAACGGTCTTTACCAGTACCAAGTGACGCAAATTGATTGGCCTGTAGCCTGTCATTGTGTAGACATCCACGTTATATAGACATATACAGCCTATAACAGTATACACCGGCACTAAATCACCAAAATGGTACTGAGACTGCAGTTATTTTTGCGCAAATAAAACTTAGACAACGACTCACAATGGGATCCCTTACCGTCATGCGTCAGACGAGGACATTTTCGAGTTGCCATCTGCTATAGACGCTGCTGATATATCAATGAACTCATGCTGGATATTTTACCACTCCCTGACTGACCATAACTGATCAAATCTCATTTCTTTAAACGAAATTCGAAACAGTCATCTCCTTCGACTTTCAGATCATAATGAATATCGAACTAACCAGAAACAAGTGTTGAATCCGTTTGCTTCCAACACTACAAATAGCAGAATGACACTTTGGGACAGACCGACAAGAAACCAGCGTTCTACCTCTACCTCTCCGAAAACTGCCAAACGACGACGATCCAGATGTAATGGTATTTCTACAGGAGACAGTTGACCCTCGGAATAAATGTTAGTGGTGTCGATCCTGTAGCCATAACAGACATGTTACACATCTATGTAGAAGGTAACTGATCCGTAGTAGTAAATACTCACGTCGTGTACGTTTCGCCACACCATTGTATTCTTCGTCATCAATTGGTCTCTTGACTATTTGTAAGCAGTTTGACGAGGGACAACACAACGATACAACCTCACCTACATGACGATCTTTTATGATGTGGATGAAACCCATAGATGAACTTATAATTCAACTTCAGACAGCTCAAAGACTGAGAAAGCAGTGTCGTATGATCTCATGCATAGTAAATAATATAATATACTAAAAAGGTGTGAAGAAAGTTGTAAGTCATGTGGTGCACATGTGGTTAAGCCTGAATAAAAAAACCAGGTCAGTTTCCCAGATCTATTTCAAATATTATTATATAGATTAATTAATTTTCCTTGGAGCAATATTATTTAAATTAAGCATGACAATTACCCCTAGATCATGTGCCTGCAAAAAAAAAATTCTTTTCAAATGCATGTGGTTTTAGATATTTCATGCCATTAATACCATTTTATAGACGAAATTGCATTGGAAAAACTTAATTTCTTTGATGAAATATCACCTTTATTTCCATTCATTACAATATACAGCTTGAACATGTTAACAAAGTTGTAAAATGGCTCCGACAACGAAATTGGGTGGAAACAGACTTGTTTTTAATCTGTTCTTTAACTTCTTTTAGGCCCAAAAAACCCAAAGTTTGTTTCAGAAGAAACCTGAAAAAGGCTATGCGAAATGCGATGCTGTTTTTGTTTTAATATGTGAAATGTATATTTTAACACTACCATAGTAGAAACAAATCACATTTTGTTGAACTGTATTTTGTATGTAGCAATTTTTACTTTTGTAAGCAAGAACATGAAGCTGATATGATTAAAATTTGAAAAACCAATCATTTTCAAAAAAGGTAAAACAAGTTATGCGCTGAAATGCGAATTTTAAACGCTATGTGCGCGCAGTCTTCTCAGACAAACTTGTTTTTATTTTGGTCTTAGATTATTGTAGAATATTTATAGATTCATGTTGTAATAAACAAACAGACTAGAAGTGTATCTTATCATAATATGCAGGTAGTTTTACGCAATGCGAACATTAAGACTAGTACGATATTTCATGCGGTTGTAATATTGTGTTTGCATGTTTTAAAACAAAAGCATATTGCTTTAACAAACTGGTATCCACTATGTGGACTGTATAAGACAATAAGAAAACTTAATATAAGATGGTGGTCGTATTACGAAAAATTATTTAAAATAGGTTCATTTAGTATTTGATAGATTAACATGAATGTGTGCTTATAAATAAATGTAATTAATTGATAATAAAACAATCAGAACAAGTAATATGATGGTTATGAATAAGAATAATGACTTTGAATCGTTTTATTTGTAATTATGATGAATCTTAACCATTTTATCGTACGATCATGGAATGTCCATACGACTCTCGTGCAATTCCTAGATTCCAAAATGAAAATCCTTTAATAACAAAAATAATTGATATCATATATCTAATATCCGTCATGTGATTTATTAGAGACAACTTCATTGGAGATGATTTTGTCAGTCCATGCACCACACTTTGTGCTACAATCCTTGTTATTTTACAGTGATGTATGTCCTTCGTAACAATACTTACACGCCATTATTTTGTGACTTGTCAGTAGAAACTGTATTAATAATTGTATTTGATTTATATGACATCTTGAAGGTAAATGTAACTATTGTCTAATGTATTTCAATTATTTTAACATTTCATATAATATTGATGTGTTTTGCTGTAAATATTTTATTGGTGTTTATATGTGTTGTGAGATATGAATAAACTGAAATTGAACGGTAGAATTGATGATGTATACAACATAAGGCTTTATGGGGATGTCGTTTTGGGTGGGGGGGGGGGGGGGGGTTTGGGGGCGGGCGGTGTAATTCATTGAGGGACATGGACATACCCTCTCTAGTTCACTATAATGTTACATAATGTTGTTGATGTTAAAGACTGTTTCAGTTTAACTATTTGTACTGTATAATTGTATTTTAGTTATGTTATCTATTTATTATTTATTAGATTATTATATTCAGCGAAACACTCATATGAAATTGTAATGTGGAGTGTGAAGACGACTTCCTGGGTGTGTAATTATAGTATGTTATATTAATCTTGTTATTTAAAATGTGTAAATAAAGTCAATCGATTCGTATAGAGGCATAAAAATGCATCCTTTTTAGTTTGCTTCAGTTTCTCAATAGTCGTCGCTGTAATGCACTTATCAATTGCAAACCCGGCCCATGGGGACCCGGGGCATGGCGGGGACCATGCGGGGACCGTACACGAGTGTACAAAAAATGATGCCCGGCTATGCGGGGGAGTGTACGTGGACGTACAAACTGTGTCCCCGCTAGCCGGGGCGTGTAGCGGAAACGTACGCTAAGGTACACAAATGTACACGCCGGGCGCTTGCTATAAATAAGCTAGAGATGCGATGCGCTTGATGGAATAAGCCTAATAACACATAGGGAACACATCGAAATGCATTCCATTATGTAGCTGGGTGAATACTTTGTCCTGGGAAATGGGTGGCCGGGACTGTACACTTTGTCCCGGCCAGGGGGCGGGGGACTGTAGCGGACAAGAAATGATGCCCGGCCCTGCGGGGACCGTACACAATTGTAGCCGGGACGTCACGTGGGCAATTTGTACGTCCCGGCCCTAATCCCGCTATCCCCGGGTCCCCCGGGGCCGGGGATGCAATTGATAAGTGCATAATGGCTACACGATTTGCCTTTATCCAGGTGTCGTAACCGTCTATACTGAAAATGCAGATTTACGTTAGAATTAATGAATGCCCTTTTTTTCTTACATCGGTCCGTATATCACTGAAGCATACTCGGGTCCTGATGGGAACATACTCAAGCAAAATGCTCTGGCAAGGCATAATATTTATATTATGTTACATATCAATGGAAAACTGATTGTTCATCTTTCTAACGATACCACGTGTAGCAGTCATTTGTTATAGTACTCAGCCATTATGGCAATCTAAATCACTATTTTTGCAAAAGAACTGTGTTATTTGTTCCATAGTGTAACATTGTCAAATAGATATGTAATGCTCTACTGGCAGACTTGATCTTTAAGCCAAAATAGTGGCGACTTTGGCACATTAGGATTGAGACCTCCTTAAATTCTTAAGCAAGTAGCCGAGAACTGAAATAAGTGATTGCTGCTGATTATGTTAGAATTGGAAAGGTCAAACATATAATTAACTCCAGTGATAAGCAACATAATATTAATATATAATCACTATGTCGTCGTCTAAAACAGATTTTTACATATCGATGTCTAAATTTACTCTATTTTTTTTGCATGAAAATCAATGGCATTAGTTCTTTATTTAAATTTACTAGCCATACTCTGACCTTTTATTGAAATTTAATGATCAAAATCAGACTGTTCAAACTGAAAATACACTGAAAAATAATAATAATAATAATAATAATAATAATAATAAAACCATACTTATTGAGCGCATAACACAATTAAGTCCCTATGCGCTATCACAAACAAACAAACAAACAAACAAAACACACAGTAACATGAGTAACAAAAGACAAAACAAAAATAAATTAAACATTAACATTAAATAGGTAAGTTTTTAGCAATGATTTGAACTGTTCAAGAGTTTATATCCTTCAAAAATCTTGTATTCGAAAGGATATGTGTCGGTTGGCCCCGTTCTGTAGAACGGGATTTTTGCCTCACCAACATTATCATAATCTTTGGATGTAATACATGGCGCTAGACCCCCGGGCAAGACCCTGGCTAGACTGAATTGGCATGGGCCCTCATGTAGACGATGACGGCCATGGGCTCGTTCACTAATTTCGACTGTTAAATTATGCGCATGAGAGACCGGGGTGTGTCCGCCCAGTTTTCTTTTGAAGTTGTGTAGAGACGTCAATTTTAAAGATTGAATGGACCTATTGATATTATGTGAATGATGGGTAACTTGGCTACATACGACTATGATTCCAGTACTGACTCTAGTCCTGACTGTGAAGTGAATAGTCTGTAGTCTGTAGCAGACAAGAGGCAGTCTACGTTATTTACATTGGTCAAAGGGCAGTCCTTTGGAATAGGTTCTATTATAGCCGAATGTATTAGAGCCACCATCTCTGTTCAGTGGACAAGGGGCAGTCGATCTGAACGGCTCTTTTCAGAGCCACAAATATTTCACCAGTAGAAATGGGGCACCTACTCTCAAATCATCGGGCAAGGGGGATCCCAAATGATGATAATAATAGAGAAGTAGCCATCTCTATGTTTTGTTTAATATTATAATAATTTGGTCCTGAAGAATTCAGAGCTAATCCTGATGAAAGCTTGATCTTGTTTCAAACTTGTCCGACGGCTAACCCGTTAAAACTCTTACACTATTCTGATTATTATGAATACCCGTCTCACAATATACTTTTTTTTAAATTATATCTAAAAGTGGGCTCTGGTGGGTAAGTGGGTGGATACAACTATTGTTAGTGACTTGTAAATTCATATTTTGATGACCATGCCTATACCACTTCACCATGTTCTGGGTCATTCGGTGTATTTACTTTTCGCTCGTTGGTTTTATTGACATAAATCCTTACAAAGGAAATGGGCGGAGTAGTTTTTTTGAGATCTGTCAATATAAACAGCCGATAAAATCAGAATCAATGACTTCAATCATGGTGGCTGGTACGGGCATGGAGTATGGAAGGGTTTCATTTTCGCTTGTAGGAACAAATTCGGAGAAAAACTTATTTTTTTAAATATCAAAAATATAATTTAAAAAGAATTACGCTCTAATGAGAAAAAAAAGGATTTTGAATTAAAGTTTTTGAATTTTGAATTATGAATTATACATATTATTTATGTCAATTACACGCGGCGGCGGCGAATAGAGCGTGGAAATGGGGGGGGGGGGGTTGGAAGTAATCGGAAGTTGAATTACGGGAGGGGTATGGAAGTAAGCAGAACTTGAATTAAAAATCTTTTGAACGTATTATTTACAATGATTTATGTCAATTACACGCGGCGGCGGCGAATAGAGCGTGGAAATGGGGTGGGGGCGGGGTGGGGTGAAAGTAATCGGAACTTGAATTACGGGAGGGGTATGGAAGTAAGCAGAACTTGAATTAAAAATCTTTTGAACATATTATTTATGTCAATTACACGCGGCGGCGAATAGAGCGGGAAGGGTGGGTGGATGTAATCGGAACTTTAATTACGGGAGGGGTATGGAAGTAAGCAGAACTTGAATTAAAAATCTTTTGAACATATTATTTATGTCAATTACACGCGGCGGCGGCGAATAGAGCGGGAAGGGTGGGTTGAAGTAATCGGAACTTTAATTACGGGAGGGGTATGGAAGTAAGCAGAACTTGAATTAAAAATCTTTTGAACGTATTATTTATGTCAATTACACGCGGCGGCGGCGGCGAATAGAGCGTGGAAATGGGGGTGTGAAAGTAATCGGAACTTGAATTACGGGAGGGGTATGAAAGTAAGCAGAACTTGAATTAAAATTCTTTTGAACATATTATTTATGTCAATTACACGCGGCGGCGGCGGCGAATAGAGCGGGGAGGGTGGGTGGAAGTAATCGGAACTTTAATTACGGGAGGGGTATGGAAGTAAGCAGAACTTGAATTACGGGGGGGGGGGGGGGGGGGTGGAAGTAAACAGAACTTGAATTACGGTGGGGGAGGGGTGGAAGTAAGCAGAACTTTAATTACGGGGGGAGGGGTGGAATTCAAAATTCAAAATTCAAAATTCAAAAACTTGAAAACTTTTTCCCCATTGATATTTTAAAAAAAAGGTTTTTCTCCGAATTTTGTTCCTACAAGCGAAAATGAAACCCTTGTATTTCTGCCATTTCGATAAAAAAACATGTTAAACTTTAAATCGTTTAAAACAATCATCGGTGCCTAGGGCACGTGTTCGAGAAGTGACAATGTCGCAGGATCTTGTATTAAAAGACAGTTGGGTGGAGAAAATGAGCTTTTATACACAGCTCTATGGAGAAAAATATACATTATCGTCCATATCTCGAAAAGAAAATCATTAATTACACATTTTCTTTTTTCAAAGTAACTTTTTGGGAAGCCTATATGCAACTCTTTTCTTTAAAAAAAAAAAGACCGTTTCCAATTAGTCCTACTTTGCTGAATGTCAAATTGACTGGAATTTATTTATATTTCATGTCACATCACACACATCTCGATCCTAAAAACCACCATTCCCGCCGGAACACACGTCATCACCCCGCCTACCCCACCTCATGCACGTCACTTCCTTAACACTTTCCACGCGGCAGTTGTCTGCAGACGACATTCCAAAAGTTCACAAAATGTTTTAAAAAATCATATTGTATTGATTTTCAATACCCTATTTAGAATCACTATGAGAAACGCATTGAAAGAATTTTAGTTGAAATAAGTACAAATAAACCTAGTCTTGGTTCTGTTATCCTTAAGGTATACTCTGAAAATTAGGAAAGATTTCTGAAAAATCTGTTTTGTATAATGTCATAACTAATTGCCGCGTGGAAAGTGTTAACCTTAACCCATTTTGGGTGGTTTTCTCAGTTTTTAATCTCACTAGTCATCAAAATGTAGGCGTTAAAAATAAAAAATATTGCCTGTATCTCCAAATATGGAAGGGTTTCATATTCGCTTGTAGGAACAAAATTCGGAAAAATATTGCCTGTCTGTATCTCCAATCCATGCCTATACCACTTCACCATGTTCTGGGTCATTCGGTGTATTTACTTTTCGCTCGTTGGTTTTATTGACATAAATCCTTACAATGGAAATGGGCGGAGTCGTTTTTTTTTAGATCTGTCAATATAAACGGCCGATAAAATCAGAATCAATGACTTCAATCATGGTGGCTGGTACGGGCATGCAAAATTGCACAGAGACGCCAGAAATTATATGTATGGGATTTGGCCAATAACAGATCAACAACGGAATACAACAATAAGAAGTTAGGGAGCGATCGTTAAATACGGCAGGTGGATGGGCAATTTTCAATTTTTTGGGTTCTCCCTGATTACTAAAAAGAGCTGAAACTTATTTTCGTGACTTCGAGCCAGCAATATGTTCGCGAAATTAAATAGATCGCAAAATTAAGTAGTTTTTTGCCTCTAGCGTCATTATTTTAAGTTGGGTTATCAAATTAGTTGATGAATCATGATGAGAAAATAATTCCCTAAGTTTTTACCAAAGCTCATATATTTAATTTCGCGAACATATTGCAGGCTCAAAGTCACGAAAATAAATACCACAAATTTTGCAATTTATGTTATATGATAGTGGTTATCATTTTGACTTAATTAAATTGTGAAACCACCTTACTGAACATACAGAAGTAGGTTCTCAATTCACAAGAATAACCAATGGCAAAAAACCAAATATTGCCGGATTCGGCAGTATGCTGCCAGATTCGATAGGTTGCCGTTTTTGCAGTTTGCCCTGACTGGTAATCATGTAATGTAACGCAACCATGGCAAGACTGTTGTGTAATTTTGCCAAAGTTCTTGTTTTGTGCAAAGAAACCCTGAACCCTCTGAAAATGAATAGACTTTAGAAAGTTGATGATTTTTAAAACTCTGAGTTGCCATGGATACGTTCTATGACAAATCACTTGAAACAACTCGACATTCCAATTTGTTACGCTTTTTCAACGAAGCGATCTTTTTGCCTAAATCATGTCTTCTCTGCATTATGCACATGCTGTAATAATGCCTTAGTGATTGACTAACCAACAAAGTGTTGAAAAATGGATGAGTTAAGCAGTTGTGTAATAATGTGGTTAAATGTTGAAAAGGGGCCATATTACCTCATATTTGACAAATTAAGCCTATACTATAAGTCATATTTCACTAAAGGTTACATCTCCAACTTAATCCAACTGTGCTGCCCACCCACGATAAAAGGAAGTATGGGACACTTCGATGTGTTTGTAATAAGGTAAATTATGAAACCTTTTAATTTGTTCACGATGGCTTTGTACAACACATTACTGACAACTCTGTTGGTTATCTCATCATTACTAGTTGCATCGACTTTTGCTAATATAATCAGGCGTACAATCAGTGAAAACTGCACACCAACCTCCAACCCGTCTTTTCCCGAGTCTACGTATGGTATTCGGCCCTTCGCGATCTCTTTGTTAACAGACCCAAGCAGTCGAGTGACCTGCCATCAGTATCGACATATGGACATTACCATCGATTCACCCTCAAACTATCACGGTGCTTGTCCTTGGGCGTATGAAACAGATACGAATCCCAACCGTCTGCCGGTTGACATGCCCAGAGCCTACTGCCTCTGCCCTGATGCTGATAGCTGTCGTCACCGCCATGAAACTGCTGCTAGTCTCACCAGCAAATGCCAAGTCCTAGCAACCTCTATCAAAGTGCTAATGCGCAGCCCAGAATCATCCTGTGTCAACGGTCTTTACCAGTACCAACTGACGCAAATTGATTGGCCTGTGGCCTGTCATTGTGTAGACATCCACCTTATTTAGACACATACAGCTGCACCGGCACTAAATCACCAAAATGGTACTGAGACTGCAGTTATTTTTGCGCAAATAAATCTTAGACAACGACTCACAAAGGGATCCCTTACCGTCAGACGAGAACTTTTTCGGGTTGCCATTTACTATAGACGCTGCTGATATATCAATGAACTCATGCTGGATATTTTACCTCTGCCTGACTGACCATAACTGATCAAATCTCATTTCTTTAAACGAAAATCGAAACAGTCATCTCCTTCGACTTTCAGATCATCATGAATATCGAACTAAGCAGAATAAAATTGTTGAATCCGTTTGCTTCCAACACAAATCGCACAATGACACTTTGGAACAGACCGACAAGAAACCAGCGTTCTACCTCTCTGAAAATGACGCCGATCCAGATGTACTGGTATTTCTACAGGAAACAGTTGAGCCTCGGTTAAATAATAGCATGGTGTCGATCCTGTAGCCATAACAGACATGTTACACATCAATATAGAAGGTAACTGATCCGCAGTAGTAAATACTCACGTCGTGTACGCCGTTTCGCCACACCATTGTATTCTTCGTCATCAATTGGTCTCTCGACTATGGTCATGTGTTTTAAGCTCGCCTCCTTTCGCGTTACACACGGATTTTGGCTTTCGCGACATGATTTTAACTTTACACATTTATATTTGCTTGTATACCCCCCCCCCCCCCCCCCCCCCCCCCGAGGTAGTAAAAGTATACATTTTCTGAAGGGAAATTGCATGAGGAAACCAAATATGCCATTAAAATTATAATACGACCAAGAACTAAAATGGTGTGATCGGAAATGTTCGGTAAAATATCAGAGTTTTTTTATTTTTAATTTGAGATCCATATATTTTTTTATACCTACCCCTATCATTATTTACTTTACATATTTGAATTCCTCATGAAATTACCCATTAGATGATATATAATTGTCAAAGTGACTACGTCGGTATGGTAATTATACCGGCTAGTGAATATCTCCAATTGTTATTTTATATATTTTTAGAATTTTCAGAAAATATTTGTTTAAGGATGAACCCTTCCCTGATATAAACATGCATTTCTGAATTCCTCTAGTTACAAGCTTTCCAAAAATGTATACTTTTGCTATCATAGGTTGACAACTTTTTCTGTTATAGTCATTTTTATAAACTCGGTAAATTGAGGCTGATTATTCATGTGACTGTGTAGCGAATAGGAAGAAAGCTGATGATCATGGTCTTATCCATAATTAATTAGTTGTTACAAATAGTTGACAAGTCTGTTGAACCACATACTTAAAGACTACTAAATATCCTTTAAAATGGGACCAGAATGGTATTTGTAACATTAGGGGATGACTAGTTATTGTAAAAAGAACAAAGATTATCGCCATTATTGCATTATCCCCATTGAGTTTGTACAGGCGGCACCCCTTCCAGCACCACCCTCCAAACATCAAACAGCTGTATCTCCCCTTCTGTATTAGCTATACCAATGCCATTTTGCTGGCAGATAGCTTGTCATTAGGGCTTTAAAATGATACCAAATTTGTTGAGATAGCTTTTGTGGTTTTGAAAATATTTGAGGAAAATGACAGCATAAAACTAAAAAATGTTACGGCACCACCCTAGTGGGAGGCGAGTTTATAACGCGTGACCCTATTTATTTGTAAGCAGTTTGACGAGGGACAACACAACGATACAACTCACCTACATGATGATCTTTTATGATGTGGATGAAATCCATAGATGAACTTATAATTCAACTTCAGGCAGCTCAAAGACTGGAAAAGCAGTGTCGTATGATTTCTTGCATATAATATACTCAAAAAAGTGTGAAGAAAGTTGTAAGTCATGTGGTGCACATGTGGTATAAGAAACAGGTTCGTTTCCCATAGCTATTTCAATTTTCATTATATAAATTGATTAATTTTACCTTGGAGCAATATTATTTAGATTAAGCATGACAATTACCTCTAAGATCAAGTGCCTGCAAATTGATTTTTTCAATGTCATGTGGTTTTAGATATTTCATGCCATATTACATGCCTATATACCATTCTATAGGCGAAATTGCATTTGAAAAACTTCAATTTCTTTGATGAAATATTACCTTTATTTCCATTCATTACAAAATACGCTTTGAACATGTTGACAAAAGTTGTGAAATGGCTCCGACAACGAAATTGGCGGGAAACATACTTGTTTTAATCTGAGCTTTTTAGGCCAAAACGCCCAGATCTATCTCAGCAGCAACCCGACAAAGGCTACGCGAAATACGATGTAGTTATTTTTTTTATTAAAGAATGGTAAGTGAAATGCGGTATCTTTTTAACGTGAAATGTATATTTTAACACTACCATAGTATAAACAAATCACATTTTGTTGAACTGTATTTGTATGTGGTAATTTTAATATTGTAAGCAAGAAAATGTGCAAATAAAATTCGAAGAAGCATCATTTTTAAATATTAACAAAGAAAAAAAGGAAAACAAGTTATGCGCTGAAATTTAAAAGCTATGAGCGCGGTCTTCTGAAACAAACTTGTTTTTATTTAGGTCTTAGCATATTTTAGAATATTTTTAGATTCAGGTTGTTAACAGACTGTATATTATCATAATATTGCTTTAACAAATTGGTATCCACTATGTGGACTGTATAAGACCATAATATACTAGTAATCAGAAAACTAAATATAAGATGGTGGTCGTAGTATGAACAATTAGTTAAAATAGGTTCATTTAGTATTTGATAGATTAACATGAATGTGTGCTTATAAATAAATGTAAATAATTGATATTAAAACAATCAGAACAAGTAATATGATGGTTATAAATAAGAATAATGACTTTGAATCGTTTTATTTGTAATTATGAATAATCTTAACCATTTTATCGTAGGATCATGGTATGTCCATACGACTCTCGTGCAATTCCTAGATTCCAAAATGCAAATCCTTTAATAATAACAATAATTGATATCATATATCTGTGATTTATTAGAGACAACTTCATTAGAGATGATTTTGTCAGTCCATGCACCACACTTTGTGCTACAATGCTTTTTATTTTACAGTGATGTATGTCCTTTGTAACGATACTTACTCGCCATTATTTTGTACCCGGTCAGTAGGAATTATATTAATAATTGTATGTATGTTTGATTTATATGACATCTTGAAGGTAAGTGTAACTATTTTCTAATGTATTTCAATTATTTTATTATATATTGATTTAATTTGCTGTAAATATTTATTGGTGTTTATATGTGTTGTGTGATATGAATAAACAGAGTAACAAAAAATAGAAAAATAAATTGATATCAAATTGAACGGTAGAATTGATGATGTATACAACATAATGATTTGTGTGTGTGGTGGGGGGGGGGGGGGTGTGTGTGTGGGTGGGGGGGGGGGGGGTGTAATTAATTGAGGGACATGGACATACCCTCTCTAGTTCACTATGATGTTACATACTATTGTTGATGTTAAAGACTGTTTCAGTTTAACTATTTGTACTGTATTATTGTATTTTAGCTACGACCGGTTCGTGGTGGACGGTCACATATTATCTATTTATTATTTATTAGATTATTATATCAGCGAAACACTCATATGAAATTGTCAAGTGGAACGTGAAGACGATTTCCTCGGTTGTTTCGTGTGTGTGTACTTATAGTATGTTATATTAATATTTAAAATGTGTAAATAAAGTCAATCGATTCATATAGAGGCATAATAAATGCATCCTTTTTCGTTTGCTTTCGTTTCTCAATAGTCCTCGCTGTAATGGCTACACGATTTGCCTTTATCCATGTGTCGTAACCGTCTATACTGAAAATACAATTTTACGTTAGATTTAATTATGTGTACCCCTCAATGCCCACCCCATCCCCTCCCCTTATAGCCTTTATTTCGGATAGTTCGTGTTGTTTTTGTTTGGGATTTTTTTACATTGGTCAGTATATTACTGAAACATTCTGGGTCCTGGTGGGAACAGACTCAAGCAAAATGATCTGGCAAGGCATAATGTTTATATTATGTTACATATCAATGGAAAACTGATTGTTCATCTTTCTAACGATACCACGTGTAGCAGTCATTTGTTATAGTACTCAGCCATTATGTCAATCTAAATCACTATGTCATTTGTTCCATAGTGTAACATTGTCAAATATATATATATAAAGCTCTACTGGCAGAATTGTTCTTTCAGCCAAAATAGTGGCGACTTTGGCACATTAGGGTTGAGACCTCCCCAAATTCTCAAGCAAGTAGCCGAGAACTGAAGCAAGTGATTGCTGCGAATTATGTTAGAATTGGAAAGGTCAAACATATAATTTATTTAATTGATAAGCAACATAATATTAATATATAATCACGATGTCGTCCAAAAACAGATTTGTAACATTAAAATCAATGGCCAGAGTTCTTTATTCAAATTTTCTGGCCATACTCTGACCTTTCATTGGAATTTAATGATGAAAATCAGACTGTTCATACTGGACTACACTTCATAAGAGATCATCTTTTCTGCAATAAAAAATCAAACATCTATTCCTATCTTTTGTATCCTTCACAATACTTGTATTCGAAAAAATATGTGTCGGTTGGCCCTGTACTGTACAGCGTGTCTCAAAAAACTGGGTTCAAAAGTTTGCGAGCTCATAACTAATAAAGTAGGAAAAATGGATAGTTTATATTTAAGGATATCAAATAAAATATACCTGACCTTAATTGGTTAAACTCTGTGATCAATCCAATATAAACTTCTTAAAATACAAAGATTTGAATAGAGCGTGGTCAGAACCCATTTGTCCCACTTTTCAAGGAACACCCATGTGTTGCAATTGCGCATTGTTGTGATTTCATCAACGATTTGCCTTTGCATTCATGCTTTACAAAGACTTGGGCAGTAGACAAAATTATCTGGGTCATACTGCAATAAAACAAGTTCATTATTTACATAAACATTAAAACAAAGAAGTTATAGTCCAAGGTATTGTTAAGTTCTTTCGGACGGAGAATAAACTACGCACGGATGGTTTATTCCTTATTTCGGGACAAATGGGTTCTGACTACGCTCTATTCAAATCTTTGTATTTCAAAAAGTTTACATTGGATTGGTTTCCTAATTTACCCAATTAAGGTCAGGTATATTTTGTTTGTTTTCATTAAATATAAATTATCCATGTTTCCTACTTATGTCGTTATAATCTCGCAAACTTTTGAACCCAGTTTTTTGGGACACGCTGTAGAACGGGATTTTTACCTCACCACCATTATCATAATCCTTGGATGTAATACATGGCGCTAGACCCTGGCTAGACCATGTAGACCGAATTGGCATGGCCCTCATCATGTAGACGATGCCGGCCGGCCATGGGCTCGTTCACTAATTTTGACGGTTAAATTATGCGCATGTGAGACCGGGGTGTGTCCGCCCAACTTTCTTTTGAAGTTGTGTAGAGACGTCAATTTTAAAGATTGAATGGACCTATTGACATTATGTGAATGATGGGTAGCTTGGCTACATACGACAATTATTCCAGAACTGACTCTAGTCCTTACTGTAAAGTGAATAGTATGTAGTCTGTAGCAGACAAGAGGTAGTCTACGCTATTTACATTGGTCAAAGGGCAGTATTTTGGAATAGGTTCTATTATAGCCAAATGTATAGTTTAGAGCTCTTTTTCGAGCCACCATCTCTGTTCAGTGGACAAGGGGCAGTCGATCTAAACGGCTCTTTTCAGAGCCACAAATATTTCACCAGTAGAAATGGGGCACCTACTCTCAAATCACCGGGCAAGGGGGATCCCAAATGATGATAATAATAAAGAAGTAGCCATCTCTATGTTTTGTTTAATATTATAATAATTTGGTCCTGAAGAATTCAGAGCTAATCCTGATGAAAGCTCGATCTTGTTTGAAATTTGTCCGACGGCTAACCCGTTAAACTCTTACCTTCTTATTATGAATACCCGTCTCACAATATCCTTATTTATTATTATATCTAAAAGTGGGCTCTGGTGGGTAAGTGGGTGGATAAAACTATTGTTAGTGACTTGTAAGTTCATATTTTGATGACAAAATTGCACAGAGACGCAGAAAATATATGTATGGGACTTGGCCAATAACAGATCAACGGAATACAACAATAAGAAGTTAGAGAACGATCGTTAAATACGGCAGGGTGGTGGATGGGCAATTTTTCAATTTTTTAACCATGTTTTAAAGCAAAAGGCTTATTTAATTAATTAAATACTAGTTACTAATTATTGATCACTTGCCCCACAAACGACCTTTTAATACTTATTTTTTATTCTTCTTTATACATCAATGTTTTATAATAAAATATAAAAATTAAATATCTTAGGGAATTATTTTCTCATCATGATTCATCAACAAATTTGATCACCCAACTTAAAATAAAGACGCTAGAGGCAAAAAACGACTTAATTTTGTGATATATTTAATTTCGCGAACATATTGCAGGCTCAAAGTCACGAAAATAAATACCACACATTTTGCAATATATGTTATATGATAAGTGGTTATCATTTTGACTTAATTAAATTATGAAACCACCTTACTGAACATACAGAAGTAGGTTCGCAATTCACAAGAATAACCAATGGCAAAAAAAAGCAATATTGCCGGATTCGGCAGTACGCTGCCAGATTCGATAGGTTGCCGTTTTTGGCAGTTTGCCCTGACTGGTAATGTATTAACGCAACCATGGCAACACTGTTGTGTAATTTTGCCGAAGTTCTTGTTTTGTGCACAGAAACCCTGAAACCCCTGAACATGAATAGACTTTAGAAAGTGGATGATTTTTAAAACTCTGAGTTGCCATGGATACGTTCTATGACAAATCACTTGAAACAACTCGACATTCCAATTTGTTACGCTTTTTCAACGAAAACGATCTTTTTGTCTAAAATCATGTCTTCTCTGCATTATGCACATGCTGTAATAATGCCTTAGTGATTGACTAATCAACAAAGTGTTAAAAATGGATGAGTTAAGCAGTTTGTAATAATGAGGTTAAATGTTGAAAAGGGGCCATATTACCTCATATTTGATAAATTAAGCCTATAGACCATTTCAAATTGAGATCGGAAATCTTCGGAAAAACAGGTCACGTGGAGTAGGTGCGTTGCGCGTTCTTCGCAACAGTTGATCGCATTCACAGCATTGCCCTAGTTGATTGTCCGCCTATGCTTACATACACGCGTGCACACATGAGAAGTAAAACGTGGAACGAGACTATTTTGGTTTTTTATCAACAAAGACGCTGACGGACAAATTCCAAATGTATCGAGCAGACGGTAAAAAGTGAAAATATTACCCCAAATCTCTTTCATCTCACTCGTTTTTGTAACTGAAATGCCGCAACATCAACTTTGTGAGGGATACAATCTATCACCAACACCAGCGCAATCTACCACACGGGCAGACGGGTGAAAAACACGTTGTTTTTCTCCGGCACATGGCCATGACCTGTCATGAGCTGACAGGTCATGGAACCGAGTGTCAAACACTCGGCTAATCGGAAACATTCGGAACCGATCGTATATTTTCGGATTTGAAATGGTCTATACTATAAGCCATATTTCATAACCATATTTCACTAAAGGTATATCTCCAACTTAATCCAACTGTACTGCCCGCCCACGATAAAAGGAAGTATGGGACACTTCGATGTGTTTATAATACGGTATGGCAAAATAACTATTTTTTAGGATATTTTCATATTTTTCAAACAATTAATTACTTAGCATGTACATGTACTAATGTAATTTAATGTCTATCTATAGCAGAAAATGTAAAAAGGATTATATATGTTACTATAAATCTGGAAACGGGGAGTGTTTGTTTATGTGTGTGTTTGTTTGGTATCCTGAGTACCCCGTCAGTTTTGATCACAACGTCGCCTAAGTGCATGAAAGATAGAGAAAAATACGGGAAGTGTTATAAGGCATATTCCAGTAAAAAAGAGAATTCATGATCAATTTTGATATAACTTAATCATTTTATTATATATCTAAAAGTGGTCTCTGAAGTGTGTGGATAAAACTATTGTTGGTGACTTGTAAATTGATATATTGGTGACAATTACACAGAGACGCTGTATTTCGTTGATCTGTATGGGACTATGCCAATACAGATCAACGAAATACAACACCAAGAAGTTATTTCAATAAATCAAAGGAAAGCATTTGTGTATTGCTATGTAATTGAAAAGAATAATACAACTAGGAACTAATTTACACTCTGTTTATTGTCTCGCATGGTAGAGCACACATTGCCTCTAGGTACCAATATCAAACGTTTACACTATATCTCATTGTCATAGCAGGCCTATATTGTTAAAACAGGAAACACTTTTACTTATTTAGATTTGTTTGGTTACGGTTTTGATTTTATTTGTTTGTTTGTATTTGTTTCCAGCATAGTCTTTTCTGCTGTATACTGTCTTGTTGCTATGCTAAAGGTATGGGAATATTAATAGCAATATTAAAGGCATATTATGTGATCTTTTTCAATTTTGTATACTTATTTTTTTCTCTCTTATAATTATGTTCGACTTATCAGGAAATACTTTCCTGGACTTATAAATCTATCTTGACCTCATTTTCCGTAAAGACACATCACCGAACTTTACCATGCATCATAAGGAAATCTGCTTTCAATGTTGGGAATTTGTCAGCATATTTGTTTAATGTCATCATAAATTATTCCTACAATATTGTATTCCCTGGTGTATTGATAATGAATAATAATAACAATAAGCTCGATTTATAACACGCACTTATCCATCCTACTGGACTGATTTGAAAAAGATTTTCGGACTCGCGAGTCGTTGAAAAGAAACCAGGACTGTATTTTCTTTCTTCTTCAGACCATGATTTTTAAGTAATTGGGAATCTTATCGCTCTGTAACTCAGAGGATATTTACGATTTATGATCAGAAATGTAAATCTGCAAGAAAATCTGCTTTCAAAAAAAGAGAAAAGAATAGAACGCCCCCTGTAAGAGATCGCATAATATTTTTTCTTCTTATTTAAACACTGTGGATAGCATGGCAAGGGCATGGTGTACACGTACCAAATATTCAAATGAGGATTATGAGATTTTCCCCGTCGTTAACATGGTGCTGTGTTAGATGTGGTAGAGCATGACATTGTATTCAGTGAGATTATATGCACACTTGGGACTTCTACACATCCATATGTACAATGATCAAATGATTGCACATAATTATATTATTAGTAATAAATATACAACATGATATTTTGTGGTAAGTTTAACATAATTGAACCATAACTTAAGTTTTGTGTTATAATTTTGCCCCGGAAATGCCAGTTTCCTCCGAATGGGTGACGATTGCTATAATGTATCTTTGCAAGATGAAAAGGGTATTCTTCCATGGAGAAAGAAGGATTCTTTATTGAGATCAGAAAGACTGGGGGTACAACGATGAATCGAGACGAAGGATTTTAGAACCTCAATTGTTGATATGATATTTTATCATCTGGAACAAATTCCAAAGATGGTATTTTTTACACTATTCAGCCATGATTCACCAATCCTAATGAAACTATATGCCGTAATCATTATTACTATAGTGTTTAAAAATAGCCCCTTAACGCAATATCACAATGTATAAACAAATTATTCAAAATTGTGCACGGTAAGTGAATCAGGGGATACCCTACGAAAATAACAATGTTTTGTTAAGAGAAAAAAAGAAAAAGAAAAAAAGGTTAAATGAAATTAGGTGTAAAGAATGTGCAGTACTTAAATTAATGGAAGATTTAGGTATCAATTAAAACGCCGTAATTATCCTTTTCCAGGGGCATTCTTCACATCTTTGTATAGATATTAAGCTGAGAGAGAGAGAGGTTACAAAATTAGTTAATTTTTTGTTTCGTTTGTTACAACGGCATTCTTCAAATCTTTACCTGCATAAGCCACTTGTGCTATTGACAAATACCTATGGACGGAAGTAAATCAGGGTTTTTTGCTAATTAGGGTATGACAACTGTATTCTATTAAAAGATCACACATTTGGTATATTACGTGGAGAAGATTCATTTTATCTTCATCCAGAGAAACAGCTTAACAACTGCAAGAGTTAGTTCTATATTTTCTAAATAATTAGAAGTACTATAACTGTTCACGATGGCTTCGTACAACACATTACTGACAACTCTGTTGGTTATCTCATCATTACTAGTTGCATCGACTTTTGCTAATATAATCAGGCGTACAATCGGTGAAAACTGCACACCAACCTCCAACCCCTCTTTTCCTGAGTCTACGTATGGTATTCGGCCCTTCGCGATCTCTTTGTTAACAGACCCAAGCAGTCGAGTGACCTGCCATCAGTATCGACATATGGACATTACCATCGATTCACCCTCAAACCTACACGGTGCTTGTCCTTGGGAGTATGAAACAGATACAAATCCCAACCGTCTGCCGGTTGACATGCCCAAAGCCTACTGCCTCTGCCCTGATAGCTGTCGTCACCGCCATGGAACTGCTGCTAGTCTCAACAGCGAATGCCAAGTCCTAACAACCTCTCTCAAAGTGCTAATGCGTAGCCCCGAATCATCCTGTGTCAACGGTCTTTACCAGTACCAACTGACGCAAATTGATTGGCCTGTGGCCTGTCATTGTGTAGACATCCACCTTTTATAGACATATACAGCCTATAAGAGTATACTAGCTGCACCGGCACTAAATTACCAAAATGGTACTGAGACTGCAGCTATTTCTGTGCAAACAAATCTTAGAGAACGACTCATAAAGGGATCCCTTTCCGTCAGACGAGGACATTTTCGGGTTGCCATTTGCTATAGACGCTGCTGATATATCAATTAACTCATGCTGGCTATTTTACCTCTCCCTGACTGACCATAACAGATCAAACCCCATTTTTTAATAGAAAATCGAAACGGTCATCTCCTCATAATTTCAGATCATCATGAATATCGAACTAATCAGAAAAAAGTGTTGAATCAGTTTACTCCCAACACCGTTCAAGTTCAACCGTATGATGACAAAGATCCAATCATCATGTGACAAGTATCATGTTACGTAAGCTATCAAAAGGAACCCAACCACAAATCGCACTCATCGCAGGAGAATGACACTTTGGAACAGACATGACACACCGACAAGAATCAGCGACCTACCTTCTCCGAAGACCAAAACAACGATGCATCGATCTAAATGAAGTGATATTTCTAAAAGAGACAGTAGCTCTCGGTTAGATAAATGTTAGTGATTTCGATCCTATCCCATAATAGACACGTTAATTACACGTATCAATATAGATAGTACACAACTGATTCAGTGTAATAAGTACTCACGTCGTGTACGCCTCGCCATATCACTGTACTCTTCGTCAGTAACTGTTTTCACAACTATTTGTAAGCAGTTTACCGAGGGACAACACAACCTCACCTACATGACGATCTTTTATGATGTGGTTGAAAACCCGTAGATGAAATCATAATATTTAAACTTCTGAAAAAGCAGTGCCGTATGTTATCTCATACATAGTAAATGATATAATATACTAAAAAAGTGTGAAGAGAGTTGTAAGTCATGTGATGCTAATGTGGTTAAGCCTGAATACGAAACAGGTTCGTTTCCCATAGCTATTTCAAATTTCATTATATAAATTGATTAATTTTTCCTTGGAGCAATATTATTGAGATTAAGCATGACAATTACTCCTAAGATCATGTGCCTGCAAATTGATTTTTTCAATGGCATGTGGTTTTAGATATTTCATGCCATAGTATATGCCTATCTACCATTCTATAGACGAAATTGCATTTGAAAAACTTCTTTGATGAAATATCACCTTTATTTCCATTTATTACAAAATACGGCTTGAACATGTTGTAAAATGGCTCCGACAACGAATTTGGCGGGAAACACTGACTTGTTTTTAATCTGAGCTTTTTAGGCCAAAACGCTCAAATCTGTCTCAGAAGCAACCTGACAAAGCCTATGCGAAAATCTGATGTTGTTATTTTTGTATTACCTATTGTTATTATTTAAATATTAAAGAATGGTAAGTGAAATGCGGTATCTTTTTAACGTAAACTGTAAATTTTAACACTACCATAGTATAAACAAATCACATTTTGTTGAACTGTATTTGTATGTGGTAATTTTAATCTTGTAAGCAAGAAAATGAAGCTGATTATGGTACTTCACAATGTGAAATTAAAATTTGAAAAAGAATCATTTTCAAAAGTTCAAGAAAAAAAGGGAAAACAAGTTATGCGCTGAAATGAGAATTTTAAAAGCTATGTGAGCGCGGTCTTCTTAGACAAACTTGTTTTTATTTTGTTCTTAGAATATTGTAGAATATTTTTAGATTCAGGTTGTTAACAGGCTAGAAGTGTATATTATCATAATATTCCGAAGTACAATGATAGTCTTACGTAGTGAGAACATTTAGACTAGTATGATATTTCATGCGGTTGTAATATTGTGTTTGCATCGTTTTAAAACAAAAGCATATTGCTTTAACAAATTGGTATCCACTATGTGGACTGTATTATACAATCAGAAAACTTAATATAAGATGGTGGTCGTAGTACGAACAATTATTTAAAATAGGTTTATTTAGTATTTGATAGATTAACACGAATGTGTGCTTATAAATAAATGTAATTAATTGATAATAAAACAATAAGAACAAGTAATATCATGGTTATAAATAAGAATAATGACTTTGAATCGTTTTATTTGTAATTATGATGAATCTTAACCATTTTATCGTAGGATCATGGAATGTCCATACGACGTGCAATTCCTAGATTCCAAAATATATCTAATATCCGTCATGTGATTTGTTAGAGACAACTTCATTGGAGATGATTTTGTCAGTCCATGCACCACACTTTGTGCTACAATCCGTGTTATTTTACAGTGATGTATGTCCTTCGTAACGATACTTACACGCCATTATTTTGTAACTTGTTAGTATATAGAAACTTATTATTAATAATGCATGTGTGTGTGAATTATATGACATCTTGAAGGTAAATGTAACTATTTTCTAATGTATTTCAATATAATATTGATGTGTTTTGCTATAAATATTTATTGGTGTTTGTGTTGTGAGATATGAATAAACAGAGTAACCAAAAATAAAAATTTGATATCAAATTTAACGGTATAGAACTAACAGTAGAACTGATGATGTATACTACACAATGCTTTATGAGGATTTCCAAATGTTGTGGGGGTGGGGGGGGGGGGGGGGCGGTGTAATTCATTGAGGGACTTGGACATACCCTCACTAGTTCACTATATTGTTACATAATGTTGTTGATGTTTAATTGTATTTTAGCTATATTATCTATTTATTATTTATTATATTCAGCGAAAAACTCATGTGGAATTGTCATGTGGAACGTGAAGACGACTTCCTCGGTTGTTTTTGTGTGTGTGTAATTATAGTATGTTATATTAATCTAATTATTTAAAATGTGTAAATAAAGTCAATAGATTCGTATAGATGCATCCATTTTGTTTGCTTCAGTTTCTCAATAGTCGTCGGTCAGTGTAATGGCTACACGATTTGCTTTCATCCTAGTAACCGTCTATACTGAAAATGCAAATTTACGCTAGAATGAGTTATATATGTACCCCTCAAATGCCCCCCTCCCCTCATAGCCTTTATTTCTGATATTGAATATATTTGGATTTGTACAAAATAAAAAGAATAAAAAAATATTTATGGGACTAGGCCAATAACATATCAATAGAATACAACGATAAGAAGTTAGGGAGCGATCGTTAAATACGGCAGGGGGGATGGGCAATTTTCCATTTCTTAACAATTTTTTCGGATTCCCCGTCTATTTTTTGTCACACATTTCGGGTTCCCCCCTGATTACTAAAACAAATTTAGGTCCCCGCTTAAGATTTGTTTAGCCTTTAGGGAACTATTTTGACATATAATTTTAAGTCACTCTATAGTGCCTACATGTACAATGAAACATACTTAACAGGCTGGCTGTACATTGTCCGTGGCTGCACCAGTATCAACACATTCTTTTTTGGGGGGGGGGGGGGGGGGCGGGCAAACGGGGTGCAAAAACAACATTTTGGGATTGAAAAGTGCGCGCAAAATTTTGGTTTTAATTGTAAAAATTAAGGTTGTTCCTATGGCTGATTTTTTATTTGATATTTTGATAGAGCTTGCTGAGCTTCACAATAATCTGAAATTTGAGATTGATCGGAGGTACGGTTTTCTAGATATGACAATTTTATTGTCAAAAAACCCATTTTAAGTCATTTTGAATTCTTTTGTTTTGTATTGTTTTTCGGTCAACAGAGGGCAGTCTATTTTCTTTGTTTTATATTGTTTTTTTGACTCCCAAGGTAGAATTTCTATAAAGATTTAGTTTTTTGTTGTTTTTGCTCTAATTTTCTTTTGAAAACTCCTGTAGACTCCCGCAGCACAGGAAATAAGGAGAGTAGTATAACCAACATAAATACACCAAGTGGCATTACATTTAGTAAAGGACATGAACTTGAAAAAAATAATTAAGTGTATTAATATTAGCCTATTTTTTTAATTTTAATTTTTAGAGAATTAAAGTATAATTAATTATGCAGATGTCTTACAGCCTCCCGCAGCACAGGAAACTTTCTAAAAACTATAATTAACAGGCTCCCAAAATCTCAGCTTTGTAGCATTTATACTTTTCTTGGAAAAATTAATGAAACATTTTTGCATATATGTAAATTAATTATTTTGCTAGGCCAGCTAGGGGGTCAAAAACAATAAGAAACAAAAGAAATGAACGCTTCAATTTTGCTTCACTTTGACAATAAAATTTTCAGATTATTGTGGAGCTCAGTAAGCTCTATTAAAATATCAAATAAAAAATTAGCCATAGGAACAACCTTGGCCTGAGATTAGCTTAATTTAGTCTGAATTAGACATTTTTAGCCAAATTGGAGATTGAAGTCAACCTTTTAATTGTTTGGGGGGGACAAAACGGGTGGGGGATTGATCTGACTGGGGGAAAGGGGGAGGTCCTGACTGGGATAATTTGCCCCCATGCCCCCATGCCCCCATGCCCCTCATGCGCTTTAGTTTATAACTATTCAGTTTTAAAAAGGCAAGAAGTGTAGAGAGACAATTTGTATAGCAAAAAAATCCCACTACACAAGAATATTTGTGTGAACTTTATTTTAGAAACATTAACCATTCAAAAGGTGAAGAGGACAGAAGCCAACAGGTCTTTGTCATATAACAGTAAGGGGGGTCAATAAAGTTTTTGAACTCTTTAAGGGGGGGGGGGTCAAAACATTTTTTTCAATTTGTTAAGGGGGGGGGGGGGGGGGGGGTCAAAAAAGTGTTGACACCGAAAAATTTCAGTTGCCCAGCCCCCCCCCCACCAAAGTATTTTTGAACACTCCCTTATCAAACTGAAGATACACTTCATTAATTTTGTATGAGATGGAAAATTCACGTTTTCAGCGAGAAAAAACGGTAAAACATCTGTCATTCTTATCTTTTGTTCCCTTCAAATCTTGCAGTCAAAACATATGTGTCGGTTGGGTCTAAATAGTTAAAACACTTTTTTTGGCCTCAGTTACATTATCATAATCTTTGGTGCAATACATCCCGTGGATGGCGCTAGACCGAATTGGCACTTATATGTATTGCCACGGTTGCTTGCTTGCTTGGTACGCCTCCGTCACGTCTGACAGTTCGTGACTTTCATGATGGCTCTCCACTCTTATCGGTCAGTAGCTAGTTGATACAGGTTGTCCAACAAGATTCTTGATCCTGTCAACCCACCTTGCCCTAGGTCGTCCGCGTCTACCCTGCATAAGGACGGCCTTCTCAAGGCAGTTGCCCTGACGTCTGGCTATGTGTCCGAAGTAGCTGAGAGTCTGGCGATTGATGGATTTAAGTAGTCTATTCTTCACACCAATGTCATGCAGAGTGCTAACATTTGTCCTTGCTTGGTACGCCTCCGTTAAATTGTACTTACGAGGTTTTGTTTCGTTATCAACCGAATGCAGCTAACGGTTAATGACGGATAATTTTTACAATGGAGTTGGTTTTCCAGCGTGTTTAGGATGAAATCATTTTAATTCAAACATGTTTTGATTTTTAAAAAAGGTCATATTCACAATCCATTTTTACGTCGAAACCAATGGGAATTCACCGTCACGGCCAATCGTGTCTACTTACAGCGTCCGAATTAAGGAAAAAAATTCTGGTTGCCCGCCGGGCAACCAAGCAAGAAATTATGGTTGCCCGGCAGATTTTTTGGTTGCCCGTTCTGTAAAATATTTAAATGCATGTGTTAAGTGTTTCACTTCTTGTAAAAAAATTGGTTGCCCACCGGGCAACCACATAAGTACATGTTGGTTGCCCGGTGCTAATTTTGGGTGTCCCGGGCAACCGGGCAACCACTTAACGCGAACGCTGTCTACTTACCGTCCCATGCATGGGCCAAAAGCATGACAAATGTGGACACGATTACCTAAATCTGTAATTCGTATTGGTTTAACACGAAATCCTGATTTCCTTTAAACAAAATCGGAAATACTACCTGACAAACCCAAATCAATATCGTGGCCTTCATCATCATGAATTGGAAAGTGTTTTATTTTTTTGTTATTATGATCCATATAGAAATTAACAATTTCATTTTAATGACCCAGATGGCTTTGACCCAAATTGTTTCATGTCTACCATGAATCACCTTGAAGAGCAATGATCAATTGTGATCTGAAGCATAAATGACGACTGATTAAATTGGCGGTGAAGATCAAGTATAAAAAAGAGGGGAGATAAAAAGAAAACATTAAGAAGCCTCCAGAAAAACTGCAAACAATGTCTTGTATTTTAATTGTATATACCTTTGAAGATTTTTTTCATGGGAGGGTTTCTATATATCTATATCAATCTGATCAAGGTATGTAGTTTCTTGTTATACGACGTGTGAACGCAGTGTCACGAGTATATTTTATCCGTTAGCCTAACTTTTGTAAAAATTGCTCCGAATAGAAAGCAGCAAGTGTTATGTATTTGTTTGTCAGTTACAACCTTCCATTTCTTCCAGTCTCACCCCTTTTTTTGGGAAAAGTAAGCTATTGGAGACCCACAATATGAATATGTGCTGTATTAGATCGACACCCAGTGCTGCGGATATCATTCGGTCAAAAATATGTTGAAGAACTTGTGTTTTGGGGTGTTTTCTTGGCTTGCAATGCATTATTAGTTCCTCTCTGAGGCTTCTGTGGGTCGAATTTTGTTTTGAGCCAATGATAACCACTTAAAAACAGTGATCCTGGCGATTTGTGAGTTATATATAAGTTGGCACAGTTGGAGTTAAATTTATAGTTGAATTTATAGTTGGAGTTATAGTTAATATGAAGTTTATGATTTTTTTTTCCGGTTTAAGTCACGACTCGCGAATCCCCCTGGCTGGAGATCCACCTAAACGGGGTCGAAGGTCACAGATGGGTCATTAGAGATCAATCTGGGTCCACCCCATGAGTCATCTCAAATCCCCTACCCAAGTATTATTGTCACCAAGTTTAGTTGAGATTGAAGTCTGACTTATCATTTATGAGAGAGCGGGCCCAAAAGTGTTGGCAAAATGGGTCGAAGGTCATGGGGTCATTACACGTAAATCCGGGTATACCTTATGTATAATCTCAAGTTCCCTTACCCAAAGATTATTGTCACCACGTTTGGTTGAGATTGAAGTTTGAGTTTTCATGAAAGCCCAAAAGAGCAATGAGTGCAGATTATAGTGTTGACAACATTTGGATCAAAGGTCATGTAGGTGTCATTTAGAGGTCAATATGTTTACAACCCATGAGCACCTCAAGCCCCCTTACCTAAATAATATTGTCATCAAATTTGCCTGAGATTGAAGTATGACCTTACATGAGAGCCCAATATATGTGCAGTGTAAAGTATTGGCAAATGGGGTCAAAAGTCATATTGGGTCATTAGAGGTCAATCTGTATACACCCATGAGCACAGTCCCCTTTACCCAATTATTGTTACCATGTATGGTTGCGATTGAAGTTTAAGTTTTCATGAGAGCCCTAAAGAGCAATGAGTGCAGATTAAAGTGTTGACAAATTGGGGTTAAAGGTAATGTAAGGGGTCATTAGATGTCAATCAGTGTACACCCTATGAACATCTCAAGTCCTCTTACCTAAAGATTATTGTCACCAAGTTTGGCCAAAATTGAAGTCTGACTTTACATGAGAGCCCTAAAAAGTAATAAGTGCAGTGTAAATTGTTGACAACATTTGGGTAAAAGCAATAGCGTATCTCCCGGGGGTCAAGGGGGGGGGGGGCAGAGTGCCCCCAGACGGCTTTGACCGGGAAGGCCAGATCAAACTACCGGGCTAAAAAGAATTGAAGAGAAGGGAAGAAGAGAGGGAAGGGAGGAAGAGAAAAAGGGAAAGGAAAGGAAAGGAAAAAGGGGAAGGAAAGGGAAAGTAAGGAAAGAGAGGGGGAGGTAGAGAGAAGGAAAAGGAAAAGGAAAAGGAAAAGGAAAAGGAAAAGGAAAAGGAAAAGGAAAAGAAAGGAAAGGAAAGGGAGGGGAGAAAGATAAAAGGGAAAAGGAAAGAAAAAATCTAAGGGATTTACTTAATTCCCATCTGAATGACAACTTTGCCCCCTTGCCCGGTTTGCTGATGGCAATTTAGTATAAAAAAGGCAAATTTTCTCGCGCTACGCGCGCATTTATCCAGGAATTTCATTATAGAAGCCTTAATAAAGGCCAGATTATTGTATATGTTGTTAACATTTCGTGCGCGCGCAACAACTTTAGGATGCAACGTCATTCGCTGGAATAAATAACCCAGCTGCGCAATTTTTGTACTTAATAGGGTCGAACTGGTGTTCACAGGGAAAAGATGCCCTTTGCCCCGCCTGAAAAAGACCCCAGATACGCTACTGGGTCAAAGGTCATGTAGGGTCATTAGAGTTCAATATGTTTACACCCCATGAGCATAGACCCCCTTTACCAAAGATTATTGTTACCAAGTATGGTTGCGATTGAAATCTGACTTTTCATATGAGAGCACTAAACAGGCCAAAACCTAATCAAAAGGGAACACACATACCCCGACATACAGACACAGATGGCATGATCACATTTTCAACCTTTCAAGCCAGGGGGATATAAATAAATGCATTTAATGAAATGATTTTTTTAAAATTTGAATGAATGCACGTCGTATACGGTTCCGATAGGTCATATTGCGTCATTTAACGAACGCAAACCACAAACCGCGTCAGCCGAGAACCGCGCCATCGAATTTTAGAAATCTTTCTCACTACCAATAGACGTATTCATAATTGGCGATTTCAAGTCTAAAGAGGGAGACATACTCTATGTGATGTCACTAATCATAACGAAAGCGAGGCCAACGATGGTAAATTACGTAAACATTGGTGTCGTGTGACGTATTTACCATCGTTGGCCCCGGGCGTTGGCCTCGCTTTCGTTATGATTAGTGACGTCACATCGAGTATGTCTCCCTCTTTAGCCTGTAATTGTAATGTCCAAATATGTGTTTTGATTCTGTAAGGGTTTTAAATTTCCCACGCAAGTTTGTTTTGTTTACGTCGCTAAGCATGATGGGACGATTGGAAACATGGCGGCCTACATGAAAGTGTGTGTTACGATAACGGTTTTACATCTCTAATTATAGCAAATAGAAGACTTAATAATCAACAAATAAGTAAGAACATTAATGATTTGTAAGTGAAGAAATAAGATTGCTTATTGAAGAAGTTAAATCAAGTCGTACTCGTCTCTGACTCCCATGTTTTCATCCCGGTCAATCAATTTCCGTAAAATTGTAGTGTACTGCCCGCAACAGTAATCGCCATCATGAATAGCGTCTATACTTACAAATACCCATCCGTCGAGTCAGACGACGGTGTACACGATTTGCCTAAACTTTCTATTCGTATCGGTTTAACACGTAGCCTTATCGCGGGTACCTATCGAAAAATTCCAAACACTGCACATTTCTAGGTACAACTAAATCAAGCTATCCATAACCGATGAAGTTAGTTTTGGAAAACCAACTCCAAACTCAGTATCGTTTCTTGAAATATTCCCAGATTTTACCAATATTTTGAGGTGAAATGGTAGAAATGCGATAGGAAAGCCAATAGTATTTCTAAATATTAAAATACTTTACGATATTCTAGCCTTTATGATATATTTTTATGGTTAGGTACTTTTGAAATGCTTCGCTAGTGATTGCGTGGACAGGTGTGAATGGTTAGGTTAGCGGCTCCTCAATAAAATAAAAAAACACCATATAATTTCGCGGCGGTTCGACTCTGGCGCTCGCCAAATTGTGTTTCTTATTTATTCTGTCACAAATGACGTGACTTATTATAATTAATCTTTTATGACATCCCCTACTATTCAATGGGAGCATGGAAGTACGGGAGGGATAAGACTTGGGTTGTGTGAGGGACTGAACAAAAATAACACCACAAAAAATCAATAAGAGCGTGTTTTTACTGGGGCACTGGAATTATCTTAACGGTACTTAACGCTAACTTTTTAATCCCCCGTTTCTACTCGCGAAAAGTTACCGCTAAGTTTATAAGCGATGGGCCACGACATTTGACCTTTTGTTATACCAACAATGCCGCCCCACCTGAAAAAGACTGCCTTCGCATTCCTTGTCTTTTAATATTGCATGTTAACAACAAAAACACGTGTATACTTCTGGGTCACAAGAACTTAGAGCGTGTTTCTACTGGGGCACTGCAAAGTTAACGCTAAGTTTTACTGCTAACTTTTTAATCACCCCCACCCCCGTTTCTACTCGCGAAAAGTTACCGCTACGTTTATCGATCCTAATCGATGGGCCACGACATTTGACCTTTTGTTACCAAACAATGCCGATTCACCTGAAAAGACTGCCTCACAATGCGTAGAATCCAGCGTGTACGTGTATACGCAAGATTTAAAGGCATGTTATGTCAGACGATGCCGGACACGCAAGGGCGTCCCCAGACCCTTTTCATGGGGGGGGGGGGGGGTTAAAGGTCATCAATTGCCGACAGAGCCATTTGTGCCGACCAAAAAAAAATTCGGATCGCTTCGCTCGCGGGAATGCCAACATATTCTCGCGTTAAAATGCATATATCACGCATTTCATATTTGCCGTATTTTGCATATTTGACGCATTTTAAGGCACATTTTAAGAACCCGATGCGATTTATTCCGTTAGCGCCCTCAACGGAATAAATCGCAATAACACCGACAATACGTACAAATATAAAATACGTACAGTATACGTATTTTAGATCTAACACCTTGGAAATCATATTGATACATAATTCTATGCCAACACACTCAGGGGACGGCACAAGTAAAAACAAGGACGGCACAAGCTACAACTATAAATTGGATATCCTACAAGCTAAAACTATAAATTGGATATCCTACAATCTTAAACTATAAATATTGGATATCCTACATTCTTAAACTACTTTGTCAGTGTTATTGCGATTTATTCCGTTACGCCTTAAAATGCGTCAAATATGCAAAATACGGCAATAAATGAAATGCGTGATATATGCATTTTAAGATAGAGGATGGGGTGGGAATTCATACACGCATATTTTAGTATGGACTGTATGGTCAGGGGCGTCAATCAGTTTTCAGACATGGGGGGGGGGGACAAATTTGATAATGATAATTGAAATGTTAAATAAAGCAGCGTATCCAGGACTGTTTTGATAGGGGGGGGCATACAACCTCAAGCCATCTTGTTTATCTTAAATATTGAAATGTTGAAACTAATACAACGCGCGCAAAAACCCTGCAGAAAATATGCGCGCGAAGCGCGCAAATTTTTTCAGTTTTGAACTAAAATGGTCATGGAAAACTGTCCTGAAGCTTTCTTGAAGCGCGCAAAAATTGGCATTTCTAACACTTAAATAAAACGTCAAGTATGACGTTTTCGACGGTTTGATATTGCATAGTTACACATATCAAGTCCTGATCCAAGTCATACGGTTTGAGGGCCATTATAATGTTAAAACCTGCAGGAAATATGCGCGCAGAGCGCGCAACATTTTTCAGTTTTTAAACTTAATGGTCATTGAAAACTGTTTGGAAGCCTTCTGATACTATAAATTAAGCTTAAATAATGAAACAACATTAAAACTAATACGCGCGAAGCGCGCAAAATTTTGCATTTCTAACACTTAAAGGGTCCAGTATAACGTTTTTAACGTCACCCATATAATATTTGGTTTGGTTCGAGACCATTATAATGTTGATACCTGTAGAAAGAATGCGCGCAAAGCGCAAAAAGATTTTCAGTTTTTAAGCTAAAATGGTCATGGAAAACTTTCCTGAAGCCATCTTGTTCAGCTTGAATAATGAAACATTGAAACTTATACGACATTTGGCATTTCTAAAACTTAAAGGGTCCAGTATGACGTTTTTAACGTGCCCCTAATATTTAATTTGGTTCGAGATCGGTCATGGAACACTTTCCTGAAGCCATCTTGTTTTTGTTGAATAATGCTAACAAAACATGGTCAAATGTTCAGTATAGGCATGATAGGCCTACAGCCTGTATGTCCGACATCGACATAGACCTATACCATTACGTAAGATATCGATTGTGCCCCTGGTGCACACACAAATCCTGGTCTCACGCAAATAACGACAGTTGTGCTTATTGTCTTAATTATATGTTCAAGTCGAAGTTAGGACAGAGTCTACTTAAACCTAAACGTTGGAGTTGGACTTACTTTTGCGATAGACTGATAGTGGGCTTGCAGAGTCTACAATCAGTACAATGAGAGCAATTGGCCTACATCAACTTAAATAATTATAGGCGAATTATTTACCCATTTGGCCATTGGTGACATTATTGACTTGGGATTGCATTGACAACGACAATGAAATAGGCCTAGTTAGTATAATTAAAGAGCAATACAGGTCCCACACATTGCCCGTTAGGCCTAGCCTAGGCCTATACTATTCCGACACAATTTTTTGCGTGTCTTGACAATGAGCAAAACAAAGACTTGGGCCTAGGCTGTTCATGTGCGCCGACACAAAATTTCATGAAAATGGGCTCGTTCACAGTGCCTACAAATTCATATGCTTACATTGCCTTTGTTCATTTTTTATTTTATTTGTGTTAACATAACATATGCCGACACAACATTATCATTTGCGCATACGATAATTGTTATAGGGCTTTCTTTCTTTCTTCCTCTTTTCCTTTCTTTCTTTCCCTTTTCCTTTCTTTCTTTCCTCTTTCCTTTCTCTTTTTTTTTTTTTTTTCTTTCTTTCCTCTTTCTTTCTTTCCTCTTTCTCTTTCTTTCTTCCCTTCTTTCTTTCCCTTTTCCTTTCTCTTTCCTTTTTTTTCTTTCTCCCTTTTCTTCCTCCTTCCTTTGATTTGCCCACAGCACCAAAATTTTGCCGACAGATTTGATGAATGGGGGGGGGGGGGGTGTGACACCCCCCCCCCACACCCCCCCTCTGGGGATGCCCTTGCGGACACGGGCGTATTCACGAATATTCCGGTTAAAATATGCGAACGAGGTTACGTGATCAAGTGAATGGGACGAACGCTTAAACAACGGATTAAATTCAAAAATGATACTGACACTGGAGTTGGTTATCTAACTCCAGCGGTTTTAGGATGAAATAATTTAGTTTCAACGTGTGATGAATTTTATGGGGTCATATAATCAAAATCCATTGTTACATTGAAACCAACGGAAATTCAAAATTACCGGCCGTTCGTGTCCACTCCGTCGTCTGTATTTTTTTTAGAAAGTAGATTTTCTTGCAGATTTACATTTAGGATCATAAATCATGAATAGGCTATATTCCAAGTTACAGAGCGACACGAATCCTAATTACCTCAAAATCATAGTTTTAGAGTGAATTTAGAGTAAAAATAAGTTGTCGGCGCAGACACCGACGGTTTATTTTCACTCTAAAACTATGATTTTGCAGTAATTAAAAATCGTATCGCCCTGTAACTTGGAATGTATGTACGATTTATGATCAGAAATGTAAATCTGCAAGAAAATCTGCTTTTAATTTCTTTTTCGAGGATTGAGGGCGTACCCTGGAAAAGATCACATAATATACCTTTAACGTAGTGTCTGTTTCTACTGGGCAAGTTAGCGTTAATTACCGTTAACAACCCTGGTTTGTGAAGGTTTTTGCGGTTACAAAACGTAGCGTTAATTATCGTTATCTGGCTGTTTCTACTGGTATGACTGGGCAACTTATCGGTAATTACCGTTAAGTTGCCCAGTATAGAAACACGTTCTAAGATGATATGGTCACCGGTTCCAACTACGTGAGATCAACACAATGGTTTAGAATTTAGCAACTATGTCAGCCCATGTGTTTATTAATGTTTCATGTGTATGGTTTAAAGTGTATATAATGCTAGTGAATAATGTGCATTTGTAGATGATAAATGAATAGGGGAGAGCGGGGAGTGTACGCCCTATGAACAGGTTCACCCTCCACGTGATTCTCATCTTTGCGGCCATGCTGGTTGAATTTGGCGAACACACAATAGCTACAGTAGTATGTTGCAAGCTTCCCACATTAACGTGACAGATCACCGTAACATGTTTGTCAAATTATCATCCAGAAACCAGTTTTGCCTCGCAAAAGTGAATTTTCTTCCATTTTTCATATTGATTTTTTTCCAAAGATATTCGCAGAAAAGGTTTTAATGTAAATTATCTTTAGGTAGGTATGGGATTGATTAGAATTTGATGCAGTTAACAACCCATCAATGTATGTAGGACATCCGTGGTATATGTCAATGCACTTATTGCGCTATATGGGGCACATACATACGCCCTATGATGATGGGGCAGGTTCGCCCATAGGAATTTATATAGTTATGATTATGCAAAATTTCAAAATTGTAATTTTCCTCTTACAGGATAATTGTAATTATAAAAACAGTTATCATGAATGGAGTAACACTAATATTAGAGGAGAATATTTCAAAATGTGGTATTTCTTATTACTTTTAAATTCTGAACGAGTATGTTCCGCAAAAGTGCCCCACCCCTATATTTTGGACCCCTAAATTTTATTTTGGAATAAAATAACGAAGAATAACGAATATATATATATATGTATTGGATATTAGGGTACTTTGTGTAGCATAATTATCGGCTTAGGGCGAACTTGCCCCGGCCGCGATTTATTTTTTACTAGTCAACATTTGTAAAATTGATTTATTTCGTTTTAATACGGAATAAAGCAAAACTCACTGAATAAAATGATTTAAAAAAAAGGAAAAAAGTCAACTGATTTTACCTGTGAGACCATACAAATGTTGACTAGTAAAAACAAATCGCGCCCCGGCCGCGAATTTATTAACCGTACTCACTCACTGTATAAATGAAATGTTGTTTACGGTAATAAAGATCGCGCCCCGGCCTATGGGCGAACCTACCTCGGCGTCGGGCAGTTTTCGCCCTTTTGAGACAATTGTCTTTATAATTTACTCTTGCCTTTACAAGGCCCAGACAGAGTACTGAGGTCATGGTCGTATGTAGCCAAAATATCAATCTTTCCCATGATATCAATAGGTCCATTCAATCTTTAAAATTGGCGTCTCTAGTCTTGACCTCTTCAAATGAAAATGGGGCGAACACTCTTCGCTCTCCCCTACAATCTTTTAACTTAGCCCATTTGGACCATATTGAAAATAAATGAGACAGACTTTCTAATGAGACAGAGAAAATAGAGTTATACAAGTTTAATGATATTTCAGTAAATATTTCAGCATATAATGTGACCACCCTTTGGAAGACAATGAAAGCTCCTAATTATCTTATCCATAGGCATGCATAGGCTACATATCGTCGGCAAAATGCAAACACGTTTGAGTGAAATTTTGTGTGTGAAATTGATTGTTTTACATGCTACGCTCGGATTTCACAGAAAACCAAAAACGTACCATATACGACGTTCTTGTATTGGCACTCTCATTTTTCTCAGAAACCATGTGCACTTATGCTTTTTAAAAAAAGAAGTGTAAAATATATTATGTTATTTCTGCGTATAATCAAGCAAACACTGCCAAAAATCAGTAATTCTATAATAAGTCAACATGGTCAAAGAATGTGACTATATTATCGATAAAACACAAACATGGTTCTCCTTAAAATGACTGAAATGATATATTACCTTGGTTACGACGACGTTAATGCATTCTGCCGACAATATGCCAACATGCATAGGCTTATATTGTACATACATTACGCTCATTTTGATAATGGCAACACATTATACACATTACTGTACATACACAATTTGAAAGACACAGCATTAGCAAACAAGATTTATTATTATATGATCAGGCCTCTATACTGGAGCCGAACACCATTTATAAAGACACAATAATATAAAGATGATGAAGATGATGAAGGCAATTACATTGATGTTTTTTGATGTAGGCCTTGTTAGAGTAAAGCATTACATTGGGCAACCCAATTTGATTCAAACATTGCTAAAGACTCTAGGGGAATGTCGATGTTATGGGGAAATAGCCCAACCGTCCGCTTATACATTTTAAATGCATGTGATAAATATCGCCGCGTGGAATTCTTAGAAATTCTAGGTATCTCACTGATTATACCTTGATTCAAGCGAAGGCCTTCATTCCCATGGACGGGACGCTGCAAGATAGAGCTAAAATTCAATAATAAATGTGTAGGCCTATATACCGGGCCTATATACAGTATCTTATTCCTTATTTAGCCCCCTCCCCCATGTATATGAATATACCACAATGGTAACTATAATTGATAGGCTCCTCAACAGTACAAAATGAGAAAACTGTTGATTTTCCAAGAAAGATAAATTTTAAGTTTTATACGATGCAATAATGAATACATGCTTATCATTGCTTATGCTTCTAACTAAACTAGTATGTGCAGACAACACAGGCAAGTTCATCGCCGTTGATATAAGGACGGCACGGTAAATTCCCGTTACATCGTACTTCCACCGGGTACAGCAAGGCACCATTTTGACTACCGGCTGAAGAGTGTGGCCCAGCCTCGGCATTCTCATCAACACAGATGTACTCTTTGGCCCCAGCGTGAGCATAATGACTCGCCATCAGATACCCCTTATACTCCTCCGTCCAATCAATGGGACACTGGGTTTTGGCGGGAATCATAAGCATAGTACCACGTGCTGTGACTCTGCAGACAGCACATGTAGCTTCCTCGTCCTGTAAATCTTGTAGGGGGGGGAAACCATTGGTCTCGTATTCGGTTGCATATATGAGACTTCTCGTACTCTGTTCACCTGGTTGTACCTGCAAGTGATCTGGGTCTAGAGTAGGAAGGCACAAGTAGCTCGTGCCACCGCCGGAATGAGTGTAATGACCTCCTGCCGTAAGCCCTACAATTATAAAATGAGACAGTACGTGTTAACCCCGGGTGTTAACAGACATGACAGAGGAAGACAGAGGAAAGCACAGTTTAGTGTTATCCACGCGTGTATTACGATCTTCGAAACAACCTGAACACACTGTAGTATGGGACGCGACGGTTTATACCGACATTCAGACTGTGATAGATTTTTCAAATGATTACGCATATATTGCTAGAATTATGTGCTTCAACCCATACACATAGTATTATGATGTTCAAAGTTCATGGTTTGTGTTTAGATATATGAATTAAAATACAAAGGTTCAAATACAAATGTGGTTGGGCTGATAAACTTATCTGTTTATGAATACAAATATCAAATTTGTGTTTGTGTTTCAATATTCACATCAGGGGCGGCACCGGCATCATATAATTATGGGGGGGGGGGGGGGGGGCAAATTTTTTTTTTTTTTTGGGGGGGGGAAGAATTAACAAATTCGCGCAAATACACTTAAATGACTATAAAACACCACTTTTCTTTCAACGAAGTCGAGTTTGGTGGGAAGCCTCACCGTAAACAACTTACTACTAGAACAATTGAGTACATTAACCTCGTTTACGCACGTATTATTTACATACTAGCAGCGTACCCTCGCTACGCTCGGGCACTCGCTAGCTGAGTATTATTATCTAAATTAGATACCTTCATGATTTGTAGCAAAATGGGCATAGATAATGAGTTAAAATTGTAGATCCCTGAATTATTTTTTTCATTTGAAATAGGCTTTGTTCATTGAGTTTTGTGATATCTTTGAATCTCGGACCCAATTTCAATACCCCATTTAGGAGGGAAACAATGTTATAGTTACCCCATTTGTTGGCTCTTTTTACTTCAGGCTTTTCTTCCATCTTTTCTAACTTTCATTTCATTCAGCCAGCATACTTATATAGGCTTTTTAAGCCTGGCTCGAGTATTTTGCTTGAGCCTGGTCCCTTAGACCCAAGCGTGTGTCCGTACGGACCGACTTAAACAAACGAACAAACCCCCCAAGATGTGCAGTACCAACCCCATACCCCATATAGTGTATACATGGTATATAGTGTGCGGTTAGTCGTCAACATGATCAAAGCGTATATAGGCTATTGTGCAATAGCAAGAGGTCCTTGATACTCAGGTGCCCTTAATCCTAATATCGGTGCCACGGCGCCCTTGATAATCCAGGGATCTTAATAAGGCCCCTACCCAGAAACGCTACATATTATTAGGTATCCCATAATAAGACATGAAATAACCACTCTAAGCCCTACCCCATACATCCTTAAAATCCAGTTATCACAGGTACCCTTAATATTCCATACTCCAGGTACCCAGTGTACCCTTATAATCCAGACAGACCTACCCACCCCATGTGTTCATACATACGTGTAGGCCTAGATTTCACAACCCCCTTCGCGGACGCCCCCCATCTAAATGTTGCCAAGTCTCTGATAGAACACGCCGCCGCTGTATTAAATAAATTTAGGTCCGCGACGCTAACTGGGTTTTTTAATGGTTTTATTAAGTTTTATAGTGGGTCTTTCATAGTTGGCGGGAGGCGGGTTCGCACCATGATCACTTGATGTACCCACCCAGTTCAGTGTTAGCCATCCGTTTATTTTATTTTTCGGCCTATTGACATTAAATTATTTCTCCAGTAGGACTATTTCTGCATGCATATTTTGCTCTAACAGTTCCTTGTTTATTTATAGGCCTATCCCCCATGTATAATATGATATCACGGTTTTCTGGCCTATCTATGTTTTTATATAGCGTGCCCTGTCCGTGGCCCGCATTGTGGATGGGTCCGCGATGGGACTAAGGCACTGTCGTATAAACGCATTTTCCCTGTCACTATTTAGTATTAACACATGTTATCCTGGATGCAGGCCTACGGTTTGCGCCTTATACGGTTTGCGCCGGCCTTGCTCCCAGTTCCTTCAAAGGGGTTCCTGTATACCCTGGCTATATGATTGACTTTTTGTCTCATCATGCCGTTTTCTTGTACTATAGGGTTCGCACTATGGAGCAACGGATGCTTGCCGCCTTTACTCTACCACATAACAAACTACGCTTTGAGCCACTAACGCGTCGTGTGCACCTACGCGTGTTCCGGTATCGTCCTATTACGCGTGCGCCGGCATCGGCGCCTGACTACGCGTGCGCCGGCAATCGCCTGAATACGCGAGCGCCGACAATCGCCCGATTACGCGAGTTGTGCGCCGGCCATCGCCATGGCGTGTCCAGCGTATACGCGGCGCGTAGCAATAACATAGTAACGGGCTACAAAACCTCGAATTTCACGGAATCTAACCCAAATTTAAAAAATCGAACATAAACTGGACAATTGTGGGCCCCATACGCACCCGCACAGAAAATTTGAAGTCAATCGAAGGTGCGGAAGGGGGAGAACATCTCCGTACAAAAATCGGCGATTCTGTATTATTATATAGACTAGCGGCGTACCCTCGCTACGCTCGGGCACTCGCTAGCTGAGTATTATTATCTAAATTAGATACCTTCATGATTTGTATCAAAATGGGCGTAGATAATGAGTTCAAAATTGTAGATCCCTGATTTTTTTTTCTTCTCATTTGAAATAGACTTTGTTCACAGAAATTGAGTTTTGTGATATCTTTGAATCTCGGACCCAATTTCAATACCCCATTTAGGAGGGAAGCAATGTTATAGTTACCCCATTTGTTGGAAGTGGCTCTTTTTACTTCAGGCTTTTCTTCAATCTTTTCTAACTTTCATTTCATTCAGCCAGCATGCTTATATAGGCTTTTTAAGCCTGGCCCGAGCATTTTGCTTGAGCCTGGTCCCTTCAGGACCCAAGCGTGTGTCCGTACGGACCGACGGTTTAAACAAACAAACAAACAAACAAACAAACCCAAAATGTGCAGTACCAACCCCATACCCCATATAGTGTATACATGGTATAGAAGATAGTGTGCGGTTAGTCGTTAACATGATCAAAGCGTATATAGGCTATTGTGCCATAGCAAGAGGTCCTTGATACTCATGTGCCCTTAATCCTAATATCGGTGCCACGGCGCCCTTAATAATCCAGGGATCTTAATAAGGCCTACCCAGAAACGCTAACTATTATTAGGTATCCCATAATAAGACATGAAATAACCACTCTGGTAGGCCCTACCCCATACATCCTTAAAATCCAGTTATGAGGTACCCTTAATATTCCATACTCCAGGTACCCAGTGTACCCTTATAATCCAGACAGGCCTACCCACCCCATGTGTTCATATAAACTGCTCACAAAAAGTATCGAAACACTTAGAAATGATCCCATATATAACGGCTCGAAAGGGTATGCATTAATCGAAGCAAATAACCAAGTGCATAATTTTGTTCTGCGTATTTTGACACCTCGATCGATGAGATACGATGTTGCAGAGCGGAGTTATTGTCATTTCAATGGTCGTGGGTCCAGTTTCAAAAGTGGCAATCACCCTATAAAAAGAGGTTTGCATTACTGTTTAGAATGATCAGATTCGTGATTTTCAATAGGGATGAGTGTCACCTTGGAAACTGGACCCACGATCATTGAAATGACAATAACTCCGCTCCGCAACATCGTATCTCAACGATTGAGGTGTCAAAATACGCAGAACAAAATTATGCACTTGGTTATTTGCTTCGATTAATGCATACCTTTTCGAGCCGTTATATATTGGAACATTTCTAAGTGTTTCGATACTTTTTGTGAGCAGTTTAATATGATATCACGGTTTTCTGGCCTATCTATGTTTTTATATAGCGCGCCCTGCCCATGGCCCGCATTTGTGGATGGGTCCGCGATGGGACTGAGGCACTGTCGTATAAACGCATTTTCCCTGTCACTATTTATTAACACATGTTATCCTGGATAATAATAATAATAATAATAATAATAATGGTAATTTATAAAGAAATCTAACCCAAAATAAGAAAATCAAACATAAACTGGACAATTGTGGGACCCATACGCACTCGCACAGAAAATTTGAAGTGAATCGAAGGTGCGGAAAGGGGAGAACATCTCCGTACAAAAATCGGCAACTCCGTATTATATATAAGATTTAATTAGCATCAACTCAAAAACACATTTAATTTATATCTGGAGATGTGTGTATATCTTGGAAACCTGTTAATCAGATACGTTGTGCATAATTTTAATCCCGACAATTTTGTATGAGCAAAATGGAACATTTCTTTGTATTTATATATCTATTTGTTTCATTAATTTGCATAATGTTCTTCCAATATTCTATAATTAATTTGAACATAACCATAGCTTTAATATGGGTTTGTGACCTATCAAATTAAAGCGTACGACATACACAACATAATGGTATGAGAAATATTTTTGATTTTGTTTTTGTTTTTAAATTGCATGTATTTAAGCAAAGAGTATAGATGAGGTGACCGTTGTTTACATCAGTAGTGTTTACAAATTGATTAGCGCCTGGTCTAAAGACATGCTAGAGATACTAGTCCATGACTACTGCATACATTACTATATGAAAGCAAAACACACATCACTGAGCGCCAATTTTAAAAGCACATGCCCTTATGGTGCGCACGCAAACCGCCGGGCAACCAGATTTAGTACCTGGTCTCTCATCATGACTACTGCACTATTACTTACTATGCTTTACACCGTAAGCATAGTAAGTAATGATCAATCAAGTGTGAATTAAAGCACCGTTCCCTGTAGGTGCGCACGCAAACCGCCGGGCACTACGTCACCGGTCACACCATCTATACATTTCATATCCTCTTAGCTTTATTTGTATGCAAACAAATGATTCACCAGGCGTAACCGCAGGGAACGTGCATTGAATCTGCCGCGTCAGCAGTCCACATTACAATATTTGTGCAGTCATGCACAGTGATACAAGCATGGGCTGCATGGGGTTCACAAGACAAGTTCCCTATGAGCGTGTTTCTGCTGGGACACTGCAAAAAGTTAGCGTTAATAAACGCTAAGTTTCAATCGGTCAGTTTTTAATCCCCCCCCTTTTTCTACTCGCGAAAAGTTACCACTAAGTTTATCGATCCTAGTCGATGGGCCACAACATTTGACCTTTTGTAAAACCAAACAATGCCACCGCACCTGAAAAAGATTGCTTCACAATAATATGTATAACCCAGCGTGACACGGTTCACGGCGCAAACCGCTAAGAATCACCTTTCTGTTTCTGCTGGGTTTATTGCCGATTATTGCCGATTATTGCTGGTTCCAAACCTGCTTTGTCAAAGTTTTTGGGATTACCAAAAATACCGATTATTGCCCGGTTCTGCCTGTTTCTATTGGGCAAACTTAACGTTTATTAGCGGTAACTTGCCCAGCAGAAACACGCTCTATGACATATATGTGCTTGTTCACATCACTTGTAGGTCTTTATAAATTGAAGATGTGTAATCATCTGTAAAAACAAGATCAGTTAAAAGCTAGATTCTGGTTGGCTAGGCTACAGGTGTGAATGGTGTGTACTGAAGCAAAGGCCAATCACAAGAGAGGTTTAATAACATACCTTGGATAACATACTCTAGGATGCCACACCCTCTTCAAGATGAGTTTGGCTGGGTTAGGGGGACCTAATTAAAAGCCCATTAGTAACCCATTGAAGTCGCCCATAATGAGGACATCATCGCGGTACTCAGATAGATTTTTGAGGATGCGCATTGCAGCAGTTTCTCGTTGTCTTCATTGCTATTATTCTGGCTCCGGAATATAACTCCTACTAAATAAGTTAAGTTGGTTGTTTCTGCGTGTGATCTCGCACCACGTGGTCATTATACTCACTATTTAGTTCCTCTTTCACAAGAATGTCAAGGTTGTCTCTAGTAAATAAAGCTACACCTCCTCCACCTTTGTCTTTTCTGTCAGCACGTACTAGCTGGTATCCTGGTGGTTGGATTTCTGCATTGGAAATATCCCCGTGGAGCCATATTTCTGCTATTCCTATCAAATCGTAGTCGTCAATTGCTATAAGACATCTGAGTTCGTCTATCTTTCCCTTGATACTCTGGGCATTTGTAAAGAAACACTTTAGTTTGTTTTTACAATTCTTGTTGCTGTCATGTTTGATGCGCTGTGCATTTATTCCTCTCTCTGGAATATTGGTGCTGGGTCGTGAGGGTGCTGTTTGACTTTGTCTTCTCCTCTGGTCTAGTGATGTCTTTTTCGTGCAGTCTCTTTCATTTGTAGAGATGTTTTCATTTTTCTTTGGCGCAGTACGGTAACCGTATATACCTGTTGTGACTTGGTTCTTGTTTGGGCTTCTCAGTGTGAGAGTCCGTCCAAGTCTGAATCTCCCCCGCACTATTCTTAAGTTTTTGTCACCATTTAATCTTCGTTCTCTTAGAGTTTGTCGTAGCTCATTGTCCTCTTGGTGCTGCTCATAAGTCAGGTCGGGGCGAATGTATACTTCTTTGTAGTCATCGTCATCTTTAAGTATGGTCTTTTTAGATTTAATATCCTTACGTAAGCTTTAATTTGACGAGGGTTCCTTTGTTCGTCTCAATCTTGTCGATACTTTCTACAAGTGTTTTCTTCACTGATAGCTTTTCAGTCAGGGTGCCTTCTTCCTTCCATAATTTGTCAAATATATCTGAAAATACTCTATTCAGCCATAACTGCGTTCAGACTGCACAATATTTTACGATTTCGAAATACCGAGGACTTCAACTTGTAACTCACCTTCGTATACCAGATTGGCTGTAGCAGGACATGTGGTTCGTCCCCATCTGACATATGTACTACCAACAGTTCCCGCAACAGAGGGCGCTTCTCCTGGAACACCTGGATCTCCTTTGTCACCTTTGTCCCCTTTGCTACCTGGTTTCCCGTTTACGCCAGGAGAACCATCTGTAAAAAGGAATTAAAAAACCCGTATAAGTTTCATAATTACAACGGTGGCATGTAGGCTATATCTGTTTTGTGAAAAAGGTTACACTATTATTTTCCTCCTCCCACTTTACTTTTGAAATAATTAAAGTATGTTCCGATCACTTTTTTGAGCTACGATTTTTTGTTCACATCAAGATATTTTGATATCAGAAGAATCCCCATATTCTTCATTATGTCTGTGAAATCTTAGGGGCCAGAAATGTTCCATTTAGAAATTATAGGCTAATATGTGGTGAATTACTGACAAAGGTGGTTAACCACCAACCAACCAGTGGGCAAATGGGCAAATATTTTGTGACCTTGTGCTTCTAAAAATAGAACCGTTGGAGTTATGCAACTCAAACTTTGGAATGCAAAAATTTAAAGGATGACCTTTCATGTAAAATAGAAAACATCAAGTTGAAAATCGGGCCAGCAATCAGAACATCTACCTTTAAGGGTGACGTTTTTTGTAACGTCAATACTATCCCCTTTATAAGTTCAAATTGCCAATTTCCCGAATCATTATCGATGTTTTCATTAACTAAATCATGTTTTAAGCATGTTAAGCTTAATTGGTTACATAAGATGGCTTCGGAACGTTTTCCCGGATCATTGTCATGATTGTAGCCTAGAATGTTCTGAAATATTTGTGACGTGCTAGAAATATTTTATAATACCACGAGGTATTGTATTATAACGTATGTTCTTGTCATATGTTGTTTGTAGAAATACGCGACGATAGAGAGCGTTGAATTTTAATATCACTTGAATATGTTCACGTTTGGTTTTAGATATGTTGTTACATTTATTAGAGAATAATGACTGCGTAACGACTGTTTTCGTGAATATATTTTGAAATCAGAGATTTTTGTTCTGGTCTGAGGAATTGACAATTCCGAATGACCAAAACAACAACTGAGGATTTCAAAACAAATTCACAAAAACAGTTGTTAAGCAGTCTTTATTCTCATTCATTACTGAAAAAGATGCATATTTATCCAACTCGTTGATTTGTACCGATATAATTGCGCTCATAATGAATTAGTTTTCTGTTCATTTTGTCCAGCCCTTCTTAGTTATTGAAACAGTCCAAATCCCGATTCATTACTTCATGAATAATCGCGATAGCTGCGTACCAAGTGCGTTCCAATCAAATTAATCGTTAGATGAGAACGGCCACGCCGAGCGCGGGTTACTAATAATTGCCCGAAAGTACTGCGCCAAAGTGTTCCATTGTTTTGCTCACTGACCGACCAATCAAATTAACGCCTCACGCCCCTAAACTGAATATTCAATGAGTTATGAGTTATATACCGAGATCAGCGCACAAATCATCGAGTTTAGCTCACTATATACCGAGTTTACCTCACTATACACTATATGATATACCGAGTTTAGCTCACCGTACTATATATCGAGTTTAGCTCACTGTATACCGAGTTTACCTCCCCATATACCAAATTTACTACATGTAGTACCTCGCTATTATACCGAGGTCAGCGCACACATCATCGAGTTTAGCATGTTTAGCTCACTAACCGAGATCAGCGCACAAATCATCGAGTTTAGCTCACTCACTATAAACCGACATGACCGAGATCAGCGCACACATCATCGAGATCAGCACGGATCGAGAATCACGGTCGGCGAGAATTGGTAGTTATAAATTCGTGTTTCGAGTATCGAGTTTATACTTTCGAGTTTCGAGATTATAATCTCGAGTCTCGAGTTTAGAGGTTATCCGTACGTGTAGCCATGCGCAACGGACTACAAGACAAAGGGAATCGCATCCAGCTTATTCCGCATTCAATTGAATCTGCGCATGACGTTCAATTCAGTGCATGGACCGTGTTACCAATTGGCCTACATATCATGAAACAGGTGTATCTTCTTTCTGACAATCTTGAACACATACTGTTCTCGGCCAGGGCAGCTAATCCGTTACATGGATAACCTCTATTGTGAGAAAAGAAAGGAACGGTTAGATTCCATGTTAAACCGATTGTATGTGCATAGGCGGATGGGCATGTTACCTCTTTGATGTCGTTTTTGTTCTTAATAATATATACACTCCGCCCTGTAATATAACTTACCTTGTCCATTGGTCCCAGGTTTCCCTTCGGCGTCACGTCCATCATGTCCGTCACGGCCGTCTCGGCCTCGTAAGAACTGAGTCGCACCAGATAAATACACATCTGTAAAGTAATACGTGATTGAGGGGTGTATGTCATTTGGCTTTAAAGATGCATACATGTAATGTCTGGAGTGAATGGACAGAATGAATATTTTACCTATAGGCCTATTATGGAAGGACGAATTATGAGTGCGTCAATCATTCTTAGGCCTACTACCTGTATTATTACGGGAGTAATTTACGTAATCTAGAATAACGCTAGCGGTTAGCCTATCATACCATGGTTAGTGCTTCCATGATCAATGGAAGTTAGTACTTCAATGATCAAACCAACATAAGATCAGACTGTCCCGTATTTATAATTTTGAGTTTTGCTGCTATCTCTCCTCCGTTGAACATGATCAGCCGAGCCGTCAATATGTAGCAAGCAGTATAGCAAGCAGTAATAACGTACAACAATCTGTATTCGTAGTCTGCATCATAGACCCTGATGGTTATGGTTGCATCAACTGCTATCCCACTAAATAATGATAGAATGAAATTACCTTGGCCTGGTGTTCCAACGTCAGTTGTATCGCTCAATTTGTCAGGACATGATTCGCCTGTGCAAGGTTCCGTATCAGTATCACGAACCAGTGCACGAACACGGCGCACCTGTAGTTTAAATATGCACACATTCAAAATTTGAAAATCTTCCAAAAAAAATTATTCCAAACTTTTTTTGAGCAGTTTATATAGGCTAATAATGTATGTGCATTATTCTTGATCTTGTTTCCGTTGGAATTTTAACCTCTGCTAGTTCTGTGATCTTGTTAGTCGTGTTAGTAGGTACATTAAAAGTGGCGATTCAACGATTGACTGGCCCTTAAGCACTTCATATGTAAATTTTGGAGGGAAACCCCGTTAAATCATTTCAATTTGTCTACTCGTCGGTATGGTGGATGTAAAACTTAAAAAACCTAGGATTTGTTACCGTTTATAACAAATCGTCGAACGTTTTTATCTTGCATTTCATATACGATATGTTTAAATCCAAATTCAATTGATACATTATCGGGGTGGGTGCACGGAAACCGTAGACCTATATCTGTCTATAAAGGAGTGGTAAAAATGGATCTTAAGTGTTATATTATATCCATGTAAAGCTGATGTGTTCATCTTTACAATGATATCTAATTTGAAGCAATCCCTTGTTCCAGTACTCAGCCACATGCTTGAGAACATGGGGAGGTCGCAATCTGAAAGTGACAAAATCAACACTATTTTGTGCTTAAAAATCAATAGATCATCACACTGCACTGTGGTCTACATGTACATGGTCTATGTAACACTTCATTGAACAGACGACAAAGATGTTCTTTTGAGCACGAAATAGTGTTGATTTTGGCACATTCAGATTGTGACCGCCCAATGTTCTCAAGCAAATAGCTGAGCACTGGAGCAAGGGATTGCTTCAAATTTGGTATCATTGTAAAGATGAAAACATCAGCTTTACATGGACATATGACACTTAATGAACATATCCCGTAATATTTGAAAATCTTGTGCTAGAAAAAATATTTCAAACTTTTTTTGAGCAGTTTAGAATACGACATCAAAAAGGTTTTCATGTACATGTAGATGAATATTCTTTTGAAATAATTTAAAGTAAACTTTGAGTAAAAATGTTTTAAATGTCATCGTCGACCATAGTTTTTTCCAGAAATGAATACCTGTCTTTGAGTACTTTTCTGTTGAGTCAGCTGTCACGGCCGTAGATCAAAGACGTGATTCAAACTTATCACTGGGTTCAAAAAGATTGTAATCTCAATATTCGAGCGCTTATTTGAGCCGTATTGCATGATAATAATTCAGAACTTAAAATTGATTGATTAACTTACGTTTTGGAGACTCACATGGACTGGCATAATTAGCAGCAATCCAATGGCAATGGTTTTCATCATATTCATCTTGATCATAATGTAACTTGATGTAACAGAGCGTAACAGCAATTTCGGTTGTAAACGCAATGAACATGACGAATAAAGCTCACTGATACATATATTACGCATTCAACCACAGATGGTGGACCATCTGTGATTTTTCAACAAAGTGTGGCAATTAATGTGGAAGAACATGCGCATTAACTATGTATACGTATTCATTTCTTTGTGTATTTGAACCCGGCCCGGATTCAAACAATCAAAAGTAAAATTTTCCATGACGAAGTAGGATGGGGTACACTTAAACAGAAAAGATGACTGACCATGTACAATAGCAACCAAAAGTATTAGGACACCTTACAAGCTGCAAATTGACAGAAAACACTTGGAATCCATTGAACTAATGTTTTAGCCTTTCGGTATTCAAGAGTGCATTTAAAAGAATTTGAGATAATTTTGAGACAATTTAATTAAAAAGAAAAACACTTATTACAATATATCAGTGGTTTTATTTTTTTTCGCGTATTCAGGTCATGGGGTGCTATGAGAAAGTACAGAGAATTTGGATGGTTTCCATTTAAAATATGAAAGTAAAGGTGTCAAAATTAAACTAAATTTTCATCACAAATATCTTATTTTAAAGATAAAATGAAAAGATTAAGTGTCAATAGCTGTGAGAGATTAAAGACTATACTATTGGGATTAGTTTTACATGAATGGATCCATGGACAAAACAATTGAGAAGGTTTTTGAAAGGAAGTCTAAATTGTCAGAATACCCACCATAGAAGTACATTTGCTATAATGAGGTCGATTAATTTTTCATGAGCTATTTCCAATAGAAATTTGTATGGGAATTAGAAGAAGGCACATGTTTTCTACAGTTCTATGGAATTGAATAAGGAATTCCATAGAAACATGAATTTATTATTGAGAAGAGATTCAGCAATACATTTGTTCAACTCGTAGTGAAATATTACACTCCAAAATGTAATATATGGTTTGATTTTGACACCATAACCAAGTGTCCTAATAATTTTGGTTGCTAGTGACACCATAACCAAATGTCCTAATATTTTTTTTGGCTAGTTGTATAGTTTTCTCTCATTCAAAATCAGTAATCGGTACCAAACATCAAAGATAGCCTACATTAACCCTTAATGTGGTTTTGTTAATTAAACTATCAGGGGATAAAAATGGGTTAAATTTGCCGAGGGGAAAATCGTCCCCGCGTTTGCCGGGTCTCGAACTCGGGCTGCGTGCCTGCAAGTCTGATGCTCTACCGATTGAGCTATTCGGCGGGTCAGTTTCAAAACACTTTTCACAAGTTGTACGCCTGGTGGTGCGGTACGAGATTCACCGTGCGATCGCGCGGTATACGAGGAGCGTTAGGATAAGTGTGCACATGTCTTCCCCATAATTTGATACTTCATTCATACACGGAGTGGATACCTTTAAAGTTCAGAGGGCTATAGGGGTCGTCCATAATTTTCTCCATTTACAGATACGTACAAAGCGAATGTAACAGGGGAGAGGGTACAAACAATACCGTTAGCGCGGGGCATTTTTTTATCAAGCCATGAAATGTTCGCCATATATTGCGTACGTAACTCGAAGGGGGAGGGGTAAAAAGTTACGTAAGGCTCTGTACGTAGGCCTATGTGAATATGGCGATAATTTTGGACGGCCCCTTAGTGACCAGATCTAACGAAAATGAGTGAATTAATTAATTGCTGTAAAGGTTGTGAAAAAACCCCATTTTAACACTTTCCACGCGGCAGTCATCAGCAGACGTCACTTCCAAAATGACACAAAATGTTTCGAAAGTGTCAATATTATTGAATTTCCTTAACCATATTTGGAATCACCATCCGCAATGCATAAAATAAGTACAAATATCCCCAGGTTTGGTTCAGTTATCTTGAGAAAGTTGGGAAATGTTTATTTAAAAAATCTGTTTTGTGTAATATAGTAAGACTAATAGCCACGTGGAAAGTGTTAAGCTCGTTTAAATGAAATGATATATTTTAAAAGCCGACCACGGTTCACAACAACGTCCGGGATCATATATCAAACCTCCTATTCAATTTCACTATTCACCATTCATGCCATTACTACAATAGAAGATGGAGGTGATCATGGTAAACAAGCCACTATCTTTCCTTTTGTAATCATAAATGGCATGGTGACATGATTTTATGTTCACACGAGATGTAGGCCTATCTACGTAATATCTGAACCCGGATTCTGAAAAAAATATGATGCAATTTAAAAGATTAATTCATTGATTTGTTTGAGGCTGCGCCCTCAGTTTTGATACAATCTGGGATTTGTACATTTTTACAATTGTATTACATTTACACTTGCAAGGATTCAGAAAAATCAGCCCTCTTTGTACAATAAAACGTCAATTCATAAAAATCAGCCTTCTTTGTATAACAAACGTCAATTCAAATATTCTGATTATACGGAACGTCCAACAATTATACCTGCTAACAATTTTACGTAAGTAGCAACGTTGTAAATTAAGTTGCAAGTTATAGATTCGAAAGCGTTTTGATGCAACATTAAAACTAAAAACGTGGTAAAAATGTTCATGACAAACATTTCAAACTAGTAGTTGGGGAGCATAGGGGGTTTCCGGTCCCTGTCCCCTGTCCCTGTCCCCGGTCCCTGTCCCCGGTCCCTGTCTAGGCTGACACATGGAGTAATACGATATCATCCAAAATGTTCTTTGAAGTTGGTAGAATTAAACATGTTACAACCGAAATGGACATCCTTGCCAAATGGGGTGGTTGATTGATCTTTGACACTCTTTTATTCAAATGTCCATTCCTCTCGCAAGAGGGCATCATTGAACTAAATTCTGACTTATATGTTCTATACAGAATCGTATACCTTTTCTACATAAACGGAACGCCACAACATAGGTTATAGAGATGATGATCGCGTCATACATGTATGTATCATGTGTTAAAGTGATGAATAATTCATTGTATCATGACCATCACCGTTTTGGGTGTTTCTTGATAAAGTAACATCGTACGCCTAAATTAACCTTCAATTTTAGTGAGACGAGCGGCGCATGTGCGGTATCCTCTATATAGGGGCAACTGGTCCAGTTAAGCATATTTCATGATATTAAAGATTAAAGCGCGTGTAAATATTTATCGAATTGCTATGAAAATATCACCCATGTTACTGTTTAACATATAACCATAACATTATTATAATCAATGTTAATAAATATTTAAAGAAAAAGTCAATTACCATTAACTGAAAATTTTACTCGGCGTGGACCAGTTACCCCATCATTGAGGCAACTGGTCCAATATGTTCAAACGGTTAGAATACACAGGATTCAGTCAATGACAACACGGAAACCAGGCAGTATTTTCTTCACAAACACATTTACATATTATTTAACTTAAAAATAATATATGTCTCATGAAACACATGTTTTATACAGTTTTCGTGGTTAACGTGTATACAGTTTTTGTGGTTAACGGCATTTCATCCAGGATAATCAGAGAGTTTGCATGTGAACTTAGTGAACCCTTAGCAAACATCCTCAATACATACCTTGAACATACCTTGAAGCGCCACACCATCTTCGTTGTTGCCGAAGTTGTGTGGCAAGGGTTGGGCGGGCTTTGTAGCCCATTATAGGTCTTATAATGAAGGAGTTTGCCCACCTCAATGGGAGAAAGCTGTTGTTGTACCAATTCCTAAGAGTAAGCCTGCCACATGGGACAAATTGAGACCGGTTTCGCTCACTGATGATCACTTCGCAAAAGTAGCAGAAGGCTTCATGGCAAAATGGCTCCAGGAAGACATGGAGAGCGTCGTTGACCCAAATCAGTATGGAAACCAAAAGGGTGTTTCAACCACGCACTATCTCATCAAACTCATGGACACGCTACATATGAATGCCAACAAACCCGATCATCTCAGTACCCTTGTAATTACTGATTTCAGTAAGGCGTTTGACCTAGTAGATCATAACATTCTCATGACTACGTTTATTTCCCTAGGAGTGCGCCCGTCTGTTGTAACTTGGATCTCCAGCTTTCTAGACGGCAGAGAGCAGTGCGTGCGATATCGCGGACATACCAGTGACTGGAAGAAGTTAAATGGTGGTGTACCGCAGGGTAATCGCGTCGGTCCTCTCGGTTTTGTCGCTATTGTTAATGACGCAGCCATTAACACTCCCTTTGTCACTCTGAAATATGTCGATGACCTCACTCTAATTGAGCCTCGATCCCGGTTACAAACGTCGGTGCTGCAAGAACATTTGGACAATTTTCAGGAATGGGCTGATTTTAATCATATGCGTTTGAATCCAAAAAAATGTGCCACTATGAATGTATCTTTCTTGAAAAATTCACAATAGGAACGTCCCCTTACCATAGCTGATGTACCCCTCCAGGTTGTTGATTCCGCCAAGATTCTTGGTGTTCAAATTAGTTCTAATCTCAAATGGGACATCCAAGTGTCTGAAATGTTGAAGAATGCTAATGGGAGACTGTATATGCTAAAATTACTCAAACACTTTAACTTACCCCATGATGATCTTGTCACCATCTTCTCTGGCTTTGTCAGACCTTTGGCAGAATATGCCGCCCCTGTATGGCACCCTGGTCTTAAATCCGACGAATGTGCCGCTTTGGAACGAATCCAGAGAAGGGCTTGCAAGATCATCATGGGTAAGCAGTACACAACTTATGATGAGGCTCTTGATGTATGTGGATTAAATTATTTTTTTACTAGAAGGAAGCAACTTTGCTTGAATTTTTTTAATTCACTAATGAAATCCGAGAAATTCAGGGTTGGATTCCACCTACCCGAGGTAGTGTACATAAGAGAAATCTGCGTGGTGCTAACAAACTGTCAACCCAAAGTGCAATACAACTCGTTACAAAAACAGCCCGATGGTATACATGACTGATCTATGGAGTAGCAAGGGTCTTGAGTAGTAGTAGTGCATTTTATCACCAATATATCATTTACCCTAAAATTAAATGCTTTTATCTCACGTGCAATATTTTAAATTTAGATTGCATTCCTGTCGTTTTTTAATTTGGCGTGGTTACTTTGTGCATAATTATAGTATGGTGTGTTTAATGTTTATTTTTGTCTATCTGCTTATATTTTGTGTATATTGTTAATAATGATATTGTTGTATTATTGTATACTGGCCGCAATTCAGTTCATGACTGCTATGGCCTTTTTTGATAAACCTTTTATGAATGAAATGAAAAAGGATGAATGAAAAATAGCAGTAATACTAATACTAAATGGTGTATAAAGCAATCGAAGTTTTTGACTGCACGATTTTTAGATAAAACGGTTTGAACCTAGTTAAATGGTTACAGGGTTGTGATGTTCAGATACCCCATACATTTGTCTATATAGGCTATACCCCTATCTTTAATGATTTTAATTACTTCATGTTATCATCATTTAGTACTTATGATAAACTAACTTGATAATTAGCAAGCTTATCATGTCACAGGGGACGTAAGGCGTGGCGTCGAAACTAATGCCCAATAGTGAGCTTACCTACCCAATCACATTCTCAAGTTCACTTTCGCAATGTGTCTGGGAGATCCACTCAATGTTGTAGCTAACACAACCACAGACATTGACCATAGTAAAATCTAACATACCCAATATTGTGGATTCAAGTGTTACGCCGTGTGAAGTGGCTGATTTAATAGCCCCTTGACGAGCATATACTAGCTATTGTTGTCGATAGGTCATAAACCCTACCTTGTAATTGATTATTGATTGCCATCTCCCAGTTGCCATAAACATATTCCGGCTGGTCAAGTTGTCAGATATTATGCGTTTAATGTTTATAGCATTTATATTATACGGTATGTTCCATTACTATATAATGATCGTTGTTCGTAAATTGCTCAAAATGTTTCCATATTGTGTATTTGCATTAAAACGTCATCTGCGTGTGGACGGGTTCTAAATGTAAAGTCGTGCAAAATATAAAGTTTTTTTTGTTGAAAAGTGTGACTGAGGCGTAATAAAATTATTTAGTCTTTAAAATTTGGACATTTTAATAAAAACATATTTGCATTTACAAATATATTGTAAACATATCACAGCCTTTGTTAAATTAGAGGCCTAAACTTATAACAGTATCATTTATTTACATAAATAATTACTTATATTTAGATAAAACCTTAATTTAAAAACAAAAATCTATGAAAGGTATCCCTTTGGCATTGATATACGTTTACCATATAATAATGTTTTGGATTTTTAAACATACATTTAGCGCTCCCGTATGAGCATTTATTATACCAACAAAATAATGCATATGAAATATGGTTCAATATAATAATTGATATAGATCATTATCAATACTGTAGTGTAGTGTATTAATTTCACAAATTGTTTCACAAAAATGTTGAATTTATATAATTTCATTATCATATTTGGAATCCCCATGAGAAATGCATTGTCATAAGTACAACATGCCTAGTAGTGGTTCAGTAATCCTTGTGATACATTTTGAAAATTGGAAAAGGTTTCTGAAAATCTATTTTGTATTATGGTAAAATATAGCCGCGTGGAAAGTGTTAACTATTACTGTAGTGTATTAACACTTTCCACGCGGCAGTCGTCTGCAGGTCATACAAAATTTCACAAATTGTTTCAAAAATGTCGAATTTATATAATGTCATTATCATATTTGGATTCCCCATGAGAAATGCATTGTCATAAGTACAACATGCCTAGTATTGGTTCAGTAATCCTTGTGATACATTTTGAAAATTGGAAAAGGTTTCTGAAAATCTACTTTGTATTATGGTAAAACTAATACTAGTATCATAGCCGCGTGGAAAGTGTTAACTATTACTAGTGTAGTGTATGAACCCTTTCCACGCGGCTGTCGTCTGCAGATGTCATTACAAATTTCAAAAATTGTTTCAAAAATGTTGAATTTATATAATGTCATTATCATATTTGGATTCCCCATGAGAAATGCATTGTCATAAGTACAACATGCCTAGTATTGGTTCAGTAATCCTTGTGATACACTTTGAAAATTGAAAAAGGTTTCTGAAAAATATATTTTGTATTATGGTAAAACTAATTGCCGCGTGGAAAGTGTTAACACTTTCCATCCACGCGGCTATTAGTTATATAGGCCTACCATATAAAAAACAGATTTTTCACAAACCTTTCCCAATTTCTAAAGTCTATCTCAAGGATTACTGAACCAATACTAGGCATGTTTGTAATTATTTCAATGCATTTCTCATGGTCGTTTCAAATATAGTAATTAAATCAATAACTTTGACATTTTTGAAACATTCTAAGACATTTTGGAATGTCGTCTGCAGACGACTGCCGCGTGGAAAGTGTTAAGTTACTTTAAATTCAAACTTAAATTCAAAATGTTACTATATAAGAACTATGTTTGACCTCATATTAAACTTCAAAGTATTTGAAGGCTAAAATGTAACTTGAATTACAAATATTACGTTTTAAAATTCTGACACGATTTAGCGCGTTCAACGCATCATTCAAAACGGGCAAACATTTTCAAAAACTAGTGAAACGTTGTACAACACAATTTGCTACGGAAAAGTGTTTAATATATAATCAATTGTCTTCACATTTCTAGATTATCTTAAAAACATATTTATGATTTAAAATAACAAAAAGAAATTGTATAAGTATCATCGTCTTTCAGAAATTAGAGGTCAAAGTTCAAACAAGTACTCTTTTACTAAAAAAATACTATATTCGGGCATGTTTGAGAGATTGACACGACGACAAATAGAATTACTTTTAAAAATGTAACACTATGAATGACATCCCTGAAGTGCTAGCTATATATATGTTACCTCATATTAAACTTTAAAGTAATCTTAAGACTAGAACGTAACTTGAATTCAAAAATCTATGTTTTGAGATTCTGGCACGATTTAGCGCGTTCAACGCATCATTCAAAACGGGCAAACGTTTTTTAAATAGTAGTGAAACGTTGTACAACAAAATTTGCTACGGAATGCGTAATATATAATCAGTTGTCTTCACATTTCTAGATCATCTTAAAAACATATTTATAATTTTAAATAACAAACAAAACAATTGTATAAGTATCATCGTCTTTGAGAAATTAGAGGTCAAAGTTCAAACAAGTACTCTTCTTTTACTAAAAAAAATACTAAATTTGGGCATGGTTGAGAGATTGACATTCTTTATTATGTATTATTTGAACTTGTGCTACGGCAATTTGGTTTTCCCCTTTTCGTGTGTGATAAATATAACAAAATAAATCGTGAAGTTGGGTTTAAATTGAATTTGTGTTTTTGGATTTTTTGTTGTTGAAAATGTTATCAACCGACATATTGGCAGGGTCAACGGTAATACTCAAACATGCCAAATTCGAAAACTCAGAATATTTTGGCTGTGTGTGTTTTTGTAGGACTAGATAATATGTTCATTTTATATTTAAAATTCATTGAAATTGCTCTATTCACAATTTGTTTTAACAATTATTTTGTAAGGTCTACAAGTCAAAAGAAGCCCAATTTAGCGGCCTAACCGTGTGATTGGCAACACTACCTGTACGTGTACATGTACAACCGCTGCTGTTATTTCACTAAACTACGCTTGTTTTCGTCCGTTGACGAATCTAATTACATTAGTTTTTCCTAATGAATCTTAACATTATATTTCTACAAACTTTTAACCATATCAATTAATATAAATGTTTTAATCGTTGTGAAAATAAAGTTGATTTATACTTTCGACACAGCAAGGAATTATCAGGGCCAGTATCGATTATTGATTGAAGCACTTAAAAGGGTCACGGCGACAAACAGCGGCTTTGTGTCTCAGTCAATAGAATGAACAATTTATTATAGGGACACTCGAGTCGAGTTTATAAATCGATTGAGTGGGTGACTTTCATACGCTCAAATGATTGCGTATTCCAAACGTAGATATAGTTTGAAATTGATGGAGGAACGAGTTTGGTTTCTCAAAATAGTTCTGTTACCTTCTCAATGCATTGGGTGTTCCGATTGCGAGTGTGACAATCATATTGAGCATATGATTCGACGCCTCGCCTAAGTCAATATGACACTGATAACCCAATGGTTAATATACACAAAAAGCAGTGAATAAAATGCATGAATCATGGTATTTCGTCATTGCAAATATCTTTACAGACACCATTCAAACTATAATAAAGATTTAATACCGAGGTTTTATTGTAATCATTTAATAGCAGAAATTGTGGTATTAGGCCCAAAATGCCCCCCAAATGTCTAAGAATCAGTAATAATGTTAATTGTTTCATATTCTATTCACATTTCAATACCGAATCATGTTCCTTTGACACATAACAACTAATTTCCGAAATGAATTTTACAAATTGGATAAATTCTTTGCAGGTGGACCAGTTGCCCCATACCCCTTTGGACCACTTGCCCTAACAAATGACTCAGCACTTTGTGGAGATGAAAAAATAGTCAAGCTCGCCTGTGATATGATAAATTTTACGCCAAAATGTTTCAAACATACCAACATTTGTCATAATAATCAATTACTCCAAAACCTTCCAGAAAAAAGGCAAAACTGTATTTTTGTTGCCATTACACAGTTTTCTGTAGCAAGCGAGCATCTTTGAATTCACAATTACTACGGCGTTCGCGTCCTACAAGTATAGACGAGGGTCTTTAGTTAAAATAAGAAATGGTATACTTTGTTATTTGCAAATTCATAAACTTATAACTCTACCAAATTAAACAGTGCATTATTAAAACAGTGATCAAATGAAATAATGCACTTAGCATCTTAAGATGACTGTTCTGCATGTACGGTATATATTTACTGCTGCATAATCTATCAATAATATAAAGTACATTAAACATGATCAAAACTCACCTTCATAAATCGCCCATACTATCTGTGAATTTTCAATCAGTCACTCAAGGAGGTGGCTTCAAAGATTTGGAGAATATCACATGTGCATTATTAAAACAGTGCATTATTACTTGAGGATCACAGTTTTCACAAAAACAGCAGAGAGCTCTTTAGATGTATAAAAAACATCACCTCAAAAACGACAACTAGATTGGCTATCATCAAGGATGAGCAAGGAAAAGTCTTGACTGAGAGTGACGAAATCAAGGATCGTTGGAAAAACTACTGTGAAAATCTGTATGCGTCCCAAGAAGAGACAAATGGCTCACAGGAGTCTCCCCCGCTCCCACTAGGTGAAGATGAGCCTGATATTCTTCTGTCTGAGGTCCAGGAAGCCATCAAGAAGTTAAAAAGTCAAAAGGCACCTGGTCTAGATGATATTCCAAGTGAGCTCCTGAAGCAAGCTGATGATTCTGTAGCAGTTATTATGCAAAAGCTGTGCAATACTGTGTGGAAGTCAAGAGTATGGCCAGAGGATTGGAAGAGATCAGTTTTCCTTACACTTCCAAAGAAAGGGGATGCTAGCGAGTGTAAAAACCATCGTACTATCGCTCTGATACCACATGCAAGCAAAATCCTGCTGCACATCATCAACGAACGTCTCAGACCTCATCTTGAACGTGAACTTCCTGCTGAGCAAGCCGGTTTCCGGAAAGGCCGCGGCACAAGAGATCAGATAGCCAATGTACGTCACATAATGGAAACATTTTTGAATTCCAGAGGGAGCTCTTCATGTGCTTCATAGACTACGCTAAGGCCTTTGATTGTGTGAGATATTCCGCATTGTGGACAGCACTGCAAGAAATGGGAATCCCTTACCACCTCGTCCACCTAATTCGCAATCTGTATGATGGTCAAGCTGCCTGTGTGCGCACTGAGAAAGGAAATAGTGATTGGTTTGCTCTAGGTCAGGGAGTCCGTCAAGGGTGCATACTTTCACCAGCACTCTTCAACCTTTATGCAGAGTCTATAATGAGACGTGCATTGGATGATTGGCCAGGGGGGCTGTCAGTAGGTGGATACCAAATACACAATCTACGTTATGCCGATGACACCACCCTGTTTGCAACAAATATGGAAGAGATGGCGGAACTCCTGAAGAAAGTCAAGGTGGAGAGTGAGCAGCTTGGCCTACGTCTAAATGTCAGCTAGACCAAGATCATGTCCATAGGCACAGATGGTGTTGGAGAGCCTCTCATAATTGATGGTAATGAGGTGGAATCGGTCTCGAAATTCAACTTCCTTGGATCCCTGATCACCAAAGAGGGTGGTTGCAGCCAAGAGATTAGACACCGTTTAGCAATGGCCAGATCAGCAATGATCAACCTAAGCAAGATCTGGGCTGACAGAGGAATAACCAGAGCAACAAAAACCAGGCTAGTCCAAGCCCTTGTATTTACAATTGCCATGTATGCATGTGAGACGTGGACCCTAACCAAAGCTGACAAAAACAGAATAGCTGCTTTCGAGATGTGGTGTTGGAGGCGTATGCTTCGTATCGTATGGACAATGAGAAGGACCAATGCCAGTATTATTGAAGAAATAGGGGTGTCTAAACGACTTCTTCATGCTATCAACACCCAAATGCTGAGCTACTTCGGCCATATCTCACGTCGCAAGGGTAACAACCTAGAGAAGATGATCATGCAAGGCATGATTGAAGGGAAGCGTAAGAGAGGCAGACCTCGTTCCCGGTGGATTGACCAAATAAAATTGATTACTGGACACCCTCTCCGTGATTGTTACTCCTTTGCTGAAAATCGTTATTTGTGGCGTAGTATCTGTAAGGTCACGAGCTGTCAGTCATGACAGGACCGAACCAACCAACCAACATGTGCGAATACCCTAAAGTTGCAAATATTTTGGCATGTATAGAAGGTAATGCTATAATATGTCAAGTTGCAACATAATAAGTCGTACTGTTCAAAAGAAAGCAGTATGCCCACACTGAAAACTTAAACTAGTCAGGCACAGGCTGGACTAACTTTAAACTAGTCGAGCAGGCTAGTCAAGCCTGCTGGACTAGCTTAAACTAGTCAATCAGGCTAGTCAAGCCTGCTGGATAGGTTATGGCCGACTTGACTAGCTTAAGGTTAGTCTGGCTCAGCCTGACTAGCTTGATTTGTTCTGCTGGACTAGTCTGTGGCTGGACTAGCTTATGTTAGTCAAGCTGGCGCACTGCTGGACTAGCTTTACGTTACTCGCTCGACTAGCTTGATGTGAGTCGGTCCTAAGCTGGACTAGTTTAGGCTAGCCGCATTGCTGGACTAACTTAACGTTCCTCAAGGCACTGTGATGCAATCTAATGTTGCTTTAATCTTTATATCTAATGTTGCTTTAATCTTTATATAATACAGGTGGACTTATCACTAACCCCACTCAATTGTTTAAATCTTCTTCATGCTGACTTTACTCTCTAAATGTAAAAGAGCGAGAACAAAAATACTCTAACACAGGAGTGAACAAGAGTGGAAAATCACTCTATAGAAAGTGATTTATCCAATTCTTATGTCACTCACTCACTGAGTGATTTAGATTTAAACAAGAAGAAATCAGCTAGTCAAGATGGACACCATCTGGACTAATTTAAAGCTAGTCGAGCATCTAGCCCGAACTAGTCCAGCTTAGGACGGACTAACATCAAGCTAGTCGAGTCGATCGACTAACGTAAAGCAATGCTGGACTAGGCTAAAGCTAGTCAAGATGGACACCATCTGGACTAACTTAAAGCTAGTCGAGCATCTAGCCTAAACTAGTCCAACTAAGACGGACTAACATTATCCTATAGTCGGGTATCTACAGAGGGTTAGTACGGAAAGCGGTACGGGACCCCCGCCGCCCCATTAGGATTTGCGGCGCGGTTGAACAATTTGCGCCCCCGCTACTAAAACATCCCCCCGCGATAGAGAATTTTCCGCCGCCACACCAACAATACCGCCGCGGGGGAACTTTTGAAAATAAATGTCATAGTATTCCCGACGCGACAACACAATTCACCGGCGCGACAACTAATCCCCTCGTCCGTAACAACAGAAAGCCCCCCCCCCCCAAAAAAAGCCCCCAACAGAAAAAGCCCCCTCCAACAGAAAGCCCCCAACAGAAAGCCCCCAACAGATAGCCCTTCCAACCGAAAGCCCCCCCAACAGAAAGCCCCCCAACAGAAAGCCCCCCCCCCCAACAGAAAGCACTTCCAACCGAAAGCTCCCCCCCCCGGCCCCACAGAAAGCCCCCAACCGAAAGCCCTCAACCCGCAAATAAAATATGTATGAATTCAGCCCGCAACTTCCCCACATAACCCCCACGTCGCAACCCCCACATGTGTGCACCCCCCCCCCCCCCCCAGAAAAAGTGGTCAAAAGTGGTCAAAATTCCAAAAAAAATTGTATAATATCAATCGAAATGTATGATAAAAATATAATTTTAATGATGGGATGTATGTGTTAGACCACAAGTAACTCATATCCAGTATTTGTGCTCTGTAAAAATAGTTCAAAATCCAAAATGGCTGCCAAAATGGCCCCCAAAATGGTTCCTAAAGTGGGTGCAAAATTGTCAAATTCCATAAAATGGGACAATATAAACCTAAACTTATGATGAAAATATAGTTTTAATGATGGGATGTATGTATTAGACCACTAGTAACTCATATCTAGTATTTGTGCTTTGTTAACATACTTAGAAATCCAAAATGGCCCCCAAAATGGGTCCCAAAATGACTGAACAAATTGTTGAAATTCCATAAAATGGGATAATATCAACCAAAATGTATGATGAAAGTATAGTTTTAACATTGGGATGTATGTATTAGACCACTAGTAACTCATATCCAGTATATTTGCATTGTAATAACATACTTTAAAACCAAGATGGCCACTAAAATGACCGCTGTAAATGTAAAAATAGTCTACATGAGTGTATGATAATCCAAAATAGATATTATAAGAGTGTATATTACACCAAATTCACCAAATAGTATTATTCTAAACTGCTAAGCTATTGCTTTTATATATTTTAACGCCTTTCCTGCGTTTATGCCGGCGCCGCGACGCTTACGCATGGAGTACTCTTCGCATGGGATTGGATGGAATGTTTATGGGTTATTCGATCCTAGCAGGGGTAAAAGTTGTCAAATGTGGACAATAAAATTTACTTATTGCTTTGATAAATGTCTCAAGTATGATTGTTTAAGAATGAGAATAAATGTATTGTTTTTAGAACGTACCCGTGTTATATTGTCTGACATAAATGCGTTCGGTAGTATTATTTTTTGCGTAGAACAACTCCGCCTGCGGCGTCGTTGTTCTACTTAAAATAATACTATCGTCCGCATTTATGTCAGACAATATAACACGGGTACGGTATAAAAACAATACCTTTATTCTCTAAATATCACCTGCATTGCCATTCATTATAAAATATGGCTTGAACATGCTGAAAAGGTTGTCAAATGGATCCGACAAAAAGAATTGGTGGGAAACAGTGGCGGCCACCTTACCGTCTAATAGAAAAACAATAGAGTCCAAAATATCAACGCGCGCATTGATTTCTTTTAGTGGTTACCGGGTCCATACCGTTACTATACCGGGTCTATGCCGGGTCCTCACCGGCCTGGTACCGGGCTCACCGTCCTCATACGTTGCTAGCTTACCGTTCTCACCGGGTGCATAACACCTCCCCACCGGGTCCTCGGTCCATACCGCTATACACCGGGTCTGTACCGGGTTCTCACCGGCCTGGTACCGGGCTCACCGGCCTCAAACAGTTCTAGCTTACCGTTCTCACCGTGTCCTCACCGTGTGCATACCACCTCCATACCGGTACCTAACCGGTCGGAACGCCTGGGTATCGGCCGAAACGTCTTGATTACATCATCAAACCGCCCTTTTAAGCTGAGTGCTCAAGCTCGCCGCTTTATTTGCATTCCGGAATTCGTACGACCAACATCTATATTACAACATGCCTGCGAACGGTTAACCAGGCTGCATGCGGCCGTTCGCAGCCCGTCGCTGAGATGGTCGACGTCCACCACCGGCCATCACCGCCCTGCGAACGGGCGCGAAACGGATGCGAAACGGGTGCGCCGTCCTTATACCAGTATAGCGTCCTCGTTTTGAGCATGCTCAAAACTCCGCAGGCCGGCAAAGTCCCCTGAACGTGTTCAACGGACGGGAAACGGCCCACCGTGTGTGCCGCCGTCCGCACCCATTTTTCACACGGTAAGGGGCCGCCCAGCTCATGTGAGGGGCCCATTATGCGTGGATACATGTGAGGGGCCCATTATGCGCTGAAATTCGAATTTTAAAAGCTACGTTTGCGGACTTCTGAGACGAACTTGTTTTTATTTTGGCCTTAGAATATTGTATATTATTTTTAGATTCAGGTTATAAACAGACTAAAAGTGTATATTATCATAATATTCAGATACGATGATAGTGTTACGTGGTGAGAACATTTAGACTAGTATGACATTTCATGCGGTTGTTATATTATGTTTGCATGTTTTAAAACAAAAGCATATTGCTTTACAAAACTGGTATCCACTATGTGGACTGTAAGACAATCAGGAAACCTATAAGACGGTTTAGACCAGGCTAAAAATGAGCTAGGTATCACTTGGAGGCGTTCTTTATCTCATGCGGTTTTTTTAGACCAGAATTTCATGAGGAATAAGAATATCTTGGGTAATCAGCCCAAATCCTGAACGCACCCCCCTAACCGGGGGGTTCTTTCAGGGGGTCCCAAAAAAATCAGAAAACTACCGTATGTTACACTTAAACTCAAATAATAACCAAAATGGCCGGCAAATTAATTGCTCAAAATGGTCAAAAGTTGTCAAAATCAGCCCAAATCCTGAACGCACCCCCCTAACCGGGGGGTTCTTTCAGGGGGGTCCCAAAAAAATCAGAAAACTACCGTATGTTACACTTAAACTCAAATAATAACCAAAATGGCCGCCAAATTAATTGCTCAAAATGGTCAAAAGTTTGTCAAAATTCCATAAAGTAGCATAATATCAACCAAAATGTATGATGAAAATATACTTTTAACTATGGGATGTATATTTAACACCAGTAATAACTCATATCCAGTACTTTTGCTTTGATAAAATAGTTTTAAAAAAATCAAAAATGGCTGCCAAAATGGCCCCAAAATGGGTCCCAAAGTGGCCCCAAAATGGGTCCCAAAGTGGCTGCAGAAATTGTCAAATTCCATAAAATAGCATGATATCAACCAGAATGTACGATGAAAATATACTTTCAACGATGAGATGTATGTAATAGACCCCTAGTAAATCATATCCAGTATTTTTTGCTCTGTTAACATAGTTAACAATCCAAAATGGCTGCCAAGATGGCCCCCAAAATGGGTCCCAAAGTTGCTGCAAAAATGGTCAAATTCCATAAAATGGGATAATATCAACCTAAAGGTATGACTAAAATATAGTTATAATGATGGGATGTATGTAGGCCTATTTATCCATCCAGTAAACATATTTGTATAATGTGACAAGGTATGATTGAATGGTATAGACTCCATTATTGACAATGTGATGTTATTACCCCCAAATGGTCAATAAAATTACCTCCAAATGGTCAAAATATTTACCACAGGTGGCCACCAATTGTCCAAAATATGACCAAAATGGAGTCTATACCATTCAATCATACCTTGTCACATACAGATACGTTTACTGGGTGGATTAAAATCTATAGATATAATATTTTGGTCATATCTAATGTAACACTAACAATAAACTAATACTGTTTTTTAGTTATTTTAACCTTTTGCAGCCATCTTGGGTATTTCAAAATACAAACTAGATCTACAGCTCCGAGGCTTTATCATAGACATATATTGAATGCTGTCCCATTCAATTTGGGGTATTGGTAATTGGTATTACATAGTATGGTCATTGACAATACAAATCAATTGTTTTATGTCATTAAACATCAACTTACCATTCTGGCAGCCATTTTTGAAAGTGATACAGAATCACAGATGTGGGCCTTATATCTAAAAGCAAAAGCTGAGCAGTTTAGAACATACTATTTGGTGAATGTGATGTAATATACACTCTTACAATATCTATTTTGGATTATCATACACTCATAATATAGACTATTTTTTACATTTACAGCGGCCATTTTCGTGGCCATCTTGGATTCAAAGAATGTTATCACAATGCAAACATACTGGATATGAGTTACTAGTTGTCTAATACATACATCCCAATGTTAAAACTATACTTTCATCATATATTTTGGTTGATATTATCCCATTTTATGGAATTTCGACAATTTGTTCAGTCATTTTGGGACCCATTTTGGGGGCCATTTTGGATTTTAAGTGTGTTAACAAAGCAAAAATACTAGATATGAGTAACTAGTGGTCTAATACATACGTCCCATCATTATAACTATATTGTAATCATACATTTAGGTTGATATTATCCCATTTTATGGAATTTGACAATTTTTGCAGCACCTTTGGGAGCCATTTTGGGAGCCATTTTGGATTGTTAACTGTGTTAACAAAGCAAAAAAATACTGGATATGAGTTACTAGGGGTCTAACACATACATCCTATCGTTGAAAGTATTTTTTCATCGTACATTTCGGTTGATATTATGCTATTTTATGGAATTTGACAATTTTTGTAGCCACTTTGGGACCAATTTGGGGGGCCATTTTGGATTTTTAACTATGTTAAGGGGGCTGTGCACCTTCAGGTACAGCCTCCGTAAAACTGCCGTAACTTCTTCATTATTCATTTAATCTATATGAAAGTATACATTTTTTTGCAGGAAAGGGTTCAATGAATCCAACCATGATCATGAAATTGACCATTTTGGAAAACATTATAAAAAACACGTTTTTTGCCCCAGTTTAGGTTTGGAAAAGATAACTCAAAATATATTTTGTCAAATTTTGTCATACTAGTTTTATTATATTCCTCATATAATTTCCTAGGAATAGTTTTTTGTTTTTTTGAAAATATTTATTATTTTTTGAATTAGAGACCAAAAAGTGCCAACAAATGTGATTTTTTACCAAAATGGTGATTTTCACGATTTTGGAGGTAAAAAATCACGTTTTTTTAGGGTCAAACATTTCGCATGGTCACAAAATTACGCAAGGTCACAAATTTCGCACGGTCACAAAATTTCGCACGGTCACAACATTTCAACAATTTGTTGACTGTTGTGCTTTTTGTACTGCGGAATTTTTTTTCTTTCTTTCTTTTCCTTTCTTCTTTTCTTTCTTTCACCTTTTTTTCTCCTTTTCCTTTTTCTTTTTCCTCCCTTTTTCCTTTCTCTCTCTCTTTTCTTTCCCTTTCCCCCCTTCTTTTCCTCTTTTCCCTTCCCCCATTTTTCCTGATGGGTAGGTTTGAATTTCCTGCTGAGCACCTTCAGGGGGGCACTGTGCCCCCCTGCCCCCCCCCCCCCCCCGGCTGTTACGCCACTGGGTCTAACATATACATCCCATTGTTAAAACTATACTCTGATCATACATTATTTGAGTTTAAGTTCTGATTTTTTGGGACCCCCCTGAAAGAACCCCCGGTTAGGGAGGTGCGTTCAGGATTTGGGCTGATTACCCAAGATATTCTTATTCCTCATAAAATTCTGGTCTAGAAAAACCACATGAGATAAAGAACGCCTCCAAGTGATACCTAGCTCATTTTTAGCCTGGTCTAGTTGTAGTACGAACAAATATTCAAAATATATTCATTTAGTATTCGATAGATTAATGAATGTGTGATTTAAAAATAAATGTAATTAATTGATAATAAAACAATCAGAACAAGTAAAATTATGTTTATGAATCAGAATAATGACGTTGAATAGTTTTATTTGGAATTATGAAGAATCTAAACCATATTATCGTCATGATAGTAAGATCAGGGAATGTCCCTACGAATATTGTGCAATTCTTAGATTCCAATTTAAAAATCCTTTAATAACATTATTATTATTATTATTATTATACAAGGCATTTATATAGCGCTCTTACACAATGAGGTACCACAGCGCTTTACAGAATAAAATACATATAGAATTAAATACATACACGGTAAAAGGTAAAAATACATACTTGGCAAAAGGAAAAGTACATACTTGGTAAAAGGTAAAAATACATATACAATAGAATTTTCTAAAATACAAACACATTTTTAAAACAAGTTGATGAGAAGAGACAACCAATTAACAGATTACAAATTACGCAAGAAAAGATGTGTTTTTAATAGTTTTCTGAACTGGGTAACAGAAGAAGCATGACGGATATTATGTGGGAGCTTGTTCCAGAGCATAGGAGCGGCGGCAGAGAAACCTTTACTCTCTGTTATACTCTTTAATAACAACAATTTATTGATATCATAAATATAATATTCATCATGTGATTTATTTGAGAGATAACTTCACTGGAGATGATTCTGTCGCTCCTTGCACCACTCCTCGATATTTATTCATTATGTGCGTTTGATTAATGTGACTTCTTGTATGTAAATGTAACTTTTTTGTAATGTAATTCAATTATTTTAACATTTTATCTAATATTTATGTGTTTTGCTGTAAATACTTATTGTGTTTTATATGTGTTGTAAGGAGAACGAAATAGAGTAATAACTTTAAATAAAAAATAAAATTGATATCAAATTGAATGGTAGAATTTGGTCGACAGTTGCCATCCCGCGCGCACACCATGTCTTGTTTAGAACCCGTGCTTTTAAAACTCGCGCCGAAGCATTATAAAGGGCAATAAGGCACAGTGGACAATGTTTTGGTCATATGCTGTTCCCTGAAGCATGTATCGACAGTCCAGTCCCTTCTACCATTGCTTTTGTTTATACACATTGCTGTCACCCCATCTTAAAGCGCTGTCACACCTAGCTGATTTTGGCTTGCCGAAGCTATACCGTAGCACAAATTTGGCGATTTTCGGGATCGGTACTAGTACGGTAGCGTAACGGTATCACATCACATCGCTAGAACGGTAGTACACTGAAAAGATTTAGGTCCTTAGGCGAGGACCACATCCAAAGGTAACAGGAAGACACCTTTAAAGTGTGCCATGACACCTGAGGGTGTCGATTTGCACTTGGATGTTTGCCCTGAGGACCAATGTCTACAGATGTTTGCCCGAGGAACCCTTTAAAGGTATTTTATACAACATAATGTGCATTTAATTGTGAACAATCACTTTCCTAAGGTAGTGCCGTCGTAACAACATGTGTTAGCATGTTCAAAAATGTCTACCGTCGCCTGCCGTTGCTTTTTGTTTCGCCGATGTTCTGACGATGTCCTGAAGATGTACTCCTGTTCTTATTAGCGATCTGATACCGTTGCGCTACCGTACTATATAATACCGATCCCCGAAAATCGCCAAATTTGTGCTACGGTATAGCTTCGGCGAGCCTAGCCTGTGACAGCCCCGTGACAGCATCTTTATAGATGGGATGACATCAATGATTTACGGGCACCTCTAAATGTGTGGGGGTGTGTGTGGGGGGTGTGTGGGGTGTGTGTGTGTGTGGGGGGGGGGGGGGGGGTGTTATTCATTGAAGGACATGGACATACCCTCATTAGTTCACTATAATGTTACATAATGTTGTTGGTGTTAAATATTGTTTCAGTTTAACTATTGTATAATTGTAAATTCTTGGTGTTATATCAACACCATGTAGTGTCATTTAACACTGCAAGTGTGACGAATAACACTGTAAGTGTTAATGTAACACCAAGATAGTGTTGAAATAACACTAATTGGTGTGGACCTCTCAGAACACCGAACAGTGTTATTTTTAACACCGGTGTTTTTGCAGTGCACATAATATGTGTGTTGAATTAAATAGGGGCAAAGTATAGTCCTGGTATCGTTGCGATAGACTATGCCATAGTAGATTTTATTTTTAACCTTTTTTTATTTTACTTTTTTATTTTACCTTTTTATTTTTATTTTAGTTCTTCCCCTTTATTCAGTGTCTAACCTGTTGTATAATGTTGCATGCAATGTTTTTAATGTTCCTTATTCCAATGAGTGGTCGCAAATTTCCTAATGTTCCTGAATGAGGGCAGTATTGTCTATGTTCTGTCATTCTGTCGATATTGATATGATGTCCATCAACAGAGGGCTCCCTTTAGTCCACCAGTAATATAGTGATTGTACCCGTTTAGTGACAGGCTTGTCAAAGTAAGGGCGCCCTCACTTAAAATACTAGGTAATGCATTTGGACTAATGAATACGTTGATAAACAATAAGAACAAAATGGGATATAAAGGAAAAGAAAGAGAAAATATAAAAGCGAGACAACAAATTGGAATCGTTGTCATGACTACACATGAGTGGCACCATTCGACTTGATTAGTAGTTCCTGAAAACGCACGCGAATTTTCTTTTGACTGCCTGAATAAATAAAGATACATTTTTGGTATAAAATTGGATCAATTATGCCAATTATTGGTAAAACTATGAGTTTAAAAAATACTTGGGCGAGACGCAGTAATGTGGTTTCCTCAAAACCGGTTAAAAAAAACGAGCTAATGCAAACCGATAATAACCCCCCCCCCCCCCTTGAATTAAAGGGGCATTAAGAGATGTGGTGGAAGCAGCGCCCTCAATTACGAAAATATATGATAAAAACTGGGATTTGTATATTTTTACAATTGTATTACATGTATTGTGTATGAACCTACACCTATAAGGATTAAGAAAAATCAGCCCTCTTTGTACAACAAAACGTCGATTCAAAAATGCTAGTAGAACCCCAACCAGCATTTTACATGGTTAAGGTGGGTATTCAAACATATTTAAAACATTGTTTAATCAAGTTTTGCTGGATTTTCATTTAGTAGAAACAACAATAATGGCAATTTTTAATGTTCATCTTGAATTCTGAAGTAAATTAATTAAACCTTTTATTTGTAGTCATCAATCACTATATGGATTTTACTCACCATTTTTTTTAATATCCCATTTGCCTTTCACTTATAATCTCCCCTTTGTCTATGTTATCCTTTTGTCACATTATCCACTTCATCAATCAGATGTCAATTTTGATATACCTTCCCCTATTCATCCATCTGTCACTTTGACCCCCACTGTGTTACACTATCTCTTGTCATTTCCTGCCCATTGTTCCCCTGTCTATATATATGTTGTGTATATGTTGTATTCTGTCATTTTACCTTCGATAAAGATTCTGGTAGCGTAGCCAGGGTCACTTGTCAGGGGGGGGGCAAAGGTATTTTCCCCGGTGAGCACCAGTTCGACCCGGTGGCGTAGCTATTTTTTTCACGTAACTTTTTATTTGCCGTCGAAAAAGCCCCATTTTGTTGGCGTAAGTGGGGGGGGGGGGGGGGGGGGGTGGGGGGGGGGGGGGTGGGGGGGGGGGTGGGGGGGGGGGTGAGGTCAAAAAAATTCGCACGGTAAAAAAAAAGTCGCGCAGTACAAAAAACATTTTTCTTTATTTAGCCGACTGCTGCTGCAAAAAAAAATCGAAATTTCCCCTTTTGCGCATGCTACTGCCTTTTCCTTCCCTTTTCCTTTTCCCTTTCCTTTCCTTCCATTTCTCCCTTTCTTTCCCTTCATTTACCTTCCCGATTTTCCACTGCCTTCCCGATTTCCCGGTCAAATTATTTTTCAGGGGCCACTCCCCCATTGCCCCCCCCCCCCACCCCCCCTGGCTATGCTACTGGGTGTAACCAAAACCTATTAAAGGGGCAATAAATTGCCAGGGAGGGTCATTCTGGTGGTAGCACTTAACCATTGATGATAGCCTGTATATAGGATTTTGTATGTAGCCTTTGACATGCACACTTCAAGCTGATGATTTAATAAGAATATGCAACTGTATTGAACGTGTATGAGTGTCTTCTTTATCTCAATAACTTTGTCTAAATCACAACAATTGGTGGCAGTCGTGGGACTATTTCATTGTCTAAATCCCGACATTATATGATATCATAGTTGTTTTTTGTTTCACCTTGATCATGTTGATGCATTTATTACTTGCTGCAAGCAGCTGCATGCTTGCTGGCACCGTACTTGTTAAATGGTTTAGAACCGAAACGTCCTGTCATCTCTATCTTAATACATTTTGCACTGTGTTTCTTAATATTTTAATTTTTCATGTACTCTTGATCATCGAATTAATATTACCGTAGGTTGACGAAAACATCCTTTAATATTGGTGACTCTTTCTCTCATCATGCTCATAGTCATAGGAAACTGGGTCGCTAACTTTCAAACCAACCTATTTCATTTATAAAGCTCCTTTCAGGGACACCAATTTCGCCAGAACGAAAAAGTGCACTTAACTCTCAAATCCTCGTGCAAGGACAGCCCAAATGATGATAATCTATTAATAGAGAAGTGGCAGACTCTATTGCAATACCGAATTAATTAATTCAGAATTGTGCATTCACTAAAAATACGTGGCATGTCTGTTTCCGTAATACAAATTATATAATTTAAAGGAACATTAAGTGGTGTTGAAAAATTTAAATGTTTAAAAATTTACTTCAGAATTCAAGATGAACATTAAAAATTGCCATTATACAATTTTAATTGAAAATCGCGTTATGTATCACGCGTACTGCAGTGGAATACTGTCGGACGTAAAATGCTCGTCCCGGCTGTGCGAGCATTTTTGAATCGACGTTTACTTGTACAAAGAGGGCTTATTTTTCTTAATCCTTATAGGTGTAAGTTCATACATGTAATACAATTATAAAAGTATACTATTCCCAGTTTTTATCATAATTGAGAGCGCAGTCTCTAACACATCTCTTAGTGCCCCTTTAATAATGGTCCGTTTTATAAGTGCGTCCGCATAGGATAGGCTTTAATATTAACATAATAGTACAATGGGTCTTTGTGATCTGATATGCATTGCCGATCTGTGTAGGAATGTTATCTATAAGGGCCTACTGAAAAGGATAAAATAATTAAATCACGATTATCCTTGAAGCTCGCATATTAAATACTTCAAATCGAAGGATTTCTTTGAAAACATGATCAAAAGAAGATTGACTAGTTTTAATAAGCATTCAGTCAGGGATTTAGAATTAATGATCATTATATTTTGAATATAATATTCGAAGTAAAAATTAATGGAGATGTTCGCAAATTTGGTTTTGTGTTCCTGTTTCTTCCATCTGGCAACGGACCCTTCTCGGTATAACCATTTATATATATTATAGCGAATTACTTTGAATAGGATGGGCATGGCCCCTCGGTACATGGCCACACTCAAATACATTAATTAAACCATCATGTCGTAGGCCTATGATATCATCTTGAATTTAAATGTTTTTATAATATTGTAAGTGCAATGCAATTTGGCTTTTAAGCCACGATTTTGTATTTTTCAATAAACCAATCTATAAACCAATCTATAGCAATCTCTATTTTCGATTGTTCAAATGAAAAGTGACCCTTTTCGCAATATAGACCTATCAAATCTTATGAACATAAGATTCCAGTTCCAGTACCATTCGGGACTGGAACAACCTCAAAATTGATCCTGCTGCATACTCAACCCTTGACGCCTTCAAATCAGCGCTGAAGGATCGTCATCTGAAGTAGTTCATCACCAGCTTTTTACCCACACCTGTAAATATTGTATATATTGCACCTGTTTTTAACTTTCCTGTTGCCGAGGCAACACATGCATACAACTACAGTGCGTTTATCTTCAACCATTTGAAGGCAGCACTTTATAGGAAGAAGAAGAAGAAGAAGAAGAAGAAGAAGAAGAACAAGATAACTTTAAAGCCAGGACTTTTTATTGCACATTTTATTTATCTTCTCCTTTAGTCTCAATTAGAAGGTTTCTGAATGCCGTTTGCATTTGCACGTAGGCTAGGCGAAAAGCGAGGGACACGCCTCCGTCTCTTTAAATTTCATCCACCCCTATAAATTACAAGTGACGGTTTTTTATGTCATACTTGTCCATTTTAGTATTATAAATGCATATTTGTGCCCGCTCCCCACTTTCAATTGAAGCTTGAATGTTTCCTGCGAATACGTTTGTTTGCATAACTCTACACACAATTGAACGTTTTGAGAGATCGAAGTTCACTTATTAAACGCAGAAACACTTGGCTACCCATAGAAAGTTTCTTCATTTAAATATCATTATTACTTTTCCCAAAATAGTCACGTTTCACATAAATTATGTTTTAAAAAAAAGTGGCACTTTTCAAGATTCTATACCAGTTTGTGTGCATAAATCCACACACAAGTAGGCGTTTTGATAGATTGAAACATTAACGAAAAGGGAAAACCCTTGGCTACCCACACAAAATTTCCCCTTTTCAATATGTTAACTTTTCCCAAAACAGTCACATTTCCCCAAAATGATGTTTTCCGAAAAGTGGCACTTTTCAACGATACAGGGAAGTTATTGATGTGAATGGTGAACACTATTGGCTAGTCATGCATGACATAAACTTCTTTTTTAAAATTTCAAATAAGGACCAGCTAAACTTCTTCACAACATCTACCCGACGAAAATATTGTTACACAAAATGGGTAAAGAATCATCTAATATGTGTAATACTTGTAATGTAATTGACACTGAACATTTATTCTACTTCTGCGAAAGAGTTAAATTGATTTGGAAGCATGCAGAACCAATTAAGCTTTGTTTTTAAATTTAATGTTGAAAGTGCCATTTTTGGGGTACAAAACTTCAATAATTCTGACAACAATCTCATCAACTATGTGGGTGCTGTTTCTAAACTCTGTATGAAGCATGGTTTAAGTAAATTCAGATATGGTAACCACACAAATTTGCTATTTCTCTCCGATTCAGAATTAAGAACGTTATTTAACTTCTATAATAAACTGTCATAAAATAAAAATGTTAGTATAAAAATATATTTGTATAATATACCATATATTGCAATTTCTGTTATAATCATTTTTGTGATGCTATTTAAAGATAATATGTATCATTGATATTATGTATTTGTATGAAGGAGAATAAAAAAAATAGTATATGTAAAAAATGAAATTAAAAAAAGCTAAAGAAAGAAAATACTTAATTTTAATTGAAGAAAATAAAGACAATTTAAATTAATTTCAAACAGCACTGGAGACATTTTTGTAATAGCTTGTATACGATTTTGAAAGAAAACATAAAATGTTAGGAAATGTGAATGTTTTGGAAGAAGTGATCATGCTATTGAAAGATAAAAACTTTCGATGGGTAGCCAAGGGTTTCTCCTTTTCAAAACGTACATTTGTGTGTGGAGTTATGCAAACAAAAGTGCATCACATTTTATGTGGGGGTGGCTTACTTTTTTTTTAACCCTTTAGTATAAATAATCTGGTTATACAAGGGTCATTCAATAAGTTCTACCTCCTCCCTCATAACATCGCTAATATTAATGTCAACCTCATGACATTTGTCATGATTATATCTTTGAATCATAGCTACAAATGTGTAGTAAATTATAATTGATATCTATTTTACTTTTGTTATGACGCGGTCAAAGCCAGAGAGAGATTTTGGACAACGGACACAGAAAATTACCTTAAAAATATACATATGTTTTCGGTTTTTTTTCTTCATATTGTATGGTTAGATATAAGAGCATGAGTTAGAAACTGAAAATGGAAATGAATGAATGATATCTGAATATATTACAGTATTATCATGTATAGGCCTAGATAAGATTGTAAACAATATTAACTATTATAGGCTTGCAAATAGTGTACTATCAACTCAAATGTATTGCTATGCCTTTGGCATACCAGAATACTGCCATCAGTCAAATTTTCGTTGTTACAACTTAAGCCACAATGATGCCTCGAATGTGTAATCTTTACCATAATAGTCACTTTATGAGTTTTACTTATGTGCAACCTTCAGAATAGTCAATCAGGTAGTCAATGATAGAAAATTATCGCTTTGACAGATTTAATTAGTTCGATATATTGAAGATCGCTTAGTTCTCATGAAAGTCAAATATGAATTTTACATGGTTCTCTATGGGAGGGGTAAACTAAATGGTTGTCCTGACCTGAATCTGGCTAATCAGAGGGCATATTTTTTCCAAACCAATCAGTCAACTTTATTGTTTACAGTCTGTTAAAGAGATAATGACATTTAGAACGGTTATAATTGACCAATAGGTATGTTTTGCCTCTCGCTTGGAGATCAAAATGTAATGTTGTGATGAAATATAATTATCGAAATGTAATGAATTGCTGGGGAGTATGGGTATATAAACAGGAAAAACAGGAAGTATAATAATAGTCACAAGACTATACAGGATTCATAGAAATATGCAAATTAGTCTTAGTGAGAAACCTCCACCCAATTTCTATACAACTTTAACGTAATAACAATTGACCTTTGTGTTGGTCTACCCACCATTCAACTAGGAGGTCATTTGCCCAGTTAGATTATTATAGTAAATCATCCTTGAGACGAGATTATCTCTATAACGTCATCAGCGATGTCAGATGACAAGCCTAATTCACTTTGGTAGTGGTTATAAAGCACTAGGGTTCGTCACACCCTCGTAGAAGAGATAGAAATCATAACCCGATTATTTACCATTTATACCACTATTCAAGGAGTTCCTTTACTCCTTTAGTATACCCTATTCAATTCAACACATTCCATTAGAGTACTTAAAACGATGTCATTTAATGTTTCAGATCCGGTTGTCACGGCTTTCTGCCTCCTGATATTATCCATATCCATGGGCGACATTGGGCGTAGCACGGAGTAATCGGCGTTCGGTCCATCCAGGGGCCCGCTTAACAAGGGCCCGGTGGGGTCCAGGGGCAAAACTCGCTCCGGCAGGGGTTAAGGGGGCAGCGCGTCCTTCCTTAGAAGTTTAGAACTATAGGTTCTTAGGGGAGAACTCTTCTGGCACATATTTCTTTCAATTAAGACATTTTCTTCTCGTAATTTTTTTCGGGTAACTCCATTTTTTCTTCATTTTTAATCATATTTTCGGGGAAGTTGTTCAATAAAAAGGCGTTAGGTTCTCAATTCCGCCATGAATGCCTTGACACCATTTGCTGGTTGACCTGTTTCTGATTAATACATGTGCGCGTAGCGCGCGAACAATTTTTGTGTGGTACATTTGACCCCTGTGGAGCCAAACATTTGACCTTTGACCCGGCAGGAATGTGAAATATTGACCCTTGACCACATACCAACATAACCAGACCATCACTGCACCTTTTGTACCTTTTCAGCTGAGTAAACGCTCCCGGCCTAAATTGGTATATTACTATTAGTCTCAGCTGTGAATAATGAGTGGTATTTTTGTTATTTACTAAAAATCCTTAAATTAAATCACGAGAAAAAAAGTATATGTCAGAAAAAAATGGGTCACCTTATGGAAAACCCCAAAATTCCCCTTTATACTTTCTCTTTTTTGTGCCGTCGGGGACCCGGGTCCCTCCCCCAGGCCCCCTCCTGGCTACGCCAATGCAGTTCGTGACTTTCATGATGGCTCTCCACTCTTATTGGTCAGTAGCTAGTTGATACCTCACTGGTGGTAGAGGTTGTCCAACAATATTCTTGATCCTGTCAACCCACCTTGCCCTAGGTCGCCCCGCACGTCTTCCCTGCGCTGCATAATCACGGCATTCTCAAGGCAGTGGGTCCTGACATCTGGCTATGTGTCCGAAGTAGCTGAGAGCGCTAACATTTTATTTGTCATTCCTTGGTACGCCTCCGTTAAAGGGGCACTAAGAGATGTGTTGGAGGCTGCGCCCTCAATTATGATAAAACTGGGATTAATATATTTTTATAATTGTATTACATGTATGAACTTACACCTATAAGGATTAAGAAAAATCAGCCCTCTTTGTACAAGAAAACGTCGATTCAAAAATGCTCGTACAGCCGGGACGAGCATTTTATGTCCGACAGTATCCCTCTGCAGTACGCGTGATACATAACGCGAACCATATTGGCATAGAGGGCGTTTTTCAATAAATAGCGATGATATTGTTTTAATCAAGTTTCGCTGTGTTTTTGTTCGTAGGAACAACAATAATGGCAATTTTTAATGTTCATCTTGAATTCTGAAGTACATTTTTAAACATTTCAAAATTTTCAACACCACTTAATGTCCCTTTAAATTGTACCTACGAGGTTTTGTTTTTATACTTTATCAACCGAATGCAGCTAACGGTTAATGACGGATAATTTTTACAATGGAGTTGGTTTTCCAGCATGTTTAGGATGAAATCATTTTAATTCAAATAATGTGATGATTTTTTTTAAAAATGGTCATATTCACAATCCATGTTTACGTCGAAACCAATGGGAATTCACTGTCACGGCCAATCGTGTCTATTTACCATCCCCTGCACGGGCCAAAAGCATGACAATGGTGGACACGATACTCCAAAATCTCTAATTCGTATGATTTCTTTTGAAAATAATTTTAATGACCACAGATGGCCTTTACCCTAATTGTTTCCTGTCTACCATGAATAATCTTGAAGACCAATCATCATTTGTGATCCGAAGCATAGCTTAAATAACGACCCCCTGATTAAATTGGCGGTGATGATCTTTAATCAAGTATAAAAAGGAGGGGAGAGAAAACGAAAACATTAAGAAGCCTCAAGAAAAACTGACAAAATGTCTGGTATTTTAATTTGTATATACCTTTGAAGAATTTGTTTCATGGGAGGGTTTCTATATATCTATATCAATCTGATCAAGGTATGTAGTTTCTTGTTATATGCACGACTTGTGAACGCAGTGTCACGATTATATTGTTTCGTTAGCCTAACTTTTGTAAAAATTGCTGCGAATAGAAAGCAGCAAGTGTTATGTATTTGTTTGTCAGTTACAACCTTCCGTTTCTTCCAGTCTCACCCCCTTTTCGGGAAAAGTAAGGCAATTAGAGACCCACAATATGGATATGTGCTGTATTAGATCAACACTGGATATCATTTGGTCAATATATGTTGAAGAACTTGTGTTTTGGGGGTGTCTTCTTGGCTTGCAATGCATTATTAGTTCCTAGCTCTCTGAGGTTTCTGTGGGTCGAATTTTGTTTTGAGCCAATGATAACCACTCGTCAGACGTGATCCTTGCGATTTGAGAGTTATATATAAGTTGGCACAGTTGGAGTTAAATTTATAGTTGAAAGTGTTGACAACATTTTTGTCAAAGGTCTTTATAATGTTAAGATTTAACTGGCTGTTTCTACTGGGAAAGTTACCGTTAATTACCGTTAACAAACCTGGTTTGTGAAGGTTTTTGCGCTTACAAAACGCAGCGTTTATTAGCGCTAACTGGCTGTTTCCACTGGGTAACTTAGCGGTAATAACCGTTCCCCGGTAGAAAACACGCTCTAAGATGATATGGTCACCGGTTCCAACTACAAAAATGTGAGATCAACACAGTGGTTTAGAATTGAGCAACTATTTCAGCCCATAAATGTTTATTAATGTTTCATATAAAGGGTTCAACAAAAGAAAGTATACTACTTTGTTTATGTCATTTTGAGTAACATTCAATTTTTTTTGTTGACCAAACAGGCTAGATAGGCATTTAGATGAATCTTTTAGGCATAATTTGATACCAAATTTGCCCCCTAACAACAAAGATAAACCATGATTAGCACCATTTAAAGAAAATTAGTCACTTTTCAAAAGTCACATTTTCAATACACATACGCGGAAAGACCACATGTTACCTGTTCATAATCAAATAGCCCGCTCGCTCAGGCACAACCCAACGCAGTTGCACTGTGTTATCAATATCCATTTCATTCCCGGCCATTCAAAGTGCCACGCACAGCATTTTCGCGCGGCTTGCGTGATATAAGGACGGCACGGTAAATTCCCGTTACATCGGGCTTCCACCGGGAACAGCAAGGCGCCATTTTCATTACCGGCTGAAGAGCCTGGCCTGGCCTCGGCATTCTCATCAACACAGATGAAATCTCTGGCCCCAGCGTTATTAAAACGATCAGTCATGAGATACCCCTGATACTCCTCCGTCCAATCAATGGGACACTGGGTTTTGGCGGGAATATGATAAGCATAGTACCACGTGCTGTGACCCTGCAGACAGCACATGGAGCTTCGTCGTCATATAGATCTTGTAACGGGGGGAAACCTTTCTTCTGGTATTCTGTTGCATACATGAGACCCCTCCAACCATCTTGCTCACCTGTTTGTACCTGTAAGTAGTCTGGGTCTAGAGGAAGACACAAGAAGTTTGTGCCAGAGCCGGAATGAAGGTAATGACCGCCTGCAGTAACTCCTGCAATTATAAAATGCGACATTTATTACGTATGCAAGGTGTTTGGCCCAAATAAGATCCTGCTGATTTTTGTTGCTAAGATTGCGTATAAAGAAAGGTCCATCGATGTGCAACCCATTTCTAAAATAAAAATAGGGGTCAACGACTTTGTTTCTCCACGAGAATCATTTTAAAAAAACACTTTTTTCGAGCAAAATAACACGGAGGTCTATGGGAAATACGGATTCTTTTTACACGTTTTGAGTACGTCCTGAAATTCTTGTTTATTTAGAGTAACAAAACGCGATTTTAAGTTCAGTAAAGTTTAACCCGACGCCATTTTTCAACACTGTGACTGACCACTGATGTCGCAATACCGGAAAATTAGTCTCTACTGCATTTTCTGCACGCTACACATACGATCGCTACAATCGGCGTATTCACACGCTGTTAGTGGATTCGTACAGCGTAAGCTTTTTTTGGGGCGAAGCCACTCTATTAGCATGTTATTGCAAAAACTTACACATTTAGGTCTTTCTAGACATAAGTGGGGACCGCCATGTTTGTAGTCTTTGTAAATTACATGTACCTATGCAGTTTATTTTAACAGTCCTGCAGTCTGTGATGGAGTCAAAGCTATATTTGTTTAGCCTTGATGATTCAATCAGAGAGATGTTATTAGACTCCCAACAGAGAGACGTAATAGCTTATCTTGTTTGACTAAGGAGAAATCTCCCAATTGTTGTGGGGTTGTCTAATAAGTGGTGAGTTTGTGGATGTAATAAATTATACCTAGATTGTTCTTCAGACAGTACACCCCCACCCTCCATGCACACAAATCAACTTGATTGGTTTCCTCTTCTGTTTTTAGACTGCGGTGTTTTGATTTGGGGTTTTTGGTTTGAATTATGGAAAATACATACACCATTTCCCTGGTATTTTGGTATGCAACAGATGCTTCAGAAAATGGTTATAAAACATGCTTCTTTCTCTTGGATCGCCCCCATTCCAGTTCAATGGAATTTTTTATTAAAGCTTACGCCGTACGAATCCTCTAACAGCGGAAATATGTTAAAGAGACCGCCAAGTGTTAAAAGTATTGGTTGGCAAATATCGCTCCAGCTGACATAATGCGCAGAATAATAGGTTTTTACAAATGCGTTGAACGAATAGGACGGAAGATTCTCAATGCATAATGGGTAGACCTGGCCTATACTCGCACGCTTACCGCCTTGATTACGTACTTATGTCGACACCGAGGGTCATATTTGGTTTTAAAGTATCAGCTGCAATTGTTAGTCGAAGCAACTTGTTATCTTGTCAATTACAGGTAAAACATTTTTGCGTCAATCTGAAAATACTCTATTCAGACTTAACTGTGCTCAGACTACAAATTATTTATGATTTCGATATACCAAGGATTCAGAATTGGTCGAACATATGGTCGAACACACAAAACTTGTAACGCACCTTCGTATACCAGATTGGCAGTAGCAGGACACGTGGTTCGTCCCCATCTGATATATGTACTACCAACAGTTCCCGCAACAGAGGGCGCTTCTCCTGGAACACCTGGATCTCCTTTGTCACCTTTGTCCCCATTTATACCTGGTTCCCCCTTTACGCCCGGAGAACCATCTATAAAAAGGAAATAAACAACGTTTACGTTTCATTATTACCACGTGGCATGGAGATCTGTTTCGTGAAAAAGGTTACACTTCTCCTCCTCCTTTCTTTATTCAGATTCATATCATTACAATTCATGGTTTTATCGGGCAAGTCAAAATTCTAATGTAAAATCGCCGTAGTAAATCACCTCATGAATATCAATTAGCTAATTATCGGCAGTGTAACGCTATAGGAATTTTCAACTGAGATCAACTGGTGATGGCAAAATCCATGTGCAGAATTTTATAAATGATAATTGGCATGCGCAGTTTATTGGAATACCTTCATAAGGAACCATTCAGGCTTTAAAAAGTTATTTTTGTGACGACGGTTTATGTTTTTGGCAGATATTCATCTTCATTTAAGGCACATCTAAAATTATTTTCAATACAATCGGGCTGAAATAACATGGAGAACTAGCAAAATTACAAAGTGTGCATGCACATAGTTCATTGACCTATTTGCTCCAGTGACCTAACAAACCACGTTATCAATAGAATGATTCAAAGCAGTAGAGTTTCCCACTATTTCATCTTCACAAAGGACCGCTCAATAAACAACATACCAAGACATAATAAATCCTTTTTCCTACTATGCCACCGTCTCTTCTCAATCCCCAAAATAGGGAGCTAGACTATCCTATTCAAATCAGATGAATAGGATACTTATTGTGTCCATACTCTAACAGTACTTATTTATAGTCAATGGGTCCCCGGTGCTTTTTAACTTGCCAAATTTGCGTTATTACGGCCCGATATGATGGTTTTAAAAAGATGAATTTCTGCCAAAAACATATAGTTCGACGTCAAAAAAATAACTTGATATAGCTGGAATGGTTCCTTCTATGTCTTAAGGTATTCCAATAAACTGCGCATGCCAATTATCATTTATAAATATCTGCACATGGAGTTTTCCATCACCAGTTGATCTCAGTCAGTTGAAAATTCCCATAGCGTTACACTGCCGAAAATGAGCTCATTGATATTTATTCATGACGTGATTTACTACAGCGATTTTACATTGGAATTTTGACTTCATGAATTGTAATGCTTTTAAATCATGAATCTGAATAGGAAACATGAATTTATTGGTATAAAATGTACAATGAACACAATGAAATGGTAATTGGGTCTGATTATTTAATACTTTGTCGACAACACAGTGATAACTTGCAAGCTTCCAGGGGGAGAAATACTTTTGTATATCCAGATTATCAAGCGCCATAAAACTATATTGTTTCCATATCATGCATATCCTGACTAGTCTCAGATATATCTTTGTTGTTTTATTGCACAGCAATTTTCATTGCTTGTCCCAGTGTACTTATAAGAGGTACATTGTGGGTGTAGATATGAGTATGATTTGACATTGTGGGCGTACCCCCACAATGAACAGTTTCCAAATGGTATATGAGGATACTGTGAGCGTGTTAAAAGCAACAACAAATATACCCCCAGAACGATTTGTTTGTTTTTTGTGTGTTATTTGTCATCTTAAAACATACACTTTGCCACCCGACTATATGAATGGCGCCATCTATCTTAGTCAACTCCCACAATGTACATACAAAAAATACCCCCACAGTACAAATAATTACCCCCGTAGTGCACTCCTGTACCAACAAAAAATCCAACTCCCAAAATGTATATTTATACTCATTGTGTACTCCCACAGCGCACAAACACAAATACCCCCGCAATGTATCTGGTGCGGGTATTAGTGGGCGGGTTGATGTCGTGTGTTCCGGCGGGGATGGTGGTTTTTAGGATCGAGATGGGTGTGATGATCCATGAAATATAATTAAATTCCAGTCAATTTGACATTCAGCAAAGCCCAATTGAAGTCATTATCTAGTTTTTTTATCTTTTTTTTTTTTTTTTTTTTTTAAAGAAAAGAACCGTATATTGTCTGCCCAAAAAAGTTAATTTGAAAAAATATTATGTTCTATTAATGATTTTCTTTTCGAGTTATCGACGATTATGTAAATTTTTCTCCATAGAGCTGTGTATAAATGCTCATTTTCTCCACCCCATTGTCTTTTAATGCAAGACCCTGCGACATTAAGACTTCTCGGACACGTGCCACAGACGTAAATGATTACTTTAAACGATTTAAAGTTTATCATGTTTATTTATCGAGATGGCAGAAATACGAGGGTCTAATTTTTGCTATTTTTTTTTTAAATATCAAAAATATAATTTTAAACGTATTACGCTTTAATGAGAACAAAAAAAGATTTTGAATGTAAGTTTTGCATACTTCCGTAAACCCCCTCTCCGAACGGCGCGGGGTCTAACATGATCTAAATAGTATTTAAAAAGACATTTTTGATTCTAAGACACACCGCCGCCGCCGCCGCCGCCGCCGCCGCCGCCGCCGCCGCCGCGTAGAGTTGATTCAAAATATTTTGAATTCAAGTTCGGCATACTTCCGCACCCACCCACCCCCGGCCCCTCCCCTCCTACGTTCGCCGCCGTCTATACGTCATTGTACGCCAACATGTACTTATAAGAGGTACATTGTGGGTGTAGATATGAGTATGATTTGACATTGTGGGAGTATTTCGGCATTGTGGGCGTACCCCCACAATGAACAGTTTCCAAATGGTATATGAGGATATTGTGAGCGTGTTAAAAGCAACAACAAATATACCCCCAGAACGATTTGTTTGTTTTGTGTGTGTTATTTGTCATCTTAAAACATACACTTTGCCACCCGACTATATGAATGGCGCCATCTATCTTAGTCAACTCCCACAATGTACATACAAAAAATACCCCCACAGTACAAATAATTACCCCCGTAGTGCACTCCTGTACCAACAAAAAATCCAACTCCCAAAAGGTATATTTATACTCATTGTGTACTCCCACAGCGCACAAACACAAATACCCCCGCAATGTATCTGGTGCGGGTATTAGTGCATTTCCGTTTGTTCTTTTGTTATTTATCTGTTTTATCGCGTTATTCTCCCTTGTTTCCCCACACCCTGTTGGTATATCTTGCTTTTACTCTTAGCAATTTTATATTTTCGAGATATCCCCTTGTATCAGTTTTCTGATCCTTGGTGTGTTTTGTTCCTGGTTCCGTTGGATTCATCTTTTTACATTTTATACATTAAACTAAGTTACTCAGTAAATACAATTGTCCGATGCTACAGTGCAACTTACCATAAACGCCCTTTATTTCAATTGGTTATACACCACCTCCTTTGGTCCATGAAAAATGAAAATTAAACCAATTCAGTATGTGATCCAAATGCTTTTAAATGACTCAAGTTCAAATAAATAATGCACTCTCCGTATGTGAGTTTTAATGTTGTTATACATTTCTATTAAACCTCCTTTGTAATTGGTCTTTGCTTCAGTACCCACCATTCACAACTGTATAGGGCCCAGCCAACTAGAAGCTAGCTTTTAACCGACCTTGATTTCACAGCTGAGTACACATCTCCAATTTATAAAGACCTAAAGAGATGTCAAGAAGCACATACTAGGGAGCTGGTCTATGAAACCACACACACCACTTGTATGTAGGGGTGTGCATGACTGCACACATAATGGCATGTGCAGTGCTAACGCGGTAGATTCAAATGCACGTTCCCTGTGGTTATGCCCGGTGAATCATTTGTTTGCATACAAATAAAGCTAGAGGGCGTGTAGAATGCATACTCATTGCTTAAATATGTGCAGTTTAAAAACAAAAACAAAATCATGAAATGTTCTCATACCATTTTGTTGTGTATGTCTTACGCTTTAATTTGATAGGTCACATACCCATATTAAAGGTATGGTTATGTTCAAATTAAGTCTCGAATATAGGTACTTAATTATGCAAATTATTTAAATAAAGAGAAAAAATAAAAATAAATGTTTTAATTTGCTCATACAGAAATGTCGGAATTAAGAATATGCACATTGTATCTTATTCCCAGGCTTCCATGATGTACACATCTTTAGATAAAAAGTCAAATGTGTTTTGGACTAGATGCTAATTATATATGCATAACATATGCAAATGAGCTTAATTAGCAAAATAGTTGTAATACAAATTTGCGTTGAGGCTTTGATGTCATGTGTCTTCAAACTTGACTTTATTGGAAGAAAAGTGTTGTTGTTATTGTCATGTAAGTGATGTTGGTTAAAACGGGCATTTATGGTAAGTTGTACTGTAGCAATGCAATGGTAACGTGTGTGATGGGCCAGGATTCAGGCAATGTACATGCACAACGTATATGGCAGGCCTAAATGTCCAGTAACTCTAAAAACCAAGTTTTCGCCGAAAAACTTGGTTTATCGATTGAAACTTGGTTTTTCAAATGAAAAACCAAGATTATCGATTTGAAAAACCAAGATTTTCAGTTGGCTGGAGAAAATCTTGGTTTTTCGATCGAAAAACCAAGTTTATCAAAGTGCCATGTCCAATAATTCGAAAAACTTGGTTTATCAATTTAAAGTTTTTCGACGCCTAGGTGAAAATCTTGGTTTTTCAAATCGATAATCTTGGTTCTTCAAATGATAAACCAAGTTTTTCTAATTATTATACGTTCCGCGTCGAAAAACTTGGTTTTTCAATTGATAAACCAAGTTTTTCGAATTATTTTACATTCCGCTTGTTTTTCGATCGAAATCGAAAAACTTGGTTTTTCAAAATGATAAACCAAGTTTTTCGAAATATTGGACATTAGGCGTCGAAAAACTTAGTTTTTCAATTGATAAACCAAGTTTTTCGAAATATTTTATATTCCGCGTTGAAAAATGATAAACCAAGTTTTTCAAAATGATAAACCAAGTTTTTCGAATTATTTTACATTCCGCGTTGAATAATCAAGTTTTTCGATCGAAAAACTTGGTTTTTCAAAATGATAAACCAAGTTATCCAATCAAAACCCAAGTTTTTCGAATTAATTTCGAATTAATTTCGAATTCGAAAAACTTGGTTTTTCAATTATTGATAAACCAAGTTTTTAGAGAAAAACTTGGATTTTCACTCGATAAACTTGGTTTTTCGGCGAAAAACTTGTTTTTCGAGTTACTGGACATTGGGCCATAGACACTTTGATAAACTTGGTTTTTCGATCGAAAAACCAAGTTTATCTAAGTGTAATGTCCAATCATTCGAAAAACTTGGTTTATCAAATTGATAAACCAAGTTTCTAATTATTTTACGTTCCGCATTGAAAAACTTGGTTTCTCGATTGAAAAACCAAGTTTATCTAAGTGTAATATCCAATAATTCGAAAAACTTGGTTTTTTGATCGAAAAACTTGGTTTATAATTTTGATAAACCAAGTTTATCTAATTATTTTACGTTCCGCGTTGAAAAACTTGGTTTTTCAATCGAAAAACCAAGACTTTCTCCAGCCAACTGAAAATCTTGTTTTGTTAATCGATAATCTTGGTTTTTCATTTGAAAAACCAAGTTTTTCGCCTAGCTGTCGAAAAACTTGTTTTTTTAATTGATGAAAAACTGGATTTTCACTTGAAAAACTTGGATTTTCACTCGATAAACTTGGTTTTTCGAGTTACTGAACATTGGGCCATAGACACTTTGATAAACTTTTTTTTCGATCGAAAAACCAAGTTTATCTATGTGTAATGTCCAATAATTCGAAAAACTTGGTTTATCAATTTGATAAACCAAGTGTTT